>JAWPHD010001448.1:0-322112 GCA_037043455.1 Cyrtodaria siliqua | reverse complement strand
CGGCACACACTTTTAGGATTGGTCTTTTAGGATTGGTGCAGTAGTAGCCTCCACTGTCATTACTTCGAAACTGTCACGATGATAGGAAGCTAGATTTCCGCGGTTTAGCCTTCCTGTGTTGTTCAACTCAGTCCTGTCACTCATTTCAAGTCTACTAGCACTCACACAAATGGGGTACAATGTTCTTTCTTATATATCATTATTGGGCTTAGACTTTACGGAGACATCCAGAATTTTACCTCATTATATAATGAAAGCGCAACTTATAACACGCTATACAACTGTACAAACTATATGTAGTTCAATTTATTTAATTCGAAGGATTCTCAGCAGGTTGTTACCGGAAACTATGTTGACGTCAGCGTGCGATGAAGTGAGAGGGCTCCCCCCTCGTCATCGAGCATGATAAGCGGCTACCATTAAACTAGCAGCCCAGTGGGGGACGAACCGAGGGTCCGACGCATTGGGTGTACAGTTATGATGGCACAGCTATGGTGATATGTATTTTAGCGATTTGCAAGCACAGTTGGGGATGGATTGAAGTCAGTCCAACCCATTTTATTGTTAGGTCCGTTGTGGGGGCAATGACTTAGTTAATTATATAATTAGTAAATTTCAATGTAATACTGACCACTGTTCCCCAGGGTCGGGATTACAGCATGACATATTAAGCCTTTTGGGGCTTATTGTTGGTGCATCATGCCTAGTTTGGTCGTGCACATTATTGTAAACTTTAGAAAAAAAAAAAACTTTCAAGTAATTAAATGAAGAAACATTTTACTTTAGAATTAGAGTTGAAAATAAACGTTTCATTTAAGCCTTTTGGGGCTTCATTAAGGACATAAGGCTGTTGGGCCATGCCCTTTTTTTGTTTAAGCCTATTGTGGTTTCCTCTTTTTTAGGCCTATTGGTGCTTCTTTAAGGGTACCAGGCTTTTGAGCCATGCCCTTGTTTGTGAAAAATGTTAAGGGTTGCCACGATATATGCATGTGTTGCCGGCAGCCCTCTATTTGGAGTCGCGGCCAATATTTGCCAAACAAATTAATAAATGTTTTCGTATATGTTGGTCAAGTTTGTGCCTTCCTAATAACGCATAGTTATTTACATTCAACTACTGCCTCTTTAAAATGGCTACTTTTGTATACACCGAGTGTCTATCTACTAACTGACAACTAGTGCCACTGCACACTGAACCATAAAGTCTCTCTCTGGGCAAACAACCCATCGTCAGGACAAAGTGGTACCGTGTACTATTAAAGATGAATAAATGAATGAATAAATGAATGAATGAATGAATGAATGAATGAATGAATGAATGAATGAATGAATGAATGAATGAATGAATGAATGAATGAATGAATGAATGAATGAATGAATGAATGAATGAATGAATGAATGAATGGTGTTTTACGGCATGTCGACACATACATAGGTCATATTGAACGCAAAAAACGATGAATCATGAAGGAATGAAGTAGTAATTAAGAATAATGTAAACGTATAAAGATAAAACTATCTACAAATAAGGGATGATATGGTAGCAATATAAACTATGTATATATGTTAATCAACAAATGCCCGTCAAGGGGCTTGTAAACAAGTCAATATATATATAGGAACATATTATATTGATTTTTAAAGTCTGATTTATTTAAGGAAATCTAAGACAAGACTAAAAACTATAGTATCAAATAATTCTTTCAAAGTAATAACTGTGTAGTATCTTTGTCGCATAGGATAAATGTCTACACATTACAACACTATATGTTTGACCGTTAACGGCGCAAAACAGGGTATACAATATGGCGACTGCTCACCTTGTAATAAATATTAATGAGTACAGCATGTATTCCTGACCCTGGCTAGGACAACTTCCTCTCGACGAATGGGTCTACTAGAAGGACGCCATTCTCCGAGTAACGGTTTAATGGAATGGAGTTTATTGTTCACCAACAAGTCCCAAGCGGCTTGCCAAGAGTTATGAATATATGTGTTGATACAACTTTTAAAATCAGTATAAGGTAATTTGGTATTAGATATATGTAAACCTAATCCTGCCTTAGCAGCACTATCAGCTCTATCATTACCACGTATTCCTACATGGCTTAGAAGCCAGCAGAAAATAATAACATCATCAACTTTAAGAGAATTGTACTTTTCTAAAAGTTGAAACACAACTGGATTATCATGTTTCTTATTACCCAGTGCTTGGAGAGATGAAAGGGAATCAGAAAATATTACGAATATTCCTGAATATAATTTAAGGCAAGTCCAATTGCCTTAAGTTCAGCTGAAAAGACAGAGGCCTTGTCAAGCAGGCGGCTACTTATGCTATGTTTGTGAACAACAGTTGCTGCAGCTATCTCTTAAGAACCATCTGTGTGTATATATTGAATACTACTGTATTACGATTTAGTTTCATTAAATTTGCTTTGAAAAATAGTAGGATGTGTAATGGATTTGTTATTATTACAAAGATCAAAAATAATTGTGTGTGGTACTTTGTACTTGGCAATCAAATTGAGGTCGATTTCAGTGTCTCTTAATTTTGGTTTAATACGAAGACCAAATGGCCAAATGGCCTGCGGTTTTCGATCAAAAAAGAGGTTCATAATTAAGATTAAAAACAGTATCGAAAGTTGGATTTGAAGGGTTGGATTGTAATTTAATGGTATGCTGAAGGGATAATTAGTCCCGTCTATGAGACAGTGATATATCTAAAGACTTTCGGCTGGTGATGTATGAAAGTCTCCTAAGGCGAGTCGTAATCCTTAATTATGTATTTGATCGAGAATCTGCAAGTATGATTTGCGAGTCGATTCATATACTATTGAGCACACTATCGAGCCGTAGTCCAGCTTGGATCTGATGAGAGATCTGTAAAGTCGCAAGACGACTTTTCGATCTGCTCCCCAATTAGTGTTTGCAACAACTTTAAGTAAGTTAAGAGCTTTAAGGCATTTGGCCTTCAAATATTTAAGGTGTGGTATAAACGTTAATTTACGGTCAAAAATAAGACCTAGGAATTTTATCTCATCCACTACTGGTAAAGGTGAACCGCCCAGTGTTAGATGAGGGTCTTTGTGATGTTTGCGTAGTTGACAAAAGTGCATACAATTGGTTTTAGACATAGACATTTTAAAACCATTTTTATCAGACCAGGTCTGAGACATTGTTGTAATTATCTCTCAATAGTATTCATGTTTTTTGCACGATAACATATAACAAAGTCGTCATATAGAGAACAATCTTCACCTGAATTGATGCATTTTACTATATTGTTAATCTTTATATTAGAAAGCGTGACAGAGAGTATGCTGCCCTGTGGAACACACATCTCCTGTTCATGAATATCAGAGAGGGTTGAACACATTCGGACACGAAACCGCCTATCATTTAAGAATTTCTCTATAACAAAGGGGAATCGGCCTCTAAGACCAAGGTCATGAAGATCATTCATAATTATACCATAATTCCATACAGTATCATACTAAGCTTTATCCAAGTTTAAAAATACAGCTACTAGATGTTCATTTTTTATGAAAGCTTCCCTAATAAACGATTCACATCGAATGATTGTCTGTTGTGCCTCGTTGGCGCCGGAATCCACTTTGATACTTTGTTATCAGTTTGTTGGACTCCAGGTACCAATCGAGTTTCTCATTAATCATTCGTTCCATAGTTTTACATATACAACTCGTTAAAGCGATTGGGCGATAATTTATTGGGTCCGTATGATCCTTTCCAGGTTTGGAGACTGGAATAACGATTGCTTCCCGCCAAGAATCGGGGAAAAATCGGGGACGTTTCCCGTCACCCAAACCTTATTAAATATATCAAGAAAGGTAGAGAGACAGGATTCAGGTAAATGTTTTAATAATTGACAATGGATATCATCAGGACCAGCTGATGTATCATGAGCCTTTTTAACGGACTCTCAAAGTTATTTGAGAGTGAATAGATTATTGTATTTTTCCAAGATTTTCGACTTGAAGTTCAGCTTCTTCTGTTCTTTAAGTTTCTTTTTTTTCAGAAGATTTGGTTGACAATTTTCAGAAGAAGAATTTTTTGAAAAAGTTTCTGCCAAAGTGTTTGTAATATCTCTGACATATGTTATATCTCCATTATTTGTTTTAAGATGATTTATAAAACTAGAATTACCTTTACCACTTATTTTCCGGACCATGATCCATGTCTTCTTAAGAGATAAGCGAGAATTCAGCCTAGTGACGTACGATCTCCAGGATTTCCTCTTGTTATCCTTAATAGTACGACGGGTTTTCGCACGAACAACTCTAAAGTTATCTAAATTTGTTTGAGTTGGCCGCAAGTTAAAATTATTTAATGCAGCTTTACGATCGCTGACTGAATTTTTGCAGTCTTCGTAGTACCATGGTTTATGTGGGCGTTTTGGATTTGCCGAGGTTTTTGGAATAGTTTGATCAGCTATATCATAAAGAGTTTTGGTAAAAAGAGTAGTGCGTCTTTGACATCCTCGAAAACGGAAGATTTTAATTGTTCCTCGCAAAGAGATTGAAACGTAGTCCAATCGGTCTTGCCAAGTTTCCATCTTTGCGTGTTTTCGAGAAGTGGAGGGCCGATATTTTCAAGAAATATGGGGAAGTTGTCATTTCCACAGAGGTCGTCTCCAACACTCCACGAAAAATCCATCAAAAGCGTTGAATCGCATATTGTTAAATCAGCGGAAGAATGAGAGCCTGTAGCAGGATGTAAATAAGTATGTGACTTATTATCATTAAAAAAAAACAAATTGTTTTTGGCTAAGAAATCCTCAATTGTCTTGCCCTTTACAACCCCATATGTAGTTGTGTGCATTAAAATCCCCCAAGAGTATAAAAGGTGATGGCAATTGTGCAACTATGTGATTTAGATCTTTAGGGTCTAGTGAAGAACTAGGTGGTAAATATAAGGAACATATTGTTATAACTTTGTGTATCGTAACACTGACCGCAGTAGCTGGCAAATTTGTTTTCAACGCAAGGTCTGTGAGGAATGTTTCGATTAACAATTATCGAAACCACCAGTCGCCTTGTCCCTGGTATCACAAATATGATTGTATAGTGAGTATTGTTTAAAAGATACCTTGTCACTTGTCTTCAAGAATGTTTCTTAAAGACAAAAGGCAATAGGGTTGTGTTCATTTAAAATTAAGTTGATTTCATCATAATTTGGTTTCAAACCTCGACAGTTCCATTGAATGATCTTATTAGATTTACCCAATATTCAGCGCTAAGGCGATTTCTAATTTTATTTGTATTGTTGGCCTTAGATTTAGGAGAGGTCTTAGGAGACACAAGTAGTGACATCTCCACTGATGAATCCTCCTCCCTGGAAGAAGTCAGCTGAAGTGTCAAACTAACTTTTCATGGGAGGATGGAAGTGGCAGTGCAACTGCTGGCTCTGAAACGTCCATGAGCTGTTCGAACTTGTTATGCAGCTCAATAGGGCCGTTATACAACTTTGGCTGCTCCTTGTGCTCCCAAGTTGGAGAAGCACTAGGCTTTCCAACTTCCTTAGTTGGAGCAGCACTAGGCTATTAAAGATGATCATTGGCCTAAATCAACAAATCTATTAAAGATGATCATTGGCCTAAATCATCAAATCCGTTGTTATTGTGTTTTGAATTATTAAATATCAATGATAAAATATATTTAGTACGGATATTTCACAATGATAAAAAATGTCATTTTATTATCGTTTTGGTTACCCCAATGAAATACAAAAAATCAATAATGGGTACCTTTTTTCATTTTATTTCTTAATCTAAAGGTGAAACATCAGGAGTATAGCAATATTTTGAAACCCCATCAATTGCTTCCAATAAGCCTTACATAAACCTTCAAACAGTCTGCTTTTCCAAGTGTGGTCAAGAGTATTTATGTAAATAAACATATTAACTATATATATACATACTGTTTCAGGTTAGTGCCATATTTATGTTTTAGTTTGTACTCTGAAATAATGTAAATAATGTAGTTTATAAGATACTTATGAATAAGTTAATAACCATGTATTTTGCAACTCATTCCATCATGCCATCAATGGATGGCATGCTATGTACGCACCATTTGTGTATTTATAATATAACGGTGTGTTGCATTTGCCATCTACACGTTGACCAGTGTGGTCAAGAATACTGGTGTGTAAATAAATATATGAACTATATCTGATATACATATGCATGTAGTTCCATTGTATCCTGCCCCAATCCAGAATTGTAACACCCACCGAAAATATATGTTGCCACATATAAAACGTAGAATGCAATTACAATAACTATACCGGCTAAAGCCGTCCGTGACACAAGTTTAATACAATTAGGCGTATACATAAACTTGTGGTGGGTAATCTGTAGTTGTATGCCTATCATTATGTTGTCGTCAATTGTTAAAAGTGTCACGTATCTAGCTAGGGGAGTGAGAGGTTTTGCATATAAATTACCTCTCAAGAACAGACTCATTAAAACTGAATACTGTTCTCTCTTGCTGTGTTCGTTGTTTTGGTTTTCGGAATGTTTATTACTTCGCACGAACAGACTGAGTAAAACCAAATCTGCACTTTTTTCTCTCGTTTGCCTTTGTTTTGTAATGATAATTGTGTATTTTATAGGAATTCGTCAATACCACCACTTGCGGGACAGTGTATCTATATGTTTCGATCATACGAATTATTTTGGTAGGTAGCTCGGTGTCCGCAAGAAGCTTATACATATCGTGCATGTCTGTTTACAACCACGGAGCATATCAAAACAAGTGAGTACTTCTAGCATTATTTGTGTCAAGTAATCTCCAAAAGTAAAGTGCATTATTATAGTTATTAAAACACAAACATGCAAATATTGTGAATAGATGTACGGATATGCCTCCCCAAATAGTGAACAACGCGAGTGGTATCTATTGAGTATAAGCATATTAGTTAAGAGCCCATTATTATTAAACTGTGTTTCATGAGGCCTACATGGACTAGTAGTAGTAGTGACTGACTTATATTGACCTTATACATATACTTAGTCCCTCTATTTCGAGACCTCAACGTCGTTTTGTGAAATACAAGCTATCAACACATTCACTCTTACCAACGAAAACCACTCCCAAAGTACTAAATTATTCGTATGAACTAACACAGAACATGTTAGTCATGTAAAATAAGTTCTGACTAAAACAATCAAGTTTCTGCAAAATTCCAAAATGGCAGATTGTCATCTTAGGCTGCAGGCCGCCAAGGCTTAAACTAGGTTAAACAAAGAAAAAGTTTGCATTGCAAAATTAGTTTACATGGGAAACACTCCATAGTGTGTATTGCTAAACATAACATACTACAATTTTTATTCTCGAATCGAAAACCATTAAAATTAAAACTATCGCCCGGCGATGTGGGCGATTAAGAAGCAATGGTTGCGTAAGAAGCTTTGGTAAGATTGCTCTGCCAACACGAATTAATGTACGAATTAATCCACAATCTGATGTTGCAAACCTTAATGAAATTGCTTACTTAATGTTTATAAACATTGGTGTATCTCGTTTATAAGGGTTATGATGCACTGTATCAGCAAAAGCACATGTATAATTCAAATGCTATGCAGACGCGTGCAGATAACAGTGATCGTCGAGGCCTTAACAACAGTCCGGTAATAGTCAGGTCACGTTCAAAAATATCATATGAGATGTAGGCATTCCAACTGTGACTATAGCGTTTATGATAAAAAGCATAAACGCAGGTTTGTTTTTGTCGTCGGGTTTGCAAATTACTGAAAGTAACGTCTTATGTAAAGTATGGTGGTATTCAACAAATATATATATATATAAATATATATATATATACGCTCGCACACACACACACGCACGCACGCACGCACGCACGCACGCACGCACGCACGCACGCACGCATATATATTTAACATAAGAAAATGAGGTAAGATTAGGAATTGTGTTCAGTATATATACTTTTATTTCACACCTGTATGAACCTTACCAATCTCTTTCAGTCTGTCTTTTTAACCATATCACAATCCCATAATTCCACTATTGCGCCTAAAACATATTGTTCTCACTCCCACTGTAGGTAAAGTGCGAATCGAGTTTGAGTTTGTAGATATCAACACGCTAGTTTGTGGACGGGTTCAGTTGCATCACGGGATTGAATTGACATTGAAAATGTAAACAAAAGCAGTATTTGACGTATTTCAATTGTTTCCAAAGTTAAGTTGCATTTTCTTCACTGCATTAGATTCTGGTAACTTTGACGACATGTTGCTATATGTCTATGTTAATTTAGTCAAGGCGAGAAATGTACGGTATATGATGTTATTACATTTCTTCTAAATATCCTTGTCTAAATGCTGTATCCTTTACACCAGTTTTGTGAAATGACATACAGTAGTAGTATGTACCGAAATATTTATTTATTTATTGTCTTAAATGTTCATTTCACTGAAAACTCGACAAGTTTGTAGATGTATATGCGCTGGTTTGCTAAAGTTACGCACTCGTTTGTCGATGGTATGTTTTCTGTAAGCACAAGTTTTTCGATGATTTTGGGGATCTTTTAAAAATGTAACTTTTCTTATTTTCTCGTAGTAGGTAACTATTTTGTATTTTAATATAGTTCGGGTATGTGAATCATTATTTCTTTTTTCACCAGGACTATGTTACATGTTCGATGTTGTTACTGCCCAGAAGAAACAGAAACTTATTGACAGTATCGTACCCCACAAAGTCATACATATGACAATCCAAATTTAAGCTTCAAAAGGAAAGTCTCTAACACCAAATACGTGTCAAAGTATTTAAATTTGTTTCTTTATACAATTGTCAGAGATAGAAGTTCAGTTATGCCATTATCGCATACTGAATCCATAATGGTAGGGACATTTGTGTTTCTCCAATGAGAAAAACGAACCTCAGTAAAAATAGTAACGTCCCTCTTTTAAGCGATGATTTGCATAGGGCTGACTTTGTTACACCAATCTAGATACAATTTCATCATTTTATACTTATCACTCAATCATTCTGATCAATATTAAAAACCGTAAAAAAACTAATTTTGTGTGTTGCTGCTAAAACATGTTTTATTCAAATTGCGAAATCACTATATTTTTTATTATAAAGGGAGGTAATCTGAAAATATTCGTTCTTGAAAGCTGTATGGCGCAAAATGATTGAAAGATCAGCGTCTTTTCCCTGTTTGTGTGGTGATGAGGTCATTCTCTGGTTATTTCAATATAACAAAACTGTGTTAACGCAAAGTTTTAACCACAAGACCCGGAAATGCTGTTTAAACCAAATCAAAGGGAATAAGTTTGCCCACACGTTTGATTCAAAGAAAATTGTTTTCATGACAGTGCTGGCCTTTAACAAAGGTATTAGCTTATATGATTAAATAACATGTAATTTTATTGTGTATAAATCTATGGGAAAAGTTGGGGACGTTTCTATTTTCGCTCGTTATATATATATATATATATTTATATGTTGCTGTAACCGAGTGTCCATTAAAAATGTCATTTACTTTGATAATACAACAGCGGAAAACATTTTAAAATACAAAAAATATCCCAGATTCATACAGACGATGACATATTCCGATGTTATGGTTTTGACGGCGTAAACATTAATCTAATAGTAGATAACAAACAAATATTGTATTTTAAATTTGAAAATAGTTTCACTAGATCTACAAATATATCACAAAACATTCATGAAATAAAAATTAACCGTATTCAACTACTCAATAAAACCGAGTCTCTGCTTTATTCTCTTAATTGCGTGTGTTGCTCCCAAAAGATCACCTTTATCAGTATTTATTAGTATGTTCACCTTCGAAACATTAAGAAGGGAACAAGTCATGCATGTCCGGTAAACTACGTCACATGTTTTCGACGGTGTTCCTAAATTGCATATAATTATAGTTTTACTACAATATTACGCTATAAAAACTAGAAATCATACACTTACTTGAAAATAACAGCTTTAATATAATCACAGGGACGCAAAGATACTTATTTTTTTATTTAAAGGAGTTTCGCAGATAGACTGTCTTGGGATTATTTGCATCCTAGGCAGACACAGATATACCCTAGACAGACTTCGTTAATTAATATTCGTGCAAATCATACATGCACTCATCTGAAACATGTGTCACATTGACCCCGAGTAAAAATAGTGATATATAGCTGAAAATTATCAAAAAAAAACAACTTTTTACGTACAACACACTGTTCAGGGTTATTTTAATAGCATAATAATGCGCTCTATAGAGTGAAACAAGCATGAAAACGTTAAGACGGATGATGACTTTTGTGTATATCTTTTGTTGGACTATATATTTTGAAAATGATAGTTACCCGATGTTTGTATTGACAATGATTCTGTCAGTGCAGAAGAACATTCTATCTTTTAATCAGTGACGTGTTAGTCGTATACTAGTTATTCAAAGGGACGTTTTGGAATTAGTGTTAAGCGGGAAAACATGTTCTTGCAAATAACCCATCGAATGTTTGTTTTTCTCCAAAAGCATTAAAGATTGCATTTCATTGTGATTGTCAACAAATCTTCACATGCTGAACTCTGAATTCAGGCGCAATCCGAAATAATGCGAGATATACGGTGACCGTCAAAAACTCAAGAACGTCGAACACGTATGACGTCGGGATATGTATTGCATACATTACTGACAAAACACATGAAGTTATTTAAGGTTTGACTGATATGTTACCCTTTTCAGCGGAAGCAGTAGATGATTTATTGTCAGAATGGAAGATATTTTATTTTATTTTCGGGCATTGCTTCCAGAAAAAATAATAGCCTTGAGATTGTTAATGAACTTGGTTACGTTGTGTTGTGTGCAAGTTCTTGCGCAATGAGGTATGCTACTACGAAGCTGTTTTGGAGGACCGAGAAACGGTTGTTTAAAGGTAAAATCTTACGGTGTATGTCAAATTTTAAAAACTTTGCATTAAAGTAGTAAAAATATTTTGAATGAAATATCGAATAAGGCCATTAGACCACTTTTCAACGCTGTTTCAGAGACTGTGAATGATTCAACAGCATATAAACGTGTTGACCTTAAGAAATTAAACTGTGGCGGAAAATTTGGTTATGTTAACTGTTTCGGTAAGAAACAAAAACATTATTGGAAAGGACGAGATCGATTTGATGATGCAATTGTTATACTTTGCAAGAAATGAACAAGAAAATTGATCAGTGACAAAATGAATGCTAATAATTCCGAGAAATCTATACCAAATTTTATTTCTTCAGCCAATTTTATAACAAAGATATAATCAGTTAAGTATTGCTATATTTCTATGAAATATAAGTTTTCAGTATTTAATTATCGATATATTACTGAAGATATGTGTGTTTGCTCATTTAAATGTTCCCCTTAAATAAACGTTAATATACCCTGCATAACCACGAATTCTGAACTTTATCATACTTTGGAAAACAAATAAGAACAATTAATATAGAGGTGACCCTTAATTGTCTCATTATGTCTATTTCTATGAAAAATGAAGTGTATAAGGAAACAGGTTTAACTTAACAAAATCAACCACCGGACAGAACATGAACGAAGTGCAGTAGGAACGCCAGCCCTATTGCGAAGGAATATCTATCAAACAAGGTCACTTGATACAATCGATAACAAAATGACATTATCGGGAAAATATTCACTGGACAGGTCAGATTTATACACCTCTTATCTATAAACTGTGATTATGACAAAACACAATCACAGATCGTTGTTAAAGTAATAATATTCACAAACTACATTGGTCGAACGTAATTGGTGTACACTTCGTGTAATTCCCATTAATAGTTAAAGGTATTTTTCAAAGGGATGAATTTAGGTTGTTTTAATGTTTAAATTGTCGATAATGCGCTTTTAAATCAAAATCGATTTATTTTGTCATTTTAAAAGCGAGACTAAAACAAATGCATGTACGCGTAGATAAATCTTTCTTCTGTCTATATGCAAAATTTTAATGAAATCGGAGACATGTACTTTTTACACCCAAAATTAACTAACATGACCCACGGACTCAAATACGGCATAATGCATATACATTTACAGACGCGACCGGGTACAAAAGAAATAAAATAATTCCATTATTTCAATACATATATTTCAAATGTATGTATCCATGTATTCCAAATTAAATTTCTAATCTATACATGTATGCGTTTGGTTTAAGCCGGAGTGCTCAAAATAAGTTTTTACAACCAAATTGCAACGGTACGTCGGGAAAGAAAATGAGGATGGTGAAAATATATGTTGCAATGCTAATTTTCTGATTCCGAAAAAAATAGCGAAAAAATGAAGTTTTAACAGCGAGAATGATTTTTTTTATGAAAGTGTTCATTGACATGTCTACTATTAAAAACCAAAATGTGAAGTCAATCAGAAAAAAGTACTTTTTTCCCCACAAAATTAACAAAGTACTCCGTATTCGCTAAAATATGAACAATCGCCTTTCGAAGTTAATGTTCACGCGGGATATAAAACCGTGAAATTATGAAATCCTTTTTAAGAGATATTCTGACTTCAACATTGTTCTGTATTTAATAAATTATAAGAGTAGAATGTTCACAGTTTTTTCTCAAGGACACCATTATGGTAGTATCCCTGCAACCTCGCCCCTCATCCCACCCCACCACCCTCCATACCGTATTGATTATGTGTACATAGCAGCGAATGCGCATACAATTCGATTTAATTCATCATTTTAGAAGCGAGAGAAAAAACAAAAGCATGTAAGCGTAGATACATCTTTCCTCTGTCGATATGTAAAATATAAAAAAAAATCAGAGGCAAGAACTTTTTCCCCCCCGAAAATTAACAAAGTACACCGTAATCGATCAAATACGCCGAATCGACGTTCCAAATCGATGTTCGCACGGAATACAATTGTGGAATTATAAATTCATTTATAAGAGATAAATCGATTTCAGCATTGTTCTGTAGTTGTTATATTGTTGATGTAGTATGTTCACAGTATTTATGAGGGAAACATTACGGTAGTATCCCTCTAACCTCGTCGGCTTCCACACTCCACTCCGTACACACAATACGTTGTGTATTGCTGAGAATGCGCCTTTTATTCAAATAGATTTATTTCGTCATTTTAGAAGCGAGAATAAAAACAAAATCGCATAGATACATCTCTCCTCTGTAAATATTTTAAATTCAATAAACAGAGACAAGTACTAATTAACTAACAGGACCGTCCGACCCAAAGACGGCAACATTCATATTCATTTAGAAAGACGACCGGCTACAAAAACAATTAAATAACTTCGTTATGTAAACATATATATTTAAAATGTATGTGTCCATGTATTTTACACTCAATTTTTGAACAATACATGCTTTGGGTTTATGTCAGAGTGCCCAATTTATTTTAACAAACAATGTTGCAACGGTATATCAGAAAATGAACTCAAGATGGCGGCAATATACATTACAGAGTTAATTTTCGAAATCAGAAAAAGCGATAAACTAATACAAGTTTAACAGGCAGAAGTATATTCTTTTAACTGTTCGTTTGAAACTGAGGGGGCGAATCGAGTTTTAAAGAAAGCAAGATTAGCATTGTCCCTTTAACAAAGTAAATACATGACTGACGAGTAACAAACTTGCTACTGTCAGTAACAAACATTATACAGTGTAGACTCGAAGATTGCATAACATAAACATGTGGACATGACATTGTGTCAATGGAGCAATTGTTGTGAAACACTGTGCGCGTGAATCCAAAAAGTGCGGGTCTGTTATCTTTATAGGGCATATATAGTTGTTCAACCTATATATATATATATATTTATATTTACTTCTTTATATCTATTTTTATGGTTGCATATTTGTCCCAGAACGCAGTCATACTGACTACTGTATTGAAAGTAAATACTGAATATACATGTGCGGTGTGTTACGATCTGTAGTATTTGAAAACACACTTATTAAACATATAACGATGATAAATACTATATTCATAGAATTATGTTTTCCTGAAAAAAAAAACATATTTGTTTTCAGCAGTTGAAATCTACTATATTCTGGGAATATTGCTACTTTGAAAATTTGAATACGTCTGTTTTCATCAAATAGCATGCATATGTTTTGTTTGTTTATTTATTTTGTTTATTTATGATTTTTTTAAAAAAGTGGATGATCGGAATATATGTCTTACACACTGTTGAATCTTGTAATTTAACAACAAGTGATTTGGTTCACAGGCTACGGTATTGGTGAACGAAACCACTTGTTTTACTGGATTCAACATTGTGCAAGAAAATATTCATATATTACACCATTAATGTTATAACATGTGTGTTGTAACAAGTGTGAGTTGTAATATTTATAAACCAGATGTCTACCCCCACTGCTTATCCTTGTTAATTAATAGTGGATGTCAACAGGGAACTTGACCTTTGACCTAAAAATCAAACGGATGATCCTCTTTCCGCTGTCCACCAATGCAGTTTCATGAAATTTGTATTAGGTGAAGAGGAAATACTGTGTGGGTTTTTAAGACTTTTCATTTTCCTGTCATGGTAACTGACCTTTCAACTACTGACGTCAAAATAAACGGGAATTATCATTTCACCAAAGGCAGTCAATATTTGACGTTTTATGAAATTAGCTTTGAGAAAGTAAAAAAGAATTTCATTGCGGACACGATTTTTCATGATCAAGTCACTGTGACATTGACCTTAGATTTACTGACCTCAATATTAATAGGGATCATACTCTTACCAAAGGCAGTCAACCCATGACGTTTGAATATATTTACTTCAGGGAAAATAGAATTACGGTGCGGACAATGTTTTTTATGATCGGATCAGTGACCTTGACATTTGATCTCGAACTAAATAGGGGTCATTCTCTCACCAAATGCAGTTAACCCATGTAGTTTCATGATATATGCATTTGCTTCAGTAAAAAAGGAGTTACATTGTGGCCAAGGTATTTCATGATCGTTTCAGGGTGATATTGACGTTTGACGTTTGACATATTAACCTCAAAGCCACCAACGGTGCAATAGTATTATCATACGCAGTCAACCTATGGCGTTTCAAGAGACTTCCTTCAGGAAAAGAGAAGTTACAGTGCGGACAATGCGTTTCATTATCCGGTCAGTGACCTTGACCGTTGCCCCACTTAAAATCAAAAGGTTCACTCTCTCGCCAGAGGCAATCCATCCATTAAGTTTCATGATATTTGCTTTAGGGAAAGTGGACTTACAGTTTACAACATTTTATATTATCATGTTACGGTGACAATGACCTTTGACCTAATGACCTCAAACTCAACAGGCATCATTATATCACCAAATGCACTCAAACCATGCATTTTGATAAGATTTGCTTCTGGGGAAGTGGTCAGTGCAGACAAGGTTTTTCATAATCATTATTTGGGTCATGACGCCCTTGACCTTCAATATTTGATATGCATATAATGATTCTTCGTACAATGTTTCGTCAAAATCCAACAAGTAGTGCTGACAAGATTTGTGAAGGACAGGGAAAGTAGCATTCAAGGAGGACAGTCAACCATAAAACACAGAAACAAACACGCAAACAGAACAGACAAACAAGAAGGCAAAAGTAATAATAAATGCAAACGACATCACAAACACAAAAGGGTTGACAATAGGATAAAAGGGAAGACATAATTATAAAGACAAATCATTTAGTTCATATGTATACTTTACTTTTTTAAGCAAATAACTGAGCGAACATAAACTTCAGCATTGACTCTGGTATGGTGCTGATTTCTGCAATTGTCGTCGTTTCGTCTTTTCGTTATTTCGCCCCCGAAAAGACGACAGAACGAAAAGACGACAGGACAAAAAGACGACAAATGCAGCGCGAAAAGTCGACAGAACGAAAAGACGCCATTTCAAGGGCGAAAAGACGACAGAACGCCACGCGAAAAGACGAAAAAGATACTTCAGTGCGTGGCGTTCTGTTGTCTTTTCGCCCTTGAAATGGCTTTTTTTCGTTCTATCTTTCTGTCGTCTTTTCGTTCTGTCGTCTTTTTGCGCTGCATTTGTCGTCTTTTCATTTTGTCGTTCTGTCATCTTTTCGTTCTGTCGTCTTTTCGCCTTCCGGTTGACATGCACGTTTCGGTCATTGCGGCCATTTCACGGTGACTACCAAAAGTCGGGGACAATTTTGAATTGTTGGGGAAATTGGTAAAAAATGCAGGATGTGTGTTAACCTTATGTCCAATCAATAATAAAAGGAGGGTAAGTATTTCTTTTAAATGTTTTTTATAAACGCAGTATGGTTCATTTAATATGAATATTAAAACATAATAATATAAAAATAATATTTTGACTTTGTAATTTAGTAGTAACTTTCCGGGACTGATACTGATGATCATGCCTGGACCAGTCGTACTAATTACTATGTTTGGAGTAAACTTAATATTCAATTATTTAAATTGGTATGTAACAATGTAGGACGGTTTAGCGGACATACCTATGGATTTGTTTATGTAAAAATGTAATAAAATTACTCTGTATTTAATGATTTACTTTCCGGGATCACTTAATAATAGACACGATTTTGGCTCATATTCTTCGATCTATTCAAACAAAAAGCAAGCAAAATATTGACATTTAAATTTAACACTAACTTTTCGGGACCGTTTGTTGAAACCATCATATCACAATGATTATACCTTATATTTATCAATGTAGGATGCAGGCCTGCCATTTCTCAGGGTTTGCGCCGGTAATTACCGGCTTTTTGATTAGAATACCGGTTTATCGGCTTTTCTGTTAAAATTGCCGGCTTTTTCAAAAACAAAAGTCATACATTTTATTAGTACCCAATTATTAACAAAAATACCAACACGTGTACCCAATACGCGACTGCGTGTGGTCAGCTGATGGCAACTCATTGGTGTGGACACCACATTCCACCAGTCAATTAGTCAAAATCACCCATGGCGTCTTATGTAATTCGAGTTCTGTATATGATAAACAGGAAATTGATATTTCACTTGCTTTTCATAGTGTTTTTAAAGTTGACTGTTTTCTATGTGGTAGTGTTACCTTTTTGGCCACTGTGTTACATTTTCGGTCACTTGTATATTGCAGTTAGTTGAAGTAATTCTTTAAATCTCTTCATTAAAACACATAGGCATAACAAAATAATGGATAAATCCTTGTATATACTAATCTGTGAATAAAGTCATTAGGTTTTTGGTTTAACACATTTAAAATGCACAAATACCAGGATTCAACAATTAAATTACAAGAGACTATGAATATCCAGCATATTCATTTTCTATATACACGTATAGAAAATAAGACAATACATGTTACTCTTTATTATGCAAGATCGACCTAATATGACCGGACAAAATATGACAATGTAAATAAAATAACAAAATCCTGACAGATTAAATGTATATTCAAGTAATAAGCTTTAAAAATTCTTTGCGATAAAACAACTTATTCATAATTTTGCTAAAGCATCATCTAAGTAGGCTGACTATTTTTGGTAGGTTATAGACGAGGTCTTTATTCTAGATGTTTAACCTTAAAAAATGATATATAGGGTCCTATAGAAACCACATCGTCCGAACGCAATGGCATCGTAGGTCCGCACTGTACTGCAAACAAGGACTAGAAACTACAATGAAAGAGACAAAAAACAACAGAAAGGGTGGTGAAGACCGGGTTACCGACTTGGAACGGTCAGTAGGCAATAATGGCCTACTGGTTAGCTTGAATCGATTGTATATGCGCACAATCCTCGCTATTATCCTGTCTTAGCGCCCAAATAGACAAGACAGTGTAAACAAAACTAAATCCCATCAATAAGAATTCTCTAACAATAAAGTCCACATCCAGAGAAACTAACTAAAGATACACATTCAAAATAATAAACATCTCAGGATGTATCCAGAATCGTACTGAACAACCATAGTAGTTGCAGCTAAAGAGAAAACCAATCTAGGGTACGACCAGAAAACCCGAGGGACGAAAGCTCATGCACCCACCTCCCTTAGTTGGGGTTTCAGTAGGTACAATCATTGAGTCCCAAGAGGTAGTCCAGTCATCGCACAAGTGAAAAGTGAAGCGTAATGACTGACTGTAGAGAGGTCAATCACTATACATGCAGTGCGCTGTAAAACCAAAGGGTTATATCATTTTCTGACGAACTTCCTGATTAAATTTGTGAGGCGGTCAGGAAACCCGTCAGACCCCTTTAACTTACGAAGTTTAAAAGTATTTATGTGTGATTCTTTTAAAATCCTGCATATACATGTATATGGATATTAATTTGACATATGTATCCGTTTCAAAATTTAATCTTAAACATTGGTATCTTTATAGTCTGAGAAAGATTTTTACTTCACTATTCATAATTTTGATAGAGCATCATCAAAAAAACTGACCAATCTCTGACCAGAAATAATACATAACCAATACATTCTGTTTTGTGATAAACTCGGTCTTCATTCCTGATGTTCAACCAAGTTTACTGTTAAAAGTAAGGTATCTACAGTGTGATTCTTTTTAAACCCTGCATATTTTTTGCACATTCATGCAAATTAATTCAATATTTGTATCTTTGAAAATCAAAATCTTGAAAATTATCGTCTTTTTACTTTAGAACCTAAGGATAAAAACCGACTAACACACGTTTTATCACCTACTGAAAATAAAATCTAGTCTCAGCATCTCTTCAATGCAAATGTATAAATTGAACCTAAGGATAAAAACCGAGTAACACAAAGTGTATGGCCTACGGAAAATAAGGTGAAATCTCAACATCTGGATAATGGAAAAGTATGAATAAGATACAACAGAATGTAATACGTTGTATACACATTGTAATTTTCATTTTTGCCAATCGCTTTTGAAATTTTCGCTTCACGCGCTCAAATTCAGCATTTTCAAAAATCTCAGGCTTTTTCTTAATTGTATTATGGTAGCCCTGAGGATGATATAGCAAACATAATTAAGAATGTGTTTCAAATTATACGGAACTGTTAAACATGTACGTGACTGATAATTGTGCTAACATAATTGTTCATTTGGAAGTCAATAAATGCCTTACCCTAATATTTGAATTTCTCTTACTATGTTATTTAAAATAGTTGTGTTACATTTGATGATGGTAATACGTTTTACAACTATATCTACGCTATATGAAATACAATAGTCAAGAAAGGAGGTAACACATATACACGTTCTTAATATGTAATATGTTAGTTCGACTGTTTCGAAAAAAAGAGAGAAATTGTCTGAAGGTTTTATGTACATGTAAGCTTGTATTTCCGAAAACGATTTATATAATGGACTGTAGCTTTATACATGTGTTATACAAGATCATACGGCCAGGTTACGGTCATACACAACTATTAAATATGAACTCATTTAAGATCCTCTGTTTATATAATATACATATTGCAATTATAAATCTTGACACTTTCAAAACGAACTGATTAAGATAAAGCCAAACATATAATTCTCACTCCAATGAGTTGAAGTACAAATACAATTCATTACTTTTATTCGACATGCCATAATTACATGCGCAAGACTAGTGTTCAATATAAGTATGATGACCATTCTGCGTTTATATAAACTATTTAAAAGAACCCTTCGTTTATTATTTATTGAACATACGGTATGCACACTCCCTGTCGATTTTGCCCGATTCTCCGACATTTCAAAATCGTCCCGACTTCTAGTAGTCAACCGGAAGGCAAGAAGACGACAGAACGAAAAGACGACAGAACGACAGAACGAAAATACGACAGAACGACAGAACGAAAAGACGACAGATGCAGCGCGAAAAGACGACAGAACGAAAAGACGACAGAACGACAGAACGAGAAGACGCCAATTCAAGGGCTAAAAGACGACAGAACACCAATAGATGACAATATCAAATGGCGTCTTTTCGCGCTGAAGTGTCGTCTTTTCGTCTTTTCGCGTGGCGTTCTGTCGTCTTTGCGCCCTTGAAATGGCGTCTTTTCGTTCTGGCGTTCTGTCGTGTTTTCATGCTGTCGTCTTTTCGCGCTGCATTTGTCGTCTTTTCGTTCTGTCGTCTTTTCCTGGGCGAAATAATGAAAAGACGAAAAGACGACAAATGGCAGAAATCAGACACTATACTCTGGCCAGTGGTGTACATGGAGTCTTCTTCCACATGTCGTACGCGTGCAGCCTGAAAGAAAATAAAGACATAGAATAAAAAAGCTAATATAAGTCGAGCAGAGTATTCAGTTTGAATCAGGTGTTGCGATGGGGAGCTAGGGCATGTTTAGGGGAATGGGACAGTTTTAAATTTAATTATTGTTTAACGCCACAGCAACACGTTGTTTAGATTATTTCGAGCCGCCCCAAAGAGAGGAGGGAAGATACATAGACTACCTATTAGATACCTATGGTTTTTTAACGTGCTTGGAGGACAGACTCCGATACACAGGACCACCCGGTTTACGTTCCCATCAGACGAACGAGGCTAGCAGGACACATCGAAGTAACCCAGTGGCGCCAGTAAGACTTGAATTCGTGTTCACTGGATTCAAAGCCGACATGCTATAAACGTCACATATTATATTGTGTATCATACGAGTATATGACTGATCTGATATGATTACAAAACAATTTTAATATATTTTTCACCCAAAAGTACAGCAACAATCTATTATAAGGAAAGTTAAATCTGACAGAGTATGCAATGCTCTATATTAAAGCAATTTTTACTAGAAGGGGAATAAAAAACAACTCTTGTCAAAAATCTAAAATTGTTAAATTTTACACGTTTTGTTCATAGGATATTTTACTTCAATGTCTTAGTAAGGTCATTTTACATGGGTTAAAACATTAATATACAAATATTTATTTTCTCTCTCAAAATCTGGTGATGCCGCTAGTTTTAGAAAGAAAACACGATTAAATATGGCAGTTGAGAAGACACTTTTGTAGATGTTCGGTCAGTTCTGATGTGAAAATGTGCAAAACAGACACAAGATTGGAAATCTACTCTGTGTCCCTTTAATAAATTGGGGACCCATCACATACAACATAATCATATTGTAATTTGTTGACGTTAAAGGGACACACGGCAATCTTGAATTATTTATCAAGCATTTACATCTCCATTTGTTAATCTGGTAATATTTTAAATTTAAACCTGCTTGCATTAAAAATTATATAAAAGTGTCAGTTTTCATTTTGTCTTCGTTATTCTATCAAATACTTAACTATTTTATAGGTGCACTATTATCAACAGTAAGTAATGTGTAAAACAATTTCTTCTGAACTATTCTAATAAATAATATTAATGATTGCACAAATGCAAAGTATACAGAAAAAATGACGGAACTCCAGAAGTTTTAAACAAATAAAGACTGCCTAGTGTCCCTTTAACATGTTTAACACAACTTGTTTTCGCATGTATCCAATACATGCAGTGTACACGAGCTCATATGGCAATCACGCTGCACTATCATTGAAATCATTTTTTGAACAGCACCGTGCAAGCATAACACGTATGGTAATACAAGCTCCATTTAAAGAACTGCACAAGTGCAAACAATTTTTAAAAAGGCTCCCACCTCCATATGATCCAATGGCATTTAGTACGGCTTGACATTCTGACGTCGTCAGTATCAATTCACTTAGAGCTGATCAAGGGCACGATTCACATTTGAGGCCACTCTGAAAAACAACATCAATCCAAAGTCAATGATCAAACAGACGTAGTTTATCCTTTGTTATACATAATGTAACATATTTAAAAAAGAAAAGAAAAAAGAAGAACTAAATTGAATAAAGCATGAATACTACTTATGGTCAATTACACGGTTAATGTAATAAAAACATCTCTCATCATTCATTATACATGTAAAATATAATGTAGCCTGAATTGGAGATCCATTAAAACATTGTTCCACTTTCACAGCATATTTCCAGCCCATGGAATAGTCATTTCATTTGAGACACACTGGATGCAAGCGTAGTAGCTCCACCTCCATAAAAGCTTTCTCGAAATTTGACGCGTTTTGTTTTCGTAACAGAAAGTATCTAGTAAATGTAAATAAATGATCGTAAATAATCACTTCTTTGCCTCAAAACTCTACTGTACATAAATATGAATCTGACCGATTTCAGTCAAATGTCAATGGCAGTTTACATTGTTTCAGTGGTAGTTGTATCGGGTTATGTATTCACGAATGTGCGAGAAAATGGGATAATATAACGATATAGAGACAAACAATTTACATTCATTCATCTGAGGGGTGAGGGTGGAGGTGGGGGTGGAAGGGGTTTCTAGTTTCCTTACCCCCTCCTTGTTTTCGGTATGCAAGCTCCATCTACCCCCACCTACCGTACTTGGGTAGGGGTGGGGTGCGGGGGACATTGATAGCATTTCTATTAGTAATTGTTTTATTCCACGAAACGTTCTACAGTTTACAGTACATCCAGTTACTGAAAAGATCGGAGTACACGAAAAACACTTGACTATAGTGATTATGAACTTTCTATTATATAGTATACACCACTTTTTAGGCACTATATTTGGCCAATGTCTAAATATGTACGATCTAAAAGTGGTGTGAACTGTTTATTAACAAACACATTTTGATGGCAAAACAATTACCTTGATAATGGACCTCTAGCTGCAGACAGTAATCCCAAATCCAATTTGCACCAACATGTCAATTTATGTCACGTTTCAAGTTATGTCACGGTGACCTGTCATCAACACTGCACCGTGCTGACACATAGTGGGACGTTAGTTCGTCCGGTAAGGTATTCTTTTGTACATAATCTACGTTATGAAATACTGTACGCGTGTTGTTAGACTCCATAGGTACCCGTAGTGCTCGCCGACGTAGCGCGCCCATCTTCGGGTGTAAAATAATGGCGTCTGTTTTAATTGAAAAATCGTAAAATAGTCCATAAAATACAAAGAAATAGTCCATGTTCGCGGAGTAAAAATGTTAACAGAACTGATATGTTATAGGTCCGTGGCGTTCCTACTGGTGATGGGCAAACAGTCGAGGGGTGCATTATATCTTCTGACAACTTTTCTACAAACCATCACATGCCTGTCTACAAACTAGCATGGTGATATATACAAATTCAAATTCGATCACACTTTATCTACAGTGACACCATCTGGTATCTAGAGTTCCATAAACAGTAGATATAAAATCGAACGGGAAAAGTAGCATTCAAAGATAACAGTCAACCATAAACACACAAAGAAACAAAGAACAACTATATATAAAGATGAATAAAAGGCAAGATAAGACATCACAAACACTCAAGGCTTGACAATAGGGCTACCGCCTTGGAACGGTCAGTTGCAAAACAAAGGCAGCTGTGGGTTTATACGAGGTTCTAGGGTGCACCAAACCTCACTATTACCTTATTGTCATCCAATAAACGCGACAGTGTAAATAAAAATATCCCCGCCAGGTTATAAACTCTAACAAATAAAGCAGCGTTAGCAGGCAATATAAAACACATAAAATGCCATGTATATATAATGCAAAAAACAAAAGCCTAGAAAGCCACAAAGTAAGTACTCAATAAATTGTCAGAAGCCGGAGCAAGAAATATATATTACAGAGATGTGGAGCCCAAAAAATCCATATTACGTATGTGTATTCTGAGATTAGAGGTGGAGTCCAAAAATTCCATATTCTATATTTGTACTATGGGATTAGATGTGGATTCCAAAAATCCATATTCCGCATTTATACTATGTGAAAATAATTCTTAACAGGAAAAAATAATGAGACATGCACGATTTAGCACACAGTTTTATTTCACTTGAACTTGTATTGAAACAATATTGTTTTGATAATTTACGTGTGTTTTTGAAATTACAATTTGAAATTGGAGCCATCCCAAAGATGGTATGCATATAACGGTGAACATGGAACCTTCAATGCGGTATTTTCACAATACTGAAATTAACTGGAATCGTACCCAGGCGTCATAATCTGTATTTTGTGTTTATAATTGTAAATATAGATTCTGTCTGCTGGGTACACGTCCAGTATAATTCAGTATTGTACTCAACACCGTTAAATAGCCTCATATTATTCAATATTTACAACAATAATAACAGTATAATTACACATATACAAATGTCTAGTAAATACGTTTGGGAAATTACAGTACATATTAATGTCTTGTTATTTGCATTAAGTATAGTCGATTCGTTAAAAAAACTAGATATCAGTCAATCAGTTGTAAAATAACTATATTATTGGAGTGTTGAATGATTTGCAGCGCTCCTTTATATGACGAAATAAAAAGTTGTATTCGTATTTAAACAAAGCAAACATGTCAACAGACAATTGCTTATCAAATATGATTTAAAAATATAGATCCCAATAGGTGCTAAAATCTCGATTAAGTCATAATATTCTGTATATTTTATTTTATATCAAATACCAATGTGTTTAAGGTTTGTCTTTTTCATCGAAATGGCACATATTTGAATAAATATGTTATCTTTTCCCAAAAAGCTCATTTTCGTCAACCTATGAAAAAGTGTGGTTTCCGGTTTTGTAGAGTGGGTGATTTTGTTCAATTGGAGGATATTTTGGATTTATTTCGAGTAACGAGGAAAGTTTTGAATTATATGTTCATATAATGCCACTGCGAAAGTTGTGATTATAACTTAATCAAACTGCAAAAGCCAAAGCCAAACATTGAGTCTCATATCGCAACAAGCAAACATTGAGTCTCATATCCCAACAAGCCAAACATTGAGTCTCATATCCCAACAAGCCAAACATTGAGTCTCATATCCCAACAAGCCAAACATTGAGTCTCATATCGCAACAAGCAAACATTGAGTCTCATATCGCAACAAGCAAACATTGAGTCTCATATCGCAACAAGCAAACATTGAGTCTCATATCGCAACAAGCAAACATTGAGTCTCATATCGCGACCAAGCAAACATTGAGTCTCATATCCCAACAAGCCAAACATTGAGTCTCATATCCCAACAAGCCAAACATTGAGTCTCATATCCCAACAAGCCAAACATTGAGTCTCATATCGCAACAAGCAAACATTGAGTCTCATATCGCAACAAGCAAACATTGAGTCTCATATCGCAACAAGCAAACATTGAGTCTCATATCGCAACAAGCAAACATTGAGTCTCATATCGCAACAAGCAAACTTTATGAACAATGGGTATTTAAAAGTAAAGCGTGGGGCGCCGCCATTTAAAAACTATATATGCACAACCACCAGTGAAAACCCAATAACCTTTGAAAACAGTATAACTATTAAGTGGGCAGATAACGGTGCATATCTACATTCCCTTTAATGGTTTTCAAAACTATACTGCTCAACATAAAAAAGGTCGCACACAAATGACGAGTATATTCAATGAATAAAAAAGAAGACAAAGTTCGGTTAATTCAAAATTGAGTGACTTGAATTCAAGTGTAAATACTACCTTTGATAATTCACAAAACGCTAAACAGATAAAGTGCAGAAGAAAGAAACAAAAAAGAAGGGACAAGGTAAATATAAGAAACTTAAAGCAATGGAGGGAGAAACAGAAGAAAGCAAGACATTTCACAAAACATAGATGAGGTCAACTAAACGCTAAGTAACATATTAACCAAGGATGACATACGATTTATAAGGGACAGTTTAACGGACACACTAGTTTACGCTATTTTAGTTATATACATAGTCATAGTAAAGTCACGCAAAACTAGCTGTGATTAAATATTATTGGCGTCTATATAATACGAAAATGCGGTCATCAATCAGTACATAATTATGTTGTAAGATAGATTTGTAAGTGACTGACTGCGCGTGCTGCTCATGATATGTAAATATGATTGATGTATGCATTATGCAAGTATGCTGATTTATACATTACGTAAGTATGTTTATTTATGCATTATATATGTTTGTTCTAAAACTACTAGTTGTATGTTAAATATGTGTGCATCTTTGTACGAAGGGCCCAAAACTAAACAAGTAGGCGTAGATTCTCAATACCTCTGTTAAGAAGTATGTTAATGCTTTTGTATATAACATTTACAATCGGACACGGATACTATTAAATCAGTTATTTTACCATTGTATGCAGTTTTAGTTCATTCTTGCATCTGACGCCTAAGTTTGCATGACGTCACTAGAAAACAAGCGTATTCAATCGAATGTATAATATATTTACTTATTTGTTGCAGCATATCCCGTTATGCCAAATAATTTTCACTAGAAATTTAAGCTTAGTTTTGCATATGAAGTAAGTACAAATGTACTTGTTTGGACCATGTATTCAGTTTTGCGTTACTCCCTTCCTACACTCCTCTCACTCCCGTTTATACGATATTATCATACGTTCATACCAAAAGAAGGCTTGCAAACTCATGAGATGTAGTATAGGTTCTCCAGCCTGTTTGTACGATATTTTTAATTTGATTAGTCAAAATGCCAGAGATACCAGAAGTAAAGAAGCCGGTGGACCAGTATGTGCATTTTGTATGTAACAGCGGAGAGATAATACTTACTATCTATGTTTGCGATACGGTTAAAGACTGTTTTGACAACAGCGACGAAATGCATTGCGGTAAGTTACCTAATATTTTCAAGGAACATTTGCATGCAACATAAATAAGGAACTTGCATTTTGTCGCGATTTAGGACCTACTGTAGTCTTTTAGGATTCCCTTTACTGCCTTCCTGTACTTTCTCTCTTTATACTTATTTTCTCTTCTCTTGTCTTCGTTATTTCTCCTCTAATGGTACTGGACTAATTAATGTTTTTTTTTCTTAAAGTTATTACAAATGTAACTACACGTTTTATTTTGTCACTTCATGCATTAGAGTGATATATACGTAGTCAATGTTTGACTTATTCTCTTTCTAATCTTTACAATGTTAAGTTATTGTATAAGAACAGTTTCGTTATGATCTTGTTGTGTACAACAATTATTCTTTATATAATTCAAATAAACAAATTCAAGTATCTTGGGCGGTTTTCGATAAATGCTCTTGAAGTGAACATTTTGAAAATTGATTGTATGTTTGGTGTTTTATGTCATTGTAAGGTTATATATGACGGTCGATAGTTTTTGTTATGGAGGCAGACCAACCATTATTCCCGCAATTCGTAAGAATTGACACGTCCTTACTTACCAGTGTCGATTCTTGCGGGTGGCGGGAGGTGTCCCTTGCAAATTGATTATATCCATAAAAAATACACAAAAAATCAAATAAAAAGGTTATTATCAAAAGGCGCCACCTAACCATTTGGTTGATATGTTTGGACAATTTAATGAAGAAACTATGAACGATTTTTAAGTTAGCTCCGGAAACAATAAAACGTGATAGAAGGTTGGACGTCATCTGTGATCCTCTCCCGATATTTTATTTGTGCATGGATACTATGGCAAAAACGCTGCTTCGGGATAATTTTTTGTCAGTCGTCGACAGTCCACTGTTTTTTAACAACTTCATTTTATCAGATACCTATCAGCCAATTTTGAACCAACTTGAAACTCCAATTTCAGTATTTATTATCATTCACATTGACGTTTTTAGTGCAGGTGTTGGCTTAAGTTCTTAACTAAACGGCCTTATGACCTTTTCTTTCAAGTGTGTTAAAATTAGGTCAAAATGACATTCAAGATTGCATTTTACATTACATGACCACTTGTATGCAATTTGTATTGAACTTGTTCAAACGTTTATCAAACTGGATTATGACCCTATTATTTTGCAACACAATGCATATTTATTGGTTAATCCATTAACAGTTAGCCACTATGATTTCCCCTTTGAGCGATGACCTGATATATTGTGGACTAATGTGACATCTACCTAATTTCTGAAAATGATTGTAAAGTGAAACGTTTGTGTTGCCTTTACTGTTTATTCTCTTGTTGATCTGGCTGATAACAAGAATGACAGTTGCATGACATCATCGTGTAAATAAACATGAACAACCTTAGTAGTTGACGACGTCAATGAACAGAATATATATAATATGCAAGAAAAAGAATCAATCATGGGTATCCGGTTTAGATAGGAACATTTCAACCCTCAGTATAATTGTTTTAAACGGAACCTCGGCAGACCCTCGGATTCGATAAAAACAATTCAACCTAATGCTGAAATTCCCGATCTTCACCGGATACTCATGAAAGATTCGTATACTGATGACAATTAAACTACAGTGAACCAGTGAAAAAAAGGGTTTTAATAACATTGTGACGTCATTGACGTCAAGACGTCATGACGTAGATACATGTGTTGACGTTCTTTCACAACATAGACCATGAACTCTACAATCTATGGACATTTTGATCGAATCCGATCTTAAATGCAGGAGATATAACGATAACAAGATTGATATATATGCTATATTCCAACACAATAACAATCCAGTGATGTCTTAACATTTTTCGTCATTTCGTAATGAAGTAATAAGTCAATTGACATCATGAATCACTAAAAGACTTCGAAATAGTTGCTACATGTATGTATAAAAATTAAACATAATAAATCAATAATCATGTTCTATCTGAAGTAAAATCAAATAAAACAATGCCGTTTTCCCCAATATGATCAACTATTTTATTAAGTTAAACAAGGCAAATTCTGCAGACACAATTGATATATTGTCATTTGGAATATTTTTGTTTTCCGATTACATACATAGCTCCTCTTAGAATACATCAGTTTTTCTCCTTACATTCAATTCATGCAAACCCGGAGGCACTATTTATCTATGCAGAGGCATATAATTTGAATGTTTGTCGGCTGCCACTTATGTTTGCTCTCCGCCGCAATACTACTACTACTACTACTACTACTACTACTAATAATAATAGTTATCATCTAAGCGCCTTTGATGTTGATATATTATCACTAATAATAATAATAATAATAATACTAATAATAGTAACAATAATAATAATTATCGCATAGTGCGGCGCTTTTCCTTTTACCTGAACTTATTGTTATATGCCCGTAACAGTCATCACTACGTCACTAAGTGTTCTGATATCTGTTATATCAGACAGTTTATAAATAGACTGTTCTGTTATACCAAATATCAGAACACTTTGGGACGTAGATAGTATATTACATATACCAAGCGATAAAACAATTACAGAATATCCAACTTGGTGTTACACGCTTATATCATGCAACTATCTCGGCTTACGCATCGATATATTTCATGATATATGCTCTTAACATCTCGTTGGACATTCTATAAATACTACTACTACTACTAATGATAATAATAAGTATTTAATATTATTATTATTATTTATTTTATTTTTTTATTATTATTATTATTATTATTACTACATTGAATACAAAGAAAGATAAAACTATTGGACAGGGACAGCAGCATTCAAGGACGACAGTCAACCACAAAACACAAAAACAAACACGCAAACAGACAAACGAGAAGGCAAAAGTAATAAAAAATGCAAACGACATCACAAACACAAAAGGGTTGACAATAGGGCTACCGCCTTGGAACGGTCAGTGGCAACAAAGGCCACTGGGGGTTTAAACCGGTTCTAGGGTGCACCAAACCTCACACTTCCTCTACTGTCATCCCATTAAAACAGGACAGTGTAAATAAAGAAATCCCCGCCATGATCTAATCTCTAACTAACAAGGCAGCATCAATAGGCAATATAAGTAAAACACAAATATGCTCGTGTAAATATAATACAAAATAACATTAGCATAGAAAGCCACAATGAAGGTACTCAATGACTTGGCAGAAGCCAGAGCAACAAGAGAATAAACCATTAAATGCACGACAGGAAAGATCGTAGACAAACATCAAACGCCACCGTCCCAATGGGCTTTAGGTAGGCGTCATCATAGGGTCATGACAGCCTGTCCGGTCATCGTACAATTAAAGAGGAAAGCATAGTGGCGAACTGTAAAAGGGTCCACCACCAAGCATGCAGTACGTTGCAAAATGATAGGGTCATAACCTCTTTTGATAAACTTTTTGACAAGGTTAACAAAGATAGTATGAAAGTGATCATGACCAAGAATCTTACGAAGTTTATAAATCACATCACCATAGAAGTCAGGTTGTGATAGTCCTTGTCGCAGAAGAGTCCTTTCATTACTTTTATATTTGGAAAGAAGATCAGGGTTACGATAATAAAATGTTGCAAAGGTTTTACGAAGTTTATGGTAACGGTAACCCTGATTGAGTAGCTTTTTAGTTATACAAAGATTACGAATATTAAAGTCCTCAACTCGAGTACAAGCTCTTGAAAAACGAATAAGTTGAGACACATACACCCCATAAGAAGTTGCTCGGGGAACATCCCCATCCAAGTGGGGGTAATTAACAATGTCAAAATTAAAATCATCTCTCTTGTCATAGATTTTGCTAATTATTTCACCATTTTCAATCGAGAGATCTAAATCAAGAAACGAAGCGTTATTATCAGATATATTAGCTTTATTAAGCTGAAGTTCTTTAGGATAAATATAATCAACCATAGTTGGAAAGAAAGGGTTGTCAATGTTTAGTATGTTATCCAGATACCAAGAGGTGTCATTAAAAGCTTCAATAACATCTGCCTGGGTATCTGGTGAAAGACTCAACATAAAAACTATTCCATAGCGAAAAAAACAACAAATTTGCGACAAGTGGTGCACAGTTCGTACCCATAGGGATACCAACAATTTGTCTATAAACGGTGTTACGATACCTGACGAAAATATTATCTAATACGAAGATGAGTGCTTCACAAACTTCATAGCAAGTCCACATAGTATAATTGTCTAACTGCAGTTACATGCCAAAAATGTAGTATTTTCTCTAGCGAATGTTTTTTGAATAAGAGAAATTAGCTTGTCTTTAATAAGGTGATGTGGTAAGGTTTTAAATAGTGTAGAGAAGTCATAAGACTTAGTGTTAAAGTTTGAAGTTGTAAAGTATATTATGCTGGAATTGTAACTAACATTGCAGCACACTCTCTAACAAATAGTTGAATAACAGATCGCTCTGTTTTATTACATACAATTTCACATTTTAGGTAAACACGACAGAACTGAAATATATACCTGTGATGATGGAACACAAATCAACTTCGGTTTGAGGTGCGACTTCTACCCCGACTGTCAGGATAGATCGGATGAAACTAACTGTGGTAAATGCGAACTATGTAATAAATTGCGAAATGCAGTTAATCGTTATTTAAAAAGACCTTTTTCAGATAAATGTTAAATATATTTTGAAACACACTTTAGAATAATATAATGTTCAGCAAACAAAATAAAAAAAAAGATCACTCATTGCCCTGAAGATTCCTTCTGTATAATTGGTTTTCAAGATACGCTCCAGAAACATTAATCTACATATAACTATATAACTATTATAAATTGTCAACTGAGTAGAGTCCACTAATTATATGATAGATATAACACTTCAGACGATAACACATATTGTAGTATTCATGGACCAAATGATCTGTTGTATTATTGAAAAGAAATATGTTTACTATATTGGTTACTATGCACTACTCATCAGTTTGACTCACTACTATATACTAAGTACTATATTTGCACATGTATTTAACGCCACATTGTTTATTCTGCATGTATGTGTACATTGTATATATATCATATATGAACTTATTATATGCCGACTGGTACCGTTGGAGACAGGTGATTCGAATTTCTTTTTCTTAATTTACAGTCGTTATTGACAAGGTATTTGTCTCTTTAAGAATGACATTTGTTTTGATTTGTTAATTGTTATTATTGAGATATTAAAGGTATTGATTTTCTGGCGCGTTAGCTGTTTGGTTCAGCATAGATGTACTTACAAGTAAAAATTAGTTTTTATAATGTATACACTGCATTGGTCGATATGCACCGAATCATATCCATTTATCAGATTTCAGGGAGGGCCCGAACGATTTGTCTTTCCTGTTAACTCCGACATTAATATATTGCAAATGAATGAAATACTTTTAAACTAAAGACAGCAAAACATTATATATATATATATATATATAACGACAGGGCGCCTAACTATGATGGGAGACACAGACATCAAACGCATGCATCCACTTCCTAAAAATGATAGCTGCAACACACGCTGGTATGCTGTATATCTACATCATAATACACTCATCTGGAGGCACAATTAACATATACATGCGTACATACATACAATGATAGCTAATGTGATTGGGATCACATATATGTATCGCCATATATATATATATATCATAGGAGCTATAATTGTATGTATGTATGTGTCTATATGTAAATTGTGCCTCCAGACGAGTGTGTTATGATGTAGAGATACAGTTCATCAATGCGTGTTGCAGCTACCCCTTTTAGGGAGTGAATGCATACGCTTGGTTTCTGTGTATCTCGTCATAGCTAGGCGCCCAGCCGTAGTTCGTCCGAAGGTTGTCTGTCCTTGGTAGTTCACAAATATTTCTCCCTATATATAATTCTGCTTTTTGAACGTGAATCTCTTACGAGATCCCAATTTCAAAAGTTGCCGTAGTGAGTTCAAATTATCTCCCTTTATTATATTTACCTGAATTCACAGTATCCTCAAGATCCGGCACCTTTCATTGCCACTGTCTCAATATAGCTGTGTGTGGTTGAATGCTTAAATGTGGCCCACTCATATGAGCTATAACTATATGTATGTATGCGTCTATATGTTAATTGTGCCTCCAGACGAGTGTGTTGTGATGTAGAGATACAGTTCATCAACGTGTGTTGCAGCTAACCTTTTTAGGGAGTGAACGCATACGCTTGATTTCTGTGTATCTCGTCATAGCTAGGCGCCCTGCCGTAGTTCGTCCGAAGGTTGTCTGTCCTTGTTAGTTCACAAATATTTCTCCCTATATATATATATATATGTATATATATATATATATATATATATATATATATATATATATATATGTTGTATGATCATTGTTATTATGTTAAAGACAGTTTCAATAGTTTTTTCTGCATAACAGATTTTCTTTAATTTTTTTTTACAGTAAGTCTGTTATATATATAGACAGAAAATGCAAAAGTAATGGTAGGTCACCATAATTGTTAACATTTTAAAAAATGATTTGTAATACCAAAAAATCTGTCCAAAAAATTGAACAAGTCCATGAAATAGCTAAATAAGACATTTTTGAAATCTAATCATTTATTCATGTGTCACAATTCTGCTAAAATTGTATTAAAGTAAAGAACATTTAATTATAATAACATTTAAAGCGCATCTTTATGTGAAACCTATATTTTTTAACAAAATCTGTTGAGACCATTACTCACAATTTATCCACAACTTAGCCCATAATGATACAATTTCCATTTTTTTGTATGTTCCCAATAATAGAATTTGTTTAAACTTCCTAAGCTCATAGTTTAACGTATATAAAAACAAAATGTGCAATAAAAATGTTAGGTCCCCATGCTTGTTTAAAATTAATTTTTTTGAAACCCTACCCCTATGCTAAAAGGTCAAGTTTTGTATGAAATTATATAGAAATGGTATATTTTCATTTTTTGTTATGTTCCTAATATTATAACAGAATTTGTTCAAACCTCCTAGGCACTTATTTGAACATATAGTAAGACAATATATGCAATTAAAATTATAGGTCACCGTGAAAATTGAGATTTAATATTGTTTTTTGGAACCCTACCATTATGCTTAATTTTTTTAATTTTGTTTGAATTTTTACAAATGTTATATGTTTCCTATTTTATGTATTTTTCTAATAATAGGCATTTATATAAATAAAGACAATAAATACAACTAGACATCAAGAGCAACATGAAAACTACAGAAAATGCCTTTATATAAGGACAAATAAGTAATAGCACGACTGATTTGTAATTGAGGAGACTTTTTACAGTCGCGACACAGCACTGAACAAACGCTACTGTGAATTTCAATAAATACTGAATACGGGATTTTAACACTAGTTTTAATTTGACTTTCATGGAAAACAGACAGATTGACGTTTTCCTACCTCGTGTTTCCGTTGTGTCATTATTTATTCCCCTGAGAGTAATACCGATAACATCTCATTGAAAGACTTTCGAATTTCGCAGGTAAACAATTTAAAAATATTGATGGACCACGATAAAAATACAAAAAGATAGTGCAGTCTCGGTTTGACTGTTTACGAAAGGTTGTGAAACGTGCATTAGTGCTTATTAAAAATTCAAAAGTACAGAAATTCGAGCCATCCTGAAATTGATATGCATATGCCGGTGAACATGAAACCTTCATTCCAGGGCTAGCGGCGTATAGTCCAAGTTTCTAACAAAACGCTTTGCCCTAAACTAGAAAACAATGGGCGAAATAAACAAAATGAAATTTAGTTGGGAGCAGAGGTTATGAAGCCTGCTTGCGTATCACAGGTAACAATCAAATTACTAAATTAAAGAGCATGCAAAAATACAAAGGTATTTGATATTGTACCACCGACATCTATAAATATCGGGCTCAGCGATCTCCGAAGATCGGAATTAATAACAGTTCCGATTGCAAGCACGGGTAGAAGTTTTACCGCCTCCACACTGCCCAGGCAACGCTACTGTATAAAAAGTACGAAAAGAGAAATTTGGAAATCGTCGAACACGATAAATACAAAAAAATATTGTAGTCTCGGTTTTATTGAGAATGTTCATGAACGGTAGTGAAACGTGCTTGCTACCGTTGACGCCCTCTAGTACAGGGTTGAGCAGAACACAGTATTTAAAAAGTCAATACACTAATCAACTTGTATAATCGGTCACCCAGGATTTTTGAAAATAACACGAATACTAAAAACTGGAAATCTACGAAACACATACCAAGATTGTATTAAGTTTATCAACAATGTTTTAGTCCAATCACGGCAGATTAAGTTTTATAAATCACTAGCGATATTTGTTAACCAATGCCAGTTAAAATTTCAATTGAAAATATGAATTATTAAAAGATATATAATTCTTTGAAAAGTGACCGATTATACAAGTCTAGTACAGAAATTTGAGTCATCCCGAACAATCGTATGGGCTTTTTCTCGAATAGTAACCATCATTACAATTTCAAACGCAATCAATGTGTTTTCATTAATGATCCTTATTTAAAATAATTATTAGTCCGAAAATGAAACCAAATGTATTGTAACTTCATTTCTTGTGATTTAATAAGCATACGACTTTGCCTGTATTAATTCAGCAATAAATTTAGATAAGTAAAATAGTATTGTCAGATTGTGCATGGGAACAATATTGTACAGTTTTGAGTGCTTTTTTAGCGTTCTCGATATTATTGTATATATATATTGCACTGACATATTGTAAGCTAGTACTGATGTTACACAATTTGTTATTGCAATTATCTGCGTTTATTGGATTTTCTTTATTCAACGCATAAATAGACTCAATAAAACCGAGTTTGCCACTTTTCTCTTCTTTGTGTTTGTGGCTTCCAATGGATCCCCTTTTCAGTATTTATTGACATTCCCACTATCGTTTGTTTAGTGCTGTGTGGCGGGCGTTAAAAGTCGCCATGACTACAAATCAGTAGTGTGATAACGTCAATATACAACGTTGGCCCAACGTTGTTGTACAACGTTAGTCCAACGATGAGCCAACGTTGTGTCAACGATGTCCCAATGTTGTTGGCAACCTTCGTGACATCGTTGGAGCTGCTTGACAATACTACGTTGGGCAAAAGTTGTCAACCAACATTAGAAAGATAGCTGGGAAAGCAAGTACTTGTGAAAAAATGACTCAAAATACACGAAAACATGATATAGTGCCCCAATATCGGACAGATGTATGAATATTGCATCGCGATTTTACATCATAAAGGGAGCATATGCACTCAAGTGGTACAACATTGGGCCAACACTGACACGCGAACTAATCATCTTCCCACGTTGGCCCAACATACGCATGCTATCTGGTGTGTTATTTAGGACTGTGTTATTCTATAAGAGTGTCGTTTGTTCCAAGTTGAATTGTACTAACCACTGCGTTCTTTAAGACTGGGTTGACTTGTACCAACCATTGTGTTATTTAAGACTCGGTTATTTTTATAAGATCGTCGTATGTTTCTTGGTTGATTTTTTTGTAACAAACATTCTGTTATTTATGACTGGGTGATTTTATAAGATCGTCGTATGCTCCAGGTTGACTTGTACCAATATTTGTGTTATTTAAGTCTGGGTTATTTCTTTAAGATCGCCTTCTATTCAAGGTTGTCTTGTCCTGAAAAGTGTGTTAGTTAAGCCTGGGTTATTTTAATAAGATCGGCGTGTGCTCCAGGTTAACTTGCATCAACCGTTGTGTTAATTAGCATTGGGTTATTTTTATAAGATCGTCGTGTGCTCCAGATTGACTTGCACCAACCATTGTGTTAGTTAAGACTTGTTTATTTCTATGAGATCGTCGGTTGTTCTATGATGACTCGTACCATCCATTGTGTTATTTTGGACTGTGTTATTTCCATAAGATCATCGTATAATCCAGGTTGACCAATCCAACCATTGTGTTAGTTAAGACTTGGTTATTTCTATAAGATTGGCGTGTGTTCCAGGTTGACTTGTACCAACCACTGTGTTACATGTAGTTAAGACTTGATTATTTATATAGGATCGTCGTATAATCCAGATTGATCATACCAACCATTGTGTTAGTTAATGCTTGGTTATTTATATAAGATCGTCGTATGTTCCAGGTTAACTTGTACCAACTTGTGTTAGTTAATGCTTGGTTATTTCTGTAAGATCGGCGCGTGTTCCAGGTTGACTTGTACCAACCATTGTGTTAGTTAATGCTTGGTTATTTCTGTAAGATCGTCGAATGTTCCAGGTTGACCTGTACCAACCATTGTGTTAGTTAATGCTTGGTTGTTTCTGTAAGATCGGCGTGTGTTCCAGGTTGACTTGTACCAACCATTGCGTTAGTTAATGCTTGGTTATTTCTGTAAGATCGGCGTGTGTTCCAGGTTGACTTGTACCAGCCATTGTGTTAGTTAATGCTTGGTTATTTCTGTAAAATCGGCGTGTGTTCCAGGTTGACTTATACCAACCATTGTGTTAGTTAATGCTTGGTTATTTCTATAAGATCGTCGTATGTTCCAAATTGACTTGCAATTGCTTACCAATCACTGTCTTAGTTAAGACTGGATTAATTATATAAGATCCTCATTCATTTCATGTCGACGTGTACCAACTATTGAGATATTTTGGACGGGGTTATTTCTATAATAGCGTCGTGTATTGCAGGGTGAATATAGCGTATAGGTGAATGTACGTATATATTAAGAATTCTGTAATAATTTCCCTCCTGTTATGGTAATCCATTGATTAAATTAACGTCAGATATTAATTATTCAGTCATAATTAATTACCACTATTACAATTGTAGTAGCAATACACCAGGCGACACTTATAAGTACTCCAGTTAGATTTATTTCATATATATTAGCCTTTAACCCGCTACATATATACCCTGTTGGTTCTTTGAATTAAGACCATTCCATTTATGTGACAAAGGGGTCTTTTAGGAAAAATAACTGATCAGCAGCCGGACATTGTAAACCTTGACCAACCTGCGAGTTACAATGGAGTTATAAGGGCTAAATGGAACGTACACTTTTCAAAAACTCGTATGAAATTTATCAACATATGTTTAACAGATTCATCACATAAAATTAAAAATAAATAACCAATCTGATAATTGGATAACATTCAGTCACCGCTCTGAAGAACGAGATAACAATTTAAGCAAATTGTGAATAAACAAATAAAAAATAAAAGAATGAGTGAGTGAGTGAGTGAGTGAGTAAGCGAGCGATCGAGCGAGCGAATGTGTGTGTGTGTGTGTGTGTGTGTGTGTGTGTGTGTGTGTATGTGCCATTCTAAGGATTATAGGTACATTAGAGTGTGAACTGGATCTAGATTTAATGTGTAGAGATGTTTAAAGTGTCTCGCATCCGCCCTGTGTAGTTGTCGTTGGGACGGTGAGTGTTGTCGGCTGGTTTTCTGGATCCTACATCCACTATGTGCTGTGCCCTTGTGTGTTCCATAATACTGGTCCGAGGGTCCTATTCTCGGGGGGGGGGGGGGTGCACCCCTCGTCTTTAACCTGCGTCCCCGGCGTGCCACCTCTCCCCCCACCCCCACTCCCCATCCATTATCTCCACCTCTCCACCCCCACAACACACAGGCATAAAATGTTTCTCGTTTACTTTTTAAAACTGCTCTTGCTACGCCCCTGAGCTCTATATAATCCCACCATGACAACGGAAACATCATGAGCAATCAATGTCTTTTAACACGCTATGTCTATACCATTTTTAAAAACAATTTGGACGTTTCATGTATTATCTCTCGTATATTCAGACACACCGGTACATAAGTTTGATCAATATGCCCGTACATATGCTCACAATTTAGCACAAACTAACCTAATGAAAACCGGTATTCAAATGTCGCTGACAATCGCTACACCCGTCGCAAAAACAATGTGAAAAACCGGTTTTCGTATGCTATTTTGAGGCTTACAAATACGTGTTGTAGCTCGACTAGCACGGTAATAAAGAATTAAAACGTTCAATTGAATCTATTCCTAACTGCAAATGAATTGTTGAACTTTTTTGAGTGATTTTTGAAGAGGCAAATATTCTTTAATATGTAACTTCCTAGTGAGCAATCCCTTACTGACCAAGTACACAAATGATTGTAAGCGTTGTTTTATGTTTTCAAGATATGATCTATACACTCTTAAGTTACACAATATTCCTATTTTGTATAGGATGTTTGCAGCTTTGCAATGTTGCATTAATCAAATTATCGGTTTCCGTCGTACAGGCTCCCATAGCCTGTTATATCTATATCGTTTATGTTATTAAATTCAGCAACATAACGCTGACAACTGGTATACTTTTTTAAATCATAGAATTCATTTTCTAAGGATATTCATCATTTCCGTCGACACTGAAAACAAATGCCTGTGGCAATAGTTGTTAGACATCAGGTTCGATCTTGTTTTGATCATGTTTCATTTCAGTATTCAAATTTCCGTTGCAAACAAACCGGGACATAATGTGCAACATTACAGCTTTCAATAAATGCAATAACTTTCTATAACCATATAGCCTGCACTATACATTATTTATAATACATGTAACTGTTGAAAACTGATATCAGTAAAACGTGTAACGTTTACATTTAATATTACAAATGGGAAAACGCCAGGATTTTCGATTAATTTCATTTGAATGGGACATCTTGATATCTATAGCTTGCGCTCATCAATAATTGTCATTGATATGCTTGCACTGATAGTTAATGTGATATTTACATGTTTCAATATTCTTTAGAGAAAATGTTTATTTGTTCCAAAAGGTATGATATTTGAAAATGTATATTGTTTAACTGCTTCTGTCATGATAGCTCTCGTACATTTGCTATCAGAAATTTCTGTTATCAGAATTTATTATACTATACAAAATGCACTAAATATCTATAAAAGTATTAGCCTCGGTCAGTCTGCCTGCTTCTGCTTTCTTCGCTACGCTATAATTTTCAGAACCTATGCCTGGGGAAAAATGGAAGTTTGAAATCGATCCGAATTTTTAGAGACTTCGATAGACTCAATGAGTCTTTCATCAAACGCATTTTCAAGAAAAATAAATATAGACTTCTTAAATTTCACAATGGTCAAAATCAAATAAGAAGCGGGGATAGGGCTTTTTCTCCGACTTTTACTTGTTTATGACACGTGAGTTAAATATTTATTTTTTATATGTACCAAAGTTCGTCAGAGTGTGCATTGTATGGACTTAACACGGTATGCTAGCATAACTGCATCGATGAGATCTACTTTCTTTGAAAAAATAAATGTATATCAGATCAATCCTGTATCTCAACTTCTTTGAGCAAGATATAGACGAAGATTTATCAGTGTGTTCTTCTTATGCATTGGACACGGACCGTGTATATGTAGCTACTATGACCTACTGGAATGCCAAGTGCATTTGTGTGGAAATACATGTAATATACTATATCTAATGTCTGAATGTTGTATATGCCTGCCAGAGGTATAATATACAGATTATAGTTATCATTTTTCTATTAAATGTGCCATTCTAGTTAAAATTCTAAATATGTTCAGTCTTCCTGCATGAATTTAACAAACTTTGATCTTACAATGTATGGCATAATGATTAATGATGAACACATTAATTATGAAATTGATCTCCTGGCAATGAATCAGATTATTAAATAAACATTAACCCTTTATCTAAATACACTCTGTGGAAACGCAAACTACATTTGTTGATTTATTTCTATAAAATATTCAGTTAGCAAAGCCAGTGGATGTATAGCTCTTTTGTTCAGGTTGTTTGTACACAATACATAATCAGCTCGATTACTGGACGCATATGAGAGTTTATTAAATCACCCAGGTATCTGCGTCGGCGTCCCAATTCACTTCGTGTTTTGCATGTAAGGTTTGTTGGTATATCTATATTACTTACATTTCTAATCTTAGCTAACACAACTGTTGGTCAAATACTCCCTTGGATCCCACAGACACAAAGCAAGTATATTCCGTAAATTATTTAATTCCCCATTTTGCATCGCATTAAGAGTGGATGCTTTGTTTTCAGGTATATCTCATACATTTCTTATCCAAGCTTAACCAGATATGGGCATGACTTTCTTTCTTATTGTATTATCGAGAGGGTTGCTTAGGTAACTGTGCCATCTATAAATCCTATCCTAGGGAACCCATTTTGTGACAGCCCGTTAGATGTGAATCAAAGACAGATAAAGGTTTGCATGTAAGCAGTTGTATATTTATATACTTTTAAATTACTTTTCATAACCAAATGTTGGCATGTGACTCCTTATGGCATTATCTAGATGTGTCAAAAGTAAGTTAGGCTAAACTGAATCATGAGCTCTATGGCTTAACTACACATAGTTTACGAATAACTAATACTTTTTATATATTTAAAAACCAAGGAGTTGTTACTGATTGTATCATTCACACTTATTTTCAAGCTTATTTGAGCATATGTTCCTCTAACCAAATATAACCTCCTTACACCCCACACCAAACCAAATTTATTGTTTTGTGTTCTTTCTTTCATTCTTACACTAGATGTGCATAATGATCGACTCAGATACCATCATAAAATCCCGCCTACTATCAACCAAAGTATTGAGAGAAAAAAGTTCTCCTTCAAGATTACATCAACACACACACACACACACACACACACACACACACACACACACACACCTCCTTCGAAACACAATATGAAAACAAACATTCATGTGGGAACGGGTGTGTTGCGTAAGACAGGTGCCTTTGTGAATTGATGTTGTTGTTTTTTCCACTAAAATATCAATCTTCATCCAATGTTGTTTTGGTGTGCGGGTTTGTAGGACATTGGATGACCATATTTGTAAATGTACGAGGGATTTCCGAAAAGTTCGCCGACATTTCTAATATATCAAACTAATTACTACTCAGTGTTGATAAACAACATTTTATGTTATCAAAATTCAATTGATAATAAAATATAAAATACTGTCACATAGCAATAATTGCCATGGCAACTACTGTCATGGATATCTGGCTCAGGTCCAATATGTTCAACTTAAAGCAAAACATATTTTCTAAAATCGTTGACGTGTTAATGTCGTATACAAATGTCATGGCGATATTTACACAAACATACATGAACACTCATCCAACAATTTAATTAAAGAAAAGATGATGAACGTCTGTGACTATTTGTTTTTTATTGTGGAACAAACATAATATATAGTATTGTTATCATTACACAAAAGCGGTCAGTGTAAATAAAGAAATTACCTCTACCAAATACGCGATGTTAATCTAACACATTAATTATCATTGATGAATATAAAAAACAACAACAGAAAAACAGAAGCCAGACCAACTAGGTAATAGACTTTCTAGAGTTGTGTACAGATTGAAAACAAATATCTAACATTACATGAGAGCGGAGGTTATGAAGCCTGCACAGACTAAATTAAAAGGCATATCAAAAGAACAAATACCTAGAAATCTGCAAAGCAAGTGCTCAGTGACTTGGCAAACGAAAATATTTTTTAATAAGTATATGAATGATTTACAAACTGTTTGGCAAGTCTACATATTGTAATTGTCTAAATTGTCGTTAGTGAAAACACACTTTAGTATAGTTACTGACCAAAAATCTAGATTCTCTAGCAAACGTATAACCAGCTGGTCATTGATATGATTGTGTATATTAAGTTCTTATATTTAATGTGTTATAGCTAATAGGCCGCTAGGGGCTTAAACTAGGTTGTTGTAAGAACCATACTGTCATCCGAATTTAAAGAGCCAGTGTAAATAAGGGAATCCCCGCCAGGCTATATCCTCTGACAAACTAGGCAGCATTAAAAGGCAATATATGTTAACAATGAAGATGGTCATAGGACAATAAAACGAGCGGCCCAAGAGGGCCTGTGGACGCTCTACTGGCTAACATGGCTCTTATGACTGCTATTAACGTTTTTTTGAAAGTTTCGGGCAAAAAACAGCTTTTTGACTAAATCAAGGGCCATAACTAAAGAATCTTCGGTAAAGATCAGATGAAAAATGAAGGCCCTATCGTATTAACGATTCAAAATATAGCATTTTTAACTAAATCAAGAGCGATAATATCTCTGTTACTGGTCCGACTGGTCCAACATAAGGCTAAAAAATCAAAACAAAAAATAAAAAGTAAATCAAAATAAAATCAAAATCAAAAAAAAATCAAAAATAAATAAATAAAAAAAAAAATTCAAAAAAAAAAAATTCAAAAAAATTAAATTTCAAAACAAAAAAATATAAAAAAAAAAGAAAGTCATAAAATATGGTAAAGTTTGGCAAAGATCAGCTGCAAAATGAAGGCCCTATCGTATGACAAGGGAAATTATAGCATTTTTACCAAAATCAAGGGCCATAACTCTGCTGTTACCTGTCCGATCTGGCTGGTTTTCGAACTTTTCCGAGCTTTCATTGATATTAACAATCTGATAAAGTTTGGTAAAGATCGGATGAACAATGAAGCCCCTATCGTCTTAACGAGGCAAAATATAGCATTTTGACCTAAATCGAGGGACATAACTCCGCTGTTACTAGTCCGATATGAATGGTTTTCGAATTTGTCCGCGCTTTCATTGATATTAACAATGTGGTAAAGTTTGGTAAAGATAGGATGACAAATAAAGGCCCTATCGTCTTAACGAGGCAAAATATAGCATTTTGAACAAAATCAAGGAGATTAACTCCGCTGTTACTGGTCCGATATGGCTGGTTTGCGAACTTGCCCGAGCTTTCATTGAGATTAACAATCTGATAAAGTTTGGTAAAGATCGGATGAAAAATGAAGCCTCTATCGTCTTAACGAGCCAAAATATAGCATTTTGACCTAAATCAAGGGCCATAACTCCGCTGTTACGGGTCCGATATGAATGTTTTTCAAAAATTGTCGAGCTTTTATTTATATTAACAATCTGATAAAGTTTGGTAAAGAGCGGATGAACAATGAAGCCCCTATCGTCTTAACGAGGCAAAATATAGCATGTTTAACTAAATCAAGGGCCATAACTCCGCTGTTACAAATTTGATATAGCTGGTTTTCAAACTTATTCGAATTTTTAACGACATTAGTAATCTGGTAAAGTTTGGTAAAGATCGAATGAACAATGAAGCCCCTATCGTCTTAACGAGGCAAAATAACAGCATTTTTAACTAAATCAAGGGCCATAACTCCGCTGTTACTAGTCTGATATGGCTGGTTTTCAAACTTGTCCGAGCTTTCATTGATATGAGCCATGTGGTAAAGTTCGGTAATAATAGGATGAAAATTGAAGGCCCTATCGTCTTAACGAGGCAAAATATAGCAATATAGCATTTTTAACTAAATCAAGGGCCCTAACTCCGCTGTTACTGTTCCGATCTGGCTGATTTTCAAACTTTTCTGAGCTTCCATTAATATTAACAACCTGTTTAAGTTTAGTAAAGATCGGATGAAATATGAAGGCCCTATGGTCTTAACGAGACAAAAGTTAACGATGGACGACGGACGAACGGACGGACGACGGACAACTCGCCATCCAGTAAGCTCTGCTGGCTCTTGGCCAGTAGAGCTAAAAATGAAATTAGGATCAGAACAATAACTAAGTATATAAAATAACATCTCCTCTGAAACTGCTGCGTAGAATTTGACGAAACTTCAAACTTCCAAACTTGCCTGGTCCCCTTTCAAATTTGTGTAAATCGTCCTGATCTTTCAACAGATAGGGCCGCTGTTACTAAACAAATAGAAAATTATTAAAACGACCTTATGAACTGCCAGTTAGAATTCGATGAAACCACAGGATGCATCATCGCGTGGTCCTCTCTCAGATTTATTCAAATCATCTTTCGTTTTTGTTTAGTTGTTTACTTAGGCTTAAAGTAGCTATCCCGCCAACAACAGCCGAATTTTACAAAATACGTAAATCGTTTCTGAACTTACGGATGTCGAGATATATATATATATATAACGTAAACATTTGAGAATCTGAATTATAGACACAATATAAACACTTTAAACCAGCCAGCCAAAACCCCAAAACTGGAGGGCCGAATTTAAAGTTACCAACTCGGTTCGTTTTACACATATTCGATCGCGGTGTTTTAAGAAACAGTGAAAAAACCTTTACTTTCAATTAGCACACATTATTATATGACTAAAACATGTGGATAGAGTTTTGATCAACAGTTTTATGGTATAATTTTGACGTTATTTGGCATGTTCGTTCTTTTGGCATGTTAGTTTCTTTAGAGAAGGCTAAAGAAGTATTGCCTTAATTTGAACAGATGCCAGATTGGTGACTAGGATGGGCTTACCATCAATCATAAAACTGGAGAATGTCGCCCTCTTGGGCTTATTATTCTATTTTGTATCAATTTATTTTCAGGGTGGAACCTACATCGGATATTGTACGTCTCATGAAAAGACTAAAAACGAGTCTGTTATTTTTCTCTCTTGTTTGTGTTTGTTGCTTCCAATGGATGACCTTTTCGGCATTTATTATCAGTCTTAACACATTTTTATTTTTTCTGGGTGGGAAGACAGCTTTGGTTGTTAGAAACAAGACTTCTGTATTTATTGGCATTTACGCTAGCGTTTTTTTCGTGTGGTGTGGTGCCTGTAAAATGTCGCCACATTACAAATCAATAGTGATATTACTTACGGGTCATTTGGGATCATCAAACTCAATCTGTAAAAGTAGAATACCACTTAAACTGGGAATGTGAAACGTGTTACATCTTATATTACTTCTCATGAAAAGACTAAAAACGAGTCCGCTACTTTTCACTCTTGTTTGTATTTGTTGCTTCCAAGGGATCACCTATCAGTTGCAGACTGTTTTATTGAGTCAGAGCTTCATGAAAGGTAATATAAGGTGAAATTCCTATCACGCACCCTATAGTTGATAACTATAACTAACAACGTTGGCCTATTTTTCTAAATTATACCCTTCCCATCCGACGTTTTGACGGTAAAGTGTGCGATATACCAATATTATGCAAAAATGTAACCCTAACCCTGGTATGTCGCACAATATACCAAAGTTTAGAGATCAGATGTGTAGGAATTATATATCGAGGCTAACGCCCTCGGGCACATTGATGTAGGTTCGATAACTATAGAGTATTAACCATAGCAGAAAAGAAATAATATATCGCCAGAAACATGTTTTATTAAAGCTTTGATCACTTCTGCCGGTGTATCTTGTGATGGACTCATCATGAAATCGCTTTCATAGGCTATGTTTTTACTAATTACTGCTCTTTCTAAATGGTGAGAACAAAATACAAGTGGAAATAAACTTCAATTGACCATCTAACAAGCCAGCAAGACATCAATCAAACAAAAAATGGAGATTTTTTCAGATGTGCATTTATGATTGTCATATTATAAACATCTTGATTTTAAATTGTCACCCAGCGACATCAAGGTCCAATATCAAAAACATGTATACTAAGTATCAAGGATGTATGACTTATGCTACGAATCAGTAGTGTTATTTTTTACTGGTCCTTTGGGACCAGCGAGCCCAATATAGGTGGCTTTAAAGTAGAATACAGCTTAAGCCGGTGCTAGGGGGCGTGAGAAGTGTTGCTTCTTTCATTACTTCTCATGAACAGACTCAATAAAACCGAGTCTACTGCTTTATTCTCTGAATTGTGTTTGTTGCTCTCAAAGGATCACCTTTATCAGTATTTATTATGATTTTGGAACATCTTTCCACTTTTTACAACATCCACATACGCGTTGCGCAAAAATATGCGCAGATCACGCTAAATCGTCACCAGAGGGCACCCTTAAGGGTGATGGGGGTCAATAGACAATTTAGAAATGGGACTAATGAATTTAAATGCTTAGTTATTTTATGATATTGCTTGCAATCATAACATATCAAACTTTCAAAGATTATCGTTCATTCCAAACTTGCTTTATGTTAAATGTACTCATGTTGAATATAATAGGTGCTGTACAGTCCAAGACAAGCTCCTGGTGTTGGTGTGGCAGACTGAGAAAGTGTGGAACGATTATGGTCATACTTATGGCATAACAAAAGAAATGACACCAGAAAACAGAATTGACCTGATAACAATGGCTCTCGTACACTATGGACAAACGATACGAGATAGATGTGGTGTGTTAAAACATTCTTGCTGTCTTTGTATGTTTTCAAATGTCCGTTAAATGAGTGGTAACGACATTATGTAATAAATCTTTACTAGATTTATTTTTTAACTGTAAAAAATGTAAAGGTACTATCAAATATTTAAGCGCTGTCGTAGTGTAGTGTATTTTCCAGAACAACAGTATTGTCTCAGTAAGTGTGTTTCAATTGGTTTCATAATAATTCATCAGAGCAGATTTCACGAATGGTTGTCAATGAATGAGTGAAAACACTACGAGCAAATTATTGTGTTGGTTAGATCATTGTAAATAAAATCAGCTGTTGTTGTTTTGTAACAGGTGTACATAATAACATAGTACACAATACATGTATCTGTTTGTGTAACTTTTTTCCCTGAGTAGTTAATGTCACTAGCTATCATCTTACACATGCCATAACGTTTTGTTTTATTAAAGCAAAATCTCTTGTTGGTAAGCATCGAAAGGCCCTTGAAAATTCTAGAAGTCAAGAACTTCACGAAACCCTTTCAACGCCGAAGGCCAGCAAAGCTTATGCGATGCCGAGTTGTCCGTCGTCCGTCCGTCCGTCGTCCGTCCGTCGTTAACTTTTGTCTCTTTAAGACGATAGGGCCTTCATTTTTCATCCGATCTTTACCAGATTGTTAATGTCAATGAAAGCTCGGATAAGATCGAAAACCAGCCAGATCGGACCAGTAACAGCGGAGTTAAGGCCCTTGATTTAGTTTAAAATGCCACAGTTTGCCTCGTTAACAAGATAGGGCCTTCATTTTTCATCCGATCTTTACCTAACTTTACCAGATTGTTAATGTCAATAAAAGCTCAAAAACGTTCGAAAACCAGCCAGATCAGACCAGTAACAACGGAGTTATGGCCCTTGATTTCATTAAAAATGCTATATTTTGCCTTTTTAGGGCGATAGGGCCTTCATATTTCATCTGATCTTTACCAAACTTTTTTTCTTTTATTATTTGATTCTTTTTTATTTATATTTTCTTTTTTTCATTATTTTCATTTTTTTATTTTTCTTTTTATTTTTTATTTTTTTTTGTTTTTGTTTTTATTATCTCTACTGGCCAAGTTCGAAAACCAACCAGATCAGACCAGTAACGGCCCTTGATGTCATTAAAAATGCTATATTTTGTTAAGGCGATACGGCCTTCATTTTTTTATCTGATCTTTACCAAATAATTTTACCAGATTTTTTCCCTTTTTTTTTCCTTTTCCCCTTTTTTTCATTTTTTTAATTTTTTTTTATTTTTTTTTATTTTTTATTTTTTTTTTTATTTTTTTTTTTTATTTACTAATCTCTACTGGCCAAGTTCGAAAACCAGCCAGATCGGACCAGTAACGGCGGAGTTATGGCTCTTGTTTTAGTTAAAAATGCTATATGTTGCCACTTTAAGACGATAATCACTCGCCTCATTGATGTTATAAGAGCCATATTAGCCAGTAGAGCGTCCACAGGCCCTCTTGGGCCTCTTGTTTTATTTGCATTTTTACTATTTTAGATTCTTAAACACCAGGGTCCCGTTTATCTAAACATCTTACGATAATTTTGAGCATGGGCCAAAATATAAAACCCTTTTTATTTTTCAAATTAAAGAACTAATAAAACAACTTTGATTTTTTCTAGAATATATATATATATATATATATATATATATATATATATATACTTAAAGTCACCAGGATACTGGGTCTCTCAATATGAACACATTTATTGGGACCACCATGAAATAGTGTGAATATACGTTTTTGGTATTTTGTTATGAATTAAGTACAGCTACGGGTACTTATGAATCCCCATATAGTCGTAACTTAACGGGTAATTCAACTGTTAACGCCTTTTATTCTCAAACCATAATACTGGGTCTGACCCAACAATTTTGCTGGGTCTTGTTAAAATATATATGTATATACCGCATCACTAGTGTATAGGGTCATTGTGAATTTTCCAATATATTGGGTCCTGAACTCTGACCTCTGATTGGATAAACAGTAAATATATATATACACTTAGCAAATTATCAAGGGGAGATAACCCCTACTCAGGGGCCCAATAAACGTGTAAAATAAGTTATGTGCGAGAGGCTTAATTAGGTAAATGTAATTCTGTTAAACATGCATGTATTATTGGGTCGTTGAATTGTTGGGTCAAGACCCAATAGGCAGATTGAGAACCCAATAACAAGGTAAGGACCCAATATATCGAGTGTAAAAATCATTTTTGACCTAAAAAACTGGTGTCTTTAAAACTATATATATGTATGTAGAATAACCAAATAACCAAGACAGTTATTCTCAACGTTACAATGTAGTTCTAAGGTTTATTGTCCCTACGCATATTAACATATAGGACACATAGGAAATCCTAAAGGTATAGGCGAAACAGAGTATGTGCTATATTTATGTCTGCATGTGTAAGTGGCGGGGTGTCGGAAGCTGGGGACGCAACTTTGAAAAAAAAAACACAAAAAATAGTTGGCAGGCAAACATATAACACACGCAAATGTTCATAACTGCTCATACTCCATTCCCATCCATTCTCTCTCTGAATCCGCCATTGATAAAAGACAATAATGCATATATAGATGTAAATTGTTTCGATCATACTATATAGATATCAATGCATATTCGTATGGGCGTGGGGAGGGCACGCACATCCCAATAATCTGACATTGGATGGGGTGGGGGCGCTAGAGTATTTAGACCCCGCCCCAACACCCAAATCATCCATTCCAACCTCCCCACCACATATTTTGCCAATTTATGTTTGGACCAAAACAAATGTGTTATGTTCATTTGTGCCCCACTGGCCTTCGCCACTGTCATGTACGGCAGCAATGATCATTCGTAAAATATAATACCTCTAAATAATGGAACAATTGCTGTAATTATGAGACGCTGATTCGGCCAAATTGTTCTTTCCAACTCTGATTTAAGCCATTATCATACAATATAAAAACGAAATACATACGAAGGTTTTACTATTCAAATGTTACAGGCCACCATTTATTTGGATACTTGACGGAATAAGAAATTGAATAGATTATAAATTTGAATAAAATTTGGGGGGCTCGTCCGGGATCCAGGACCGTGTCTGTTAGATTGAAACAGTATAAAAATAAGTCTGACAGGCGGCCTGGAGTTAACTCCACTAGAAATTCAGGGACGAATTTCAGTCTGGTGGAGTTGTATGTAGCTGGGTACAGGTATATGGTAAAATATCGATTCTAACCGTGTGTCCTCGATAGCTCAGTGGTTAGTGGTTAGAGCCAGAGACAATGGGTTCGAGTCCCGGTTGAGGAACGATTTTTCACCACCTGATATAAATTAATCAGTTTCAAAATTAATATCTATAGCTAACAAAATAAAGTGTGAAAAATAACAACATCAACAAAACACTATACCCAGCGAGTAGGTCGTTCACATGCGTAAAGGAATCAGTGAATCTCGGATGCGCGATCGATTATCTCCACGATCTACAAATAACTGTGCAGGTGAAACTACTGACCATCAGAACTATGATAAATCAGGTACTAATCCGCCAAACTTGTAGGAAGACGTTGAGAAGGTGAAGTTGCGTGGTTTAGTGACAAAACGAACAAATAAACTCAAAAGTGCTGAAATTAAACAAGTTTTCTCGTCGAGTGATATTGTTATGTTTACAGAAACAGGGACAGATACGTTTTCAGATATTCATGTAGATAATTTGTGTTGCTTTGTGTTGCATAGGTCTGAGAATTTAAAATCAGCCAAGCGAAACTCTGGAGGTATAGTTATTTACGTTCGAAATGATTATGTAGAGTGATGACACGTTAGTATTTACTAGTCAAGATGATTTAATTTGGATTAAACTTAATGGTTCTATATTTTCATTAAATAGTGATCTGTATATTTGCCTAACGTATATATTACCTGATGATAGTAGTCGGCAGGCGTTTGTTGAAACAAATATATTTGATAGGATGCTAGATTCCATTACATTTATTGAAATAAAACGTCTAACGATTGCATGCTATTGATATGCGGAGACATGAAAAGCCGTACGTCGACAAATTATGATTTTGTTTGCGATGATAATTATGTACATTTGCCTATGTTACCGGATGATTATATTCCAGACAAAGGAATTCCTCGCCTTTCACAGGATAAGGGTCACACATATAATAACGTTTTGCTTTTGTTAGAGGTTACATTGCATCATTGATTTTCCTTCTTTGTTTTATATACGACGAATGTATATCAAGAGATAGAAAATGCGCATTTTTCTCCGTAGAAAATTTTAAAACACATATCAAACAATCAAGCGTCCGCCAATAGAAAAATGCATTAAAAACAGGGGGTCATGTATCATGTAAGAACAAGCCAATCTGTTGAATGACGTCACGTTCTATTTTGACAGGTCATAGATAGATTTATCCCATTTCTACTTTCGCTTTACTGTATATGTCAATTTTAATTAAATATCTCAAACAGAAGCTAATCAATGTTCACAATACATCATTTAGCTGAATTATAGGAAATAATAACAAAAAACAATCAAAAGTATGCATTTTGTATCAGTAGTAAGGCAGGGAAACGTTTTTTATTAGGCACTATTTGACTATACACCACGGAAGCACAAACGCAATGGTGCAATGTAACCTTAAAGAGAACCATACAAAGTTCATAATTTTTTAATGTAAAGTTTTCATATTCTCAGCTATATATCATGCTCAAAAATGCATAATTTGTGCAAATCGAACAAGCATTGACCGAGATATGGACATTTGAAGATGCATAGAAAAAGTTGAAATTTACCAAATTCAAAGACTGTTTTCTTTAGTTTTACACTATTTGAATTGTCATATGAAATAACATTTCTTGACAATATACTTGACAAATGTGACAAATTATCAAAATAATTCAATAAACATCAATAAAACATGCATTTTAGTAACCAGCTGGACTTTGCATATGTACAATATTCAAATTTGCACACCAAAACGTGTTTTCTTAGTAAAATTCCATCAATTTGTGGCATATTATCTATTTTTAGTTGAGTATAAACGCTCAAACATGCCACAAATTACACTAAAATCAAAATTGATAATAGCCGTACGCTTCAAAATCAGTGTTTTTATGTATATTAATAATATTTTACAAGTTAAACCCTTCTAAAACTGTTCACAATATCCTAATTTTTGGGGGTAGGGGGGAAATTTAGTGGTGGCAAACCTACCAAACTTATTTTTTGAAGATAAAGTTTTGAAAACATGTTCCACAAACAGCAGCCTACATTTACATACCAAAGAAAATAAACTTCAATTAAAGAAGTAGCCCAGGCACGCCATTTTAAGACCCACAAAAAGCTGAAACTCGAAATTACGACTGTTAGACACGAAAACTGACTAAATACATTCAAAACCGACATAAAAGCACATGCAATGTCTGTTTCATAGCTCTGCTGAATAGTTTTCATCTGAAATTCGACTTTAATTACGAATCCAAGAGAGATCGATTTATCCTATTTAGCTCTCTTTAGGTTACATTGCACCATTGATTTTCCTTCTTTGTTTTATATAGGACGAATGTATATCAAGAGATAAAAAATGCGCATTTTTCTCCGTAGAAAATTTTAAAACACATATCAATCAAACGATCGAGCGTCCGCCAATAGAAAAATGCATTAAAAACAGGGGGTCATGTATCATGTAAGAACAAGCCAATCTGTTGATTGACGTCACGTTCTATTTTGACACGTCACAGATATATTTACCCCATTTCTACTTTCGCTTTACTGTCTATGTCAATTATAATTAAATATCTCAAACAAACACTAATCAATGATCACAAGACATCATTTGGCTGAATTATAGGTAATAATAACAAAAAGCAGTCAAAAGTATGCATTTTGTATCACTAGTAAGGCAGTGAAACGTTTTTTATTAGGCACTATTTGACTATACACCACGGAAGCACAAACGCAATGGTGCAATGTAACCTAGATATGTGTAAGCAAAGTGCTTTGCGCATTGTAAATGGTCGTTTGGTTGAAGATAAGAGAATTGGTCGTTATACTTTTGTAGGGAGTAGGGGTAGTTCTGTTGTTGATTATGTATTGTCATCTCAATATCTATTATCTTATGTTGATTTGTTTAAAGTAAGTGACCCGAATAAATTATCTGATCACTGTCTCATTTCATTTTCATTTGTTTTTTCGAAAAAGGGAATTGGGCATGCTACTAATGATCATGACTATGAACATGTTGATTTTAAATATGTTTGTGATAACGATAAAAAGATGGAATACATTGAAAATCTTAGTAAAAGCGATGTGTGTGAACATTTATTACTCTTGCGTGAGCAATGTTGATATTGATACATGTATAATTACATACACGATTTTAATACGATAACATAATTAATATGGTAAGGGCTAGATCGACTTACAAATCAGCATACAAAAGTACGGAACATTGTATGATAGAGATAAAACTTCTCTATTTATGAAAGCTAGATATAAAAATGCTAAATTATATTGGCGTATGTTAAAAGACACTGCAGGAGTAAAATCACCAAACATACCGCTGTCATCTTTTGAACAATATTTTAAAGCTATAAATGATCCAGAGGATGTATTTTTCACTCCTTGACGGACGGTGATGTCTTATATTTTAATGAAAGATATGAGCAGAATGAATTTAGTATTATGTTCGATGAATTAAATGTTATCTTCACAGAAGAAGAGGTAATAAAGCCAATTAAACAATTAAAAACAAATCGATCTGCTGGTCCCGACTTACTTATAAATGAATTATTTTTAAACGGACAAGGAAGTTTAGCACCAACTTTATGTAAAATGTTTAATATATTGTTAGATAAATGTTACTTTCCAGATGTTTGGTCAGAGGGATACATTATTCCATTACATAAACAAAGTAGTATACATAACGTTGATAATTATAACGATATTACCTTGCTCAGTTGTTTAGGTAAGTTATTTACTAGAGTATTAAATAATAGATTATCTGAATTGGCGGGAAAGTACAGTGTTTTAATTGAAGCACAGGCGGGATTTAGGTCGGGTATGAGTACTGTCGATAACAATTTTGTTTTACATGGTTTAATTACGCATATACTGAATCAGGGAAACACATTGTTTTGTGTATGTATCGATTTTACCAAAGCATTCGATTACGTTGTTATAGATAACTTATGGTATAAGTTAACCCAGTTTGGAATTAGAGGGAAGATTCCTAACATAATTAAATCTATGTATACAAGTGTTAAATCTAAAGTAAAATTTGTAATAATCTCAGTGATGAGTTATTTTGCATGTTAGGCCTCAGGCAAGGCGAATGTTTGTCACCTTTTTCTTTTTTCCATGTTTCTTAACGACATTGAAAGTAAATACTTACTTAGTGGACTAGAAGGATTAGATGTCAATATGTTTAAAATGTTTATGCTTTTATATGCGGATGATATAGTTATCTTTGCTAATTCATCCGAAGAGTAACAGAAAAGTCTTAATATATTATCAAACTATTGTAGTAAATGGAAATTAAAAGTTAATTCGACAAAAATAAAAGTAATGATATTTAGAAAAGGGGGAATGTTGCCAAGAAATTTAGCATTTTATTAAGAAGACAGAGTGATTGAAATTGTCAGTAAGTTTACTTGTTTAGGAATGTTTTTTTCTACTGGTGGATCTTTTACAGAAGTCCAAACTACTCTTTCGGGTCAGGCGCAAAAGGCAATTTTTAAAATGAACAAATACTTATACAAAGTTACACTTATTTCACCAAAACACAAATTGAACCTTTTTGATAAGTTAATTACACCTATTCTGAACTATTCATGTGAGATTTGGGGATTTATACAAGCAAATCCTATTGAAAGAGTCCATTTGCAGTTTTGTAAAAGGATTTTAGGGGTTAAAAAGACAACACAGAATGATTTCATATATGGTGAGTTGGGAAGAACATCATTCATTACTAAGAGATATCTCATTATTATAAAATATTGGTTAAAGATTGTAAAACTGAGAGAACAAAAATAGGTTAAAATTGTGTATAATATGATGCTAAGTGACTTGGAATTATATCCACAAAAAGTTAACTGGGCATCTCTTGTTAAACATTTATTAGCTTCACTAGGTTTTTATTATGCATGGATCCATCAAGGTATTGGAAATGAAAATTAACATTATTAAACAAAGATTGAGTGATCATTTTATTCAAAATTGGAATCATATGTTGCAGAGCTCAAGCAGAGCTGTTTTCTACAACAGTATTGCAATTTTTCAAATTCAGCCGTATTTAGAAAATATAAGTGTGTACACATTTTGTCAGTCAATTACAAAACTAAGAGTTTCATCTCATAGATTAAGAATTGAATCTGGCAGATTGGTTAAACCTATTAGAATACATGTTAACGAAAGAACGTGTGATCTTTGTAGAGTATTAGAAGATATATTTCATTTTGTATTAGAGTGTGAACGATTTTTGGAGTTAAGGAATGAATATATATCTAAATGTTTTTGGAAACGTCATAACATGATTACATTTATAGAATTAATTAACTCAACAAATTAAGTTAGAATTCGTAAATTAGGTATATTTATTTATGAAGCTTTTAAATTAAGAAATGAACTGTTATGTAGAATATAACTGTATTATTTCGAACAACGAGTGTACATGCGCGGGTGCGCGCGCGCGTGTGCGTATGTGAAGAAATGAAATTGTAAATAATATGTAAATCTCTATGAACAGTTGTTAACACCTTCTCATTACACATGATTGCAAAATGGCGTGTGAAAGTTATATTGTGATATAATATATACTTACCTTTTTCACATATATATAAATGTATATGTACTAATTACTGCACTGCTACAATGTTATACTTTGTATTTGTATCCTCACGGGCTTTATAGCCTATTGGAAATTTGAAATAAAAGTATCTATCTATATTTTGCAAGAATTGTTTTCTATCTTTATAAATGGTCGCCATTTGTAGTGTAATTAAGTACAAAACTATTTTCACAAGAAAGAATACAGCTAACTTTCGCAATGATACACGTAATTGGTTTCCCTTCCCGAACGCATCGCCATACTTCGACAAACAGGAATGTCGTTGGGGAATGGAGTATTTTTGTTTATGGGGCTGGGAGGAGTGGGGTGGACTTGACATTTTGAGCAGCGGGTTCGTCGGAATGCCTCCGAGATGTTTTGTCTCCTCTATGGCATTTAGCGAAATGTGCATTGTCAGAATAGTTTAGTGATTAAATCGAAAGAACAACGGTGATTCCGGTACCCCTTCTCCTAACATTCTATACGTACATTGTATCTATATGTTAACTAATTCATCCGGATATTTGTACGCCTAAACACAAAATGACATTAGGCATTGTAGGCACGGGCCTACTCATTGTGGATGGTTCGGAGGGGGCGGTGGTTGGGTAGGTTGAGGGTGTTATAGGCCTGTGTAGTTTTTCTTGTTCATTTTTTTTTTCATTGAAAAATATATATTCTTGAATATGCCTCTATAAGTCTTTAAATGAACGTCCGTGATTTGCATCATTTTTTTTATTTATTTCTTATTTCCGGGAGGGCATGCACAACATAGTGTATGTATTCGCTTCCTCGTCGCTCAATACATCCATTGGGCTTAAACAGTGCATATATATGGGAGTGAATAGTGAGTAGATATATGTCATGACTCATCCAGTCACATTATTCTGACGAGTAGTCATAGCATAACCTCGCATTTCCTAAACGTAAAGCAATGTAGCTACTACGTAAACCTGTTGGAGATCGATCCCACGACCTCCCGCATGTGAGACGAACACTCTACCACAAAGCCTCCCACACGATACCGTGGAGGACAGGAATATCAGACGATTAAGTCTGTACTAATGGTTAATCGATAAACTAGACAATGACCAGATTCAAACGTTGAATGAAGCGTGTGTGACGGTTTAAATCAAGCCAAAGCCTTAATTCCTAAGGAATGTGGACCAAAGGAACTATCGTCTAATTGCATTTAATTAGGACACATGTGTGCCACACATCGATATATTTCGCCATGTTGCTCTTTTAAGAAATTAGTGGCAGATCAATCAATCTAATATTTTGGCGCAAGTTATTCCTTGAGCATAGATTAATACGGTTCTAGGTATTCCATTTAAAAGAAATAAGTGGCAGTTCAAATAATGTAGAATAGATGCATTATAGTGTAAATCTTTAAAAGCTATATTTCAATTCAATTTTTGAGATTTTATTATATACAGGGATACATTTTATATTTTCTAAGTCATTGGAAGACATCGTACGTGGCCTATTGTTACGGGTACAATGTAACAAGAAATGAAGCAAAGCCAGCAACAACTCTTTTTAACTCATAGTGGAAAAGATGGAACAAAAGATTCCTATGCTGTATATTTGGAGTAAAGGTCACGTCAAATATATGCAAGCAATCAAATACAACAATATCTGCTATAAATGGGGAGCCTCTTACAATTTGAGGTGTAGCCTCCCCACCAGGCGCCTACTTGTTAAATATTCATGACTATATTATGTATATTTAATATTTTGCATATCAAATAATATTTGTATGTTGTATTTGTTTCATTTTCTTTATATATAGTGTTAAAACCATTAAGTATGCAACAACTCCGCGTTCCCGCACCCCTACGCATTCACCCACCCACACAGACACACTGGTTTTGACTCGTCCGTCCGTTTGCCTATTTACTTAATTTATTTTTAGCTCTCCGGATTCTAAGGTCCTGAGGTTGTAAGTCGTATTAATTTAACAACATCTGGAACATTTAAGTATTCAGCTAACTCTGTAGAAAAAAAGTCGTTTGAATATGCATGATTTTTATCTGGCAACAGTATAGGACACTGAAATATATTTGTTTCATGTTGGTGTTAGTTAATTTATATATAAATAAAAGCTTATACGGGCTATACTATTTAAGACCGAGGTGATTATTTCTTTGAATCGATATGAGCATTGTAGGTAAATCATACGTAAATGTTTCGGACCTTTTGGTATAGTATGCTATGAAATTATTATTGTTGTACCATAAATGTGTTTTTGTTGAAAGTGACGACTTTGTAATGCTTCTGTAATATTTGGTATAGTGATTCAGTGATAATTATTTTTCATATACATTTCATTATTACATCATGTACGAATACAATTTAATCCCAGTTAATGCAGTGACACGTTTACAGAACAATTACAATCATGCATTATTTGATAAATCGCATAATAACTGCCTGTTTCCTGATTGTCTCCAGTATAAATTAAAATATTTAAATATAACGACACGTTGTGCTGAAATCGATTGCAAATGCTGAAAGGTTTCTTCAGAAATTATCTACAGCAATATTAAAATTAGGATCACAATATTTTAATAACAAGTTCGTGTCTCCTCCATAACCATTTACTGAGTCTCCTCCGCAAAAATAAATCGTTCAAATGTCCGTTCCGTTTCATCGAGTCCCCTCCATAACATGTTTTTGGATATCACGATTTACCTGCATACTAAGGCTTCGTCATAGGAAAAAACCTTATGGCTCTTCGGGGCATTTAATTTTATTAGATACTGGGACCATACGCCGTACGACATGGGGAAGCATATAACTCCATGTCCACCGCCGTATGCATGCCATCTTCGGGATGGTTAAAATTGTGTACTATTGATTTTATGAATATTGAGTTCTGTTCAACCCGGGGCTAGAGGGCGTAAGCGGTAGCTAGCATATTACACTACCGCTCATGAACAGTCTCAATCAAACCGAGACTGCAATATTTCGTATGTGTCGTGCTCGGCCGTTTCCAAAGGTCCATTATCATACTCTTTATTATCGGATGATATTGTCGACATATGTATGTACATACTTTAGTGTAGTTTAATGTTTGTGCCGATAAAAATATGTATTTTAGGGATCGTTCGTGCTCGAAAATGTAATCGCCGTTTAATCGTGACTTCTGGCGCTAATTTTGCCCGTCTCCATTCATACAATTTAGATCAAAGTATATGCGATTACATAAAAGCACTGGCTGATAGAGTATATCAGGAAATCGTAATTACCGCTATAAACTCAACTGCATCAATTACGCTTTATTAGAAATTACTGCAATTTACCATACTTTGGTTGTCGACATTTCCCTTATTTTTGAGGTAAACAAGCAAAGTTTAACTAAACGTTAAATATATTTAACATCCGAGGCCCTCTAACTTGATTTACGTTTCGTCACTTGTAGATTATCGGCAAAAGGCTACTGTTATTATTGTGCTACCATTATTATTATTATTTTATTATTTTTATTTTTACTTTTATTCTTATTCTTATTAGTATTATTAATATTATTATTATTATTATTATTATTACTATTACTATTATTATTATTATAATATGGGATTTTTGTTCATAATATATAATTGCAAGCTGTTTTTTAACTTGAATGTCGTTTCGGCAAGGTAAGGAAAATCAGCTGCAGCTAGCACACGTATGGAAAAAAAACGAAGTGAATATTTATGGAGTATAGTGAACAAATAAATTAAATTAAATGCATCAAATAATAAATTTATTGCAATACAAGAAAGAAAGAGATGACTGGATGAATGAATGAATGAATATGTACACATATATGTGTGTATAGTCGCTAGTTTGTACAATGTTTTCAAAAACATCTAGATCATGTGTCCGCATCTAAGCAACAGTTTGTAGGTAGGTACAGTCCCGGTCGCTTATGGTTGCCTACATGTAGGCGTACAAATTAATAAATGTATTAGTGTCATAATTAAATGTATTCATTTAAACGGTCTCAAGTTTAAGGCTAGATTAACGATGACTGAATTGATACTCTGAATAGCACTTTGGCAAATCTGATTGTATACTCCTGATTGTTATTCAGCTGCCGAAAAAGCTTATTCTTAAATGTGTTTTTTTATTTGTTGATGGTTAACTGGCTGCGAATCATGTAGATGACGATAACAACTTCAATTCCTAGAAAATTCGAAATCTTAAGTGCAACTGAATGAAATCGCAAATATGGGAATCGAATAAGTGCAACTTTTTAACAGTATTTTCATGGATGAAGATCCATGTATCCATGAATATATATCGAGAAAATTTAGCATTATATCGGTTTTATTTTCATTTCAAATTGATTGCAAAACGTTCATCAATTAGCAATGTTAAGACACATGTTGAAGAGTTATTGCCCTTGAGTAGTGAAAAAGAAGCAATTTCAGTTTGTCCACATGGTCACTTATAATATACAACACAATGGTTGACAGAACAATATACAACACAATGGGACAGGTGAAGGGTTCACAGAACAATTGATTGACGTGTTATACATATAACAACGTTTTTTTGTAATTACAATAACTTGTTTGTAATTACATAATTATTTAAGATATGTTCTCCTTCAACTTTCCATTTCGCTTCTTTTCTTAAAATAATTCCTCTTAATATTCGTTAATTGCGAATTGTTTTTAATTCTTCTTGTAACTGATCAGTTTCATTGTTAACCAAGAAGTCACCATTGTCTAGTAACAACATAGCCATTTAATATTAGTTTCTAATTCACTTTTATTTTCTTTCTCTCTTTTTAAAAACGAAGCGAATGAAATAGTTTTACTCTAATCGTGATTCTAAAAGTCTCCCAAAAAGACCAATATAGTCAATTATGCTAAATTCAATGTCTTGTAATTCATTTTCATTATACAACATGTATTGTTTCAGCAATTGATTGTTACTGTTATATTAATAATATTAACCTGTTTAATGTTTAATAATAGACTGTTATTAAATGTCATGGCCTCGTTTTTGTAGATAAAAAATAGTTAACTGACATTGCTGAATGGTCAGATTTATTAGAAATATCGATTGAACATTTTTCGATATAGTCTCGAAGAATAGCCTGAGCTATTGTGGTCACCAATTCATCGGCGTCAGCGTTAGAGTTGGCATTAACTTTTGGTTAAAGGTTTACATGAAAAGCCATTTCTCAAAATGTATTGAACATATAACTGTCAAACGTCACACACTTTTTAGTGTCATAATTTGACTGAGCAGCACAAGTTCCGTAACCCTGTCCTGATTTTGTCAACATTATAACATTTTTCGACTAAGAAAATTTGGTTAAGTTTTTCATGACAGGTCTTTTTTTAGAAACTACTAAGCAGATAGCTGTGCAAATTCACACACTTGTTCAGTATCATAAAATGTCTTTTGCAGCGATAGTTCCATAACTCTTTCTTTTTTTTAATTTAAAATTATTCTCTTTTTTAGGTTAAAGTTAGATGAAGATCAATTTCGTGTAACTATTTTGAATCGCCTTTCATAGTTTGTGATTTATGCTCATTTTCAACACTCACAGGCTATTACTTTAACCTAATTTGGAAACAATTAATTACCATTTCATTAGCCTTTTTTAAGGTAACATGTTTAATATTCAAATTGTGAATGATATGTATATGCCAATGGGTCGAATAGTTTAGCATGCTGTCCTCTGACAGCTCTTGTTAGTTGTATGTGCCATATCGTAATTGCATGGTGGCACATTCCAGTCCCCACCAATAATATAAAAAGTGTTACACAAGCTTTCGACAACAGCAAAGCAATTCTGAAAGAAATACGCAAATTGTTTTCAGTTGATCTATACACTACAGCTAAAGTCATTCTTTGCGCCTGAATTTAATATCTAACTCTATGAAATTTTACATGCTTTCTATGAATCATTGTTAATTTATTATTTAACAAAATTGCTGTACCCCTACTTGAGCTTGAGAATGGAGAAAATATTTCATCACGGCCTCAGTCAGTCCACCATTTATTTTCTATTTCTTTAGTTGAATGTGTATCGACAATTAAAGTAAGTCTTCTTTACTTGATCAGTAGATAAACCCCAACCATCAAACTTCCAAATGTCATTTCTCTCATAATTTAATAAAATGTATAGGTTACGGTTATATAGTTTGTGAAAGCTTCATGAATGTTGAATCTTGAAAGCTTGATTTGACTTTACTTGTATCAGGCCGGGAATTCACCAACCATTCTTGAGAATATGCCTAGACTTAAAATGATGAAATAATTAGCAAAGAGAGATGATTTTAATTTTAATATTGTTAATTATCCCCATTTAGATGTGGATGTTCCCCGAGCAACTTCTTATGGGGTCTATGTGTCTTAATTTATTCGTTTTTCTAGAGCTTGTACTCGAATTGAAATCTTTGCAAATTTGTATTATCGTAACCCTGATCTTCTTTCCAAATATAAAAGTAATTTAAAAACTCTTCTGCGACAAGGACTATCACAACCTGACTTCTATGGCGACGTGACTTACAAACTTCTTAAGATCCTTTGTCATGATCACTTTCATCATGTCCATACTATCTTTGTTAAACTTGTTAAAAGGTTTATCAAAAGAGGTTATGGCCCTATCATTTTGCAACGCACCGCATGCTTGGTGGTGACCCATTTACAGTCCGTTACTATGCTTTCCTCTTTAATTGTGGGATGACCGGAGAGGCTGTGGACCCTATGATGACGTCTACCTAAAACCCAAAAGGACGGTGTCGTTTGATGGTTGTCTGCAATCTTGTCTTGTCGTGCTCTCAATGGTGTGTTCTCTTGTTGCTCTGGCTTCTGCCATGTCATTGAGTACCTTCTTTGTGGCTTTCTAGGCTATTGTGTTTTTGTATTTATATATACACGAGCATCTTTGTGTTTTACTTATATTGCCTATTAATGCTGCCTTGTTGCCTAGAGAATAGTTCATGGCGGGGATTTCTTTATTTACACTGTCCCGTTTTATTGGGATGACAGTAGGGTAAGTGTGAGGTTTTGGTGCACCTTAGAACCTGGTTTAAACCCCCATTGGCATTTTTTGCCACTGACCCTTCCAAGGCGGTAGCCCTATTGTCAACTCTTTTGTGTTTGTGCTTATTTAGCCTTTTATTCATCTTTAAAATTGACCTTTGTTTCTGTGCCTGTTTGTGGTTGACTGTCGTCCTTGAATACTACTTTTTCTGTTCGATCTTTATATCTATATTAAGTATGCCCATTTAAAGTATAAACGTTCATAACAAGTTGCTATGTGTAAATATGATATATTAAAAATACTAATTAATAACAACTTTATAAAAAAATATATATTTGAAGGTCATGGAAATATTAGTGAACATAACTGACTTGAGCTCAAGTCTAAGAATAGTTGGTAAATTCAAGGCTTGTTTTGTTCAACTGCATGTAAATTTATAAATACCGCATTTATTTCTATTGACTGAAATAACAATGTTCTGTATCATTAATGCACACATCACTGCCTGTTTTTTTCTAATATGGCAACATCTCTTTTCCATTTCTCACACTGTATGTCTGTGTTAAACTTATAGATGGATTCAGTAACTATTTCTATAGTAAATGTTATTGTAATCAAACATTTAATATGTATTATTGTATCCATCTTCTGCTATAAATATTTGCATATTGATTACCAAAACTTGACATTTAAGTAAATGTTCAAGCAATCCTAAGTTTTATTTATTCATACAAACATATTTTATGAGGGCAATCAGAATGAAAAGCAATGCACAAAACAGTACGAAAAAGAAAAATTTGGAAAACGCCAAACACGGTAAATACAAATTATATTGCAGTCTCGGTTTGACTGAGACTGTTCATGAACGGTAGTGAAAATTGCTTGCTACCGTTTACGCCCTCTAGCCCCGGGTTGGGCAGAATTCAATATTAATTCAATAAGTCAATAGTACAGAAATTTGAGCCATCCCAAAGTTGATATGCATATGACGGTGAACATGGAACCTTCACTGAGGAAGTTTCAAACCATTCCCTTGTTCAACGATATCCAAAGATCGGAATGAATAACAGATTTTTTTTTAAGATTATCACTTATAGAGTTGAAAATGCAGCTAGCGAATATACTGGTATATTCATATTTATAAGTAGTAGAACATACAATTAATCGCTTTGAATAGCATCCTTATATTGGACAGCATTTAGGCATCTAGGCTACATAATTATATAATACTTTGAACTTTGAAGTCATGCTTTACTAAATGCAATATGTGTGGATAAGTCATGTGTCTAACAGTGACTTACACTTACTTATACAACTCCTCTCACTCAATCCGACCCGCCCAAACCCGACCTTCGCCTTTCCGCCCACCCAAAACAAAAAAGAAAACACAAAACAACCAACAGCAGTCTCGAAATAGGTCCTTAATATTAAAAAGTAAAATTTACTTAGCCTACCATCTGCCTGTGTCCTTATGGTCATCCATGTTATCAGAAGACTTACAAATGCAATTATGCGAATAAGATACTGATATCCGCCCATTGTTCAACTATATTACTGTTCCTACATCCTGCACTACAACCGATATAAAGTAATGTGAGTATAACATATCATCATACGAGCTTTATACAAATGGCGACACAGTCGGCGAGTCATTTATTGGTTAACTGTCACATAACGATAATGTTGCTGGGCTGTTCATTGGTGAAAAGTATTCAACCTGAGCCTGTATCAGACATACACTACTTCGTAACTACACTGAACAAAATTCTTAATTACTTATTTTTGTATCATAATTAATTTTCTTATTTTAGAATAGTTGTGTGATAAGCATTTTGTTTTGACTAATAGATAGCAAAATATTTATTTTTTGTTACCCTCCCTCCATTTGAAACCATGAATTGTGCTAATAAAACAAATGGCATAAATCGCTTAAAAATATGAACCTCTTCAAGATGCTCGGAAATAATAATTAAAAAAAAAAAGTTGACCCATTTATTGCAGATGTTCTATTCAACCGTATCTTTAATCAAGCGTGAAATACGTGAAATGCACAAAAACATTGAGATTATTATCCACATTTTCTTAGGTGGATACTTAGGAATTTCGACTATAATATTTTATGCTGCTATTCAATTAAGTATGGATTTAATTAATAATTAATATGTTATTATATCTGATCGTTTCGAAAATAAAACAGGATATACTCTTGTCTGTCAGTGGAGTTTGCTCGTGACGACGTATAGATTTCTATATTTGGTAAAACAAATAAACAAGCCTTCTTGAGTGGGTTCCTTTGGAAGATGAGACTGAACGGTGAGCTGTAAACAATAAATACACATTCCTAACTTCTGTGTCGATATCCAAATGGTAAATACAATGAAACAGTATAACGACATAAACCATTTTAGTAAAACAATGATATTGCGATAACTCAATGCATACCCAGAGGTTATTTGTTGTTGTGGAGTGAATAACACATGTTATTTTATGACAAGCAATAGGATGTTGTATTTTAGAGGTGAAATAAAGGTGCAAATTTCATACTGTCGTAACTGACGTTTTCAATGGTAAATCAACTTCTTTTAGAAGAGTACTGTTAAATTATATATAACTTGGAAATGGTCTTTCATGTACTAAGACAATGAGCTAAAGTTGAAGAAATCGGGCATGTATTGTAGGAATTGTTGTGATTTGCATGCTGTAGAGTACAGTATAGTAGAGATGTCAGTTGTCCGGGTCAATTAAAAAAACACTACTTTGAAAAAGTTTATATGAAAGTTATATCATTGACTTGGATATAAAGTAACTAAAGACATTTTTTTTTAATTTCGATCACCAAAGTGGTGGTCCGTTTATTCTCCCCGTCATAGGTGCACGAGGGTCGGGGAGGACCATCCATCTATGTACCTTACAATATATTATGCATACAATTATATACAATATAACAGTGAAAAAAATTCATTTATAATGTGTAGAAAAGATTTTAATTGGGGATTTTTCTTTTTATCTATTCTTGAGGTCATGAGTGGGTGATCTGTGTTTGAGAACTTTAATTACAAAAACATTGTGATTGTTAAAATATCAATTGATAGTTTATACCATATCTTAAATATAATTACCTTTCATTGTTAGTTCTATTAAGTTTAAAGACAATGTGTTCTTTATTATATTTTGTAAGGGGAGATAACTTGTAAGACATTGTCTTGTTCATAATAGAACTATTACCATCTTTTGTCTGTAATGAGTATTTTTTCCATCGGATTTAGAATGAGGAAAGAGTGGCAGAGTATGAGCAATCTTCAAAAAATAAAATTTGCAGGACAAATGCCAGTTAAATATTTAGATACTCAGCTTATCTGTAGTTCTTGCATTACACATTTATCTCCCATTCATGACCAAGTAATAAATACAAAGTTTTTACAAATGTATTGAATAATATAAAACTATGTTTATGTATGGTTTAAAGCATATTGGCATGAGATATGTACATATTTTACTTGTATTACAATTGTATGCTAAACTTTACATCATGATGCAGATTACCAAGGGGTAATAACAAGCATCGACTTATCAAATAAAGCGATCGAAGAATGACTAGTTTTAAAACTGCAAATGCTTGTCATACCTCTTGTTACATAAACAGGTTTTTGGCAGAAAAAGATGACATGTTTCATACTCGAAAGAAGAAACATATCTATAAAGTTGAGTAACTTGACATTGGACAAATAAAATAAAATACGGAAGGGTAAACAGTAGATGTAGTTTATGATATTTATAGCAATTTATAGCAATTGCTATAGTAGCAAATAGTAGTGTTATGGTTCGGCGACAATAGTTTCATATCGGTTCCATATTTTATGAAAGTATGTATCTTTTGAGTTTGTATAAGAATGAATTTTTCAGTTTTATAAACTGATTTTAAATAGTAAATGAAGTTGAGGCAGGATAGTGCAGAATTATTTATGTTAGTACATGTGATGTTAATTAAAGTAGATAAGTCTGACCAAAATAACTTTGAAACCTCACTGTCATAAAATAGATGTTTAGTTGTTTCTACCGCTTTATTACAAAGAGTACATTTATCAGAATGAGAAATGTTTATTTTTTTTAGTAAATAATTGGTACCTAGAATCCTATGGTTTATCCTATACTGGAACCATTGGAGTTTTACATCCTGATTTATTTTAAATGTTGCAGCAAAGATGTTATTCCAATTTAGGTGTTTATTATTAAATTCTTCATTCCATTTTATTATCGCTGATGGGGTTATATTTTTTATAAGAATTGCATCATAAATTGATCTGCTACCTTTAATATCTTTTAAAATGTTTGATAGATGGAACGGGATTATAGGATTTGTACCTTTGCAAGGAGAAAGTGAGAACTTGTATGAACATAGCAGCCTTTCAATTGATGCTACAACACCTTCATTTTCTAGAAAAATTGTTTTTAACTCATAGGTTTCTTTAAAGACTTTAAATGATAAAAAATTACCGCTTATATCAAGCAAGTCATTGATGAAAAAATGCCTTTCGAGAACCAATGGTATAAAAATATAGTTGAGCCTCCGACCTTTAAATCTTCGTTGTACCATAACGGAACACCATGAAACTGATGCCATGATGTTGGTGAAAAATTATGCAAATAATATTTATAACTTTCAAATACATCTTTCCAGAAAGGGTTATCCAATCAATGTTTTTAAATTATTATTTGTATAGTCTATGCTAAATAATGTAAAGTATTTTATCCATGGGTTCATGTCTTGAACAATGCTTAAGTAATTATTTTCGCTTTTCAAAAGACGTCTTATCCAGGTGATTTTTAAAGACTTAAAAAAGCAGTCAATATAAATCATTCTTAAACCACCTCGCTTTTTATCTTGATATATAACTTGACGTTTGACTTTATCTTTTTTACCACCCCACCAACATTTGAAAAATAATGATTTTAGTTCATTTATTACACTTTGATGGGGGTTAGGTATTGATGAAATTAAATGATTTATTTTTGAAGTGGCTAGACTCTTTATTACGGTGATTTTACCTATTGATGAGAGGATCCTTTTTGACCAGCTACTCAAGCGTTTCTTTATATCTTCAATTTTACTTTTATAATTAATAGTACATTTTGTGTCTAGGTCTACAAAGAATTTAATTCCTAAAAGAGTAAAGGAGTCGTGTTCCCAACATAGTTAATATTCTCTGCAAATTTTCATATTTAAATTTACATCTTTTTCTACAGCCTATCCAAATAACCTTAGTTTTATCTAAGTTCATATTAAGGCCGGAGACTCTTGCATAAAATGTTAAAGTTTTAAGAGCGTGTCTTAGAGATTTTTCTGAACCATCCAATATTAATGTAGAGTCATCTGCATATTGCGAAAGTATATGTTCTTTGGAACCTATTCTTAAGCCTTTTATATTTATATTATTCTTTATCAAGACAGCCAGTATTTCTGAACACAGAATGAATATATATGGAGAGAGTGGGTCGCCCTGACGACAGCCTCAATGTATAGAAAACCAGTCTGAGAGGTGGCCATTTACTATAACACAGGATTCAATATTGGTGTAAAATACTTGTATCCATCTTTTAAAAATTGGACCAAATTTATAGAAATCAAGTACTTCAAAAATAAAGTCCCAAGCAAGTGAATCAAAAGCTTTTTCAAAGTCGATCAAAAGAAGCAGTCCAGGTAGACTGTATTTTTCAGCATAAAACATAATATCATACACCAATCTGGTATTTTCTTCTATATATCGCCCAGCTAAGAAGCCAGTTTGATCTTTATGAATTAATGATTGTAAAACAAGTTTTAGTCTTCTAGCTATACATGCAGATGCTAACTTATAAGACACATTTAAAAGAGATATTGGACGGCAGTTCTTTAGATATAATTTATCTTTGTCTCCTTTTGGAATGTATGTAATTACACCCTGTCTTTGTGAAATTTATAACTGCCCAGCAATAAAACCGTAATTAATTCACCGTAGAACAAATTGATCGATATCTGACCAGAAAATTTGTAGAACTCTACTGTAAAACCAGAATTTCCTGGGCTCTTGTCATTTGACATTTGTTTCAAACCTTGAAGTATCTCCTCATATGTAATATCTGATTCAAGTGTTTGCTTAGTGTTATCATCTAACTTTCGGACTTTACAGTTTGAAAATAAATCATTTAAGTCAACTGCCTCAGTCGGATGATGAGAATATAGTTTTTTATAAAAAATTCTTTGTTTCATTTATAATACCGTGCTGAGTTTCAATAATAGTATTGCCTTTGGACATTAGACTTGACATACACTTTGAAGTAAAATTATTATTTCCTAGATTACAAAAATACTTTGACATTTTTTCTCCCTCTTTAATCCACTTTAATCTTGATCTTATTTTAATACCCTCCATCTTTTTTCTCTTATCTCATAAAGTTCTTTTCTTTTATTTGCTGTTTAGTCTTTTTTATAGTTTCTTTAATTTCATGTACATATTTTTCATCTTTTAAAAGAGAGATATTCATTTCCCAATAAGAACGTCCTTTAACAAATTTACCAAATTCAAATGATAATATAACCAGGCTATGATCTGTTCTATATTCTGGTAAAATATTTGTTTCGTCAATATCAGTAATTAGTTTGTCCAAAATTAAAAAATAATCTAGGCGTGCTTTTTTGTTTGAGTTTTTTTTGAACCAGGTATATTGTCTATTTTCCAGATGTTGATCCCGCCAACAATCTATTAAGTTGAATTCACTTATAATATTTAAAACTTGATCCCTTGCTTTTGGGTTATTAATATTAACGTAATCGTGGCAATCTATATCTAGATTTAAAACCAAATTACAATCTCCAGCTATTATGGTAAGGCAGTCTGTATTTGAAATGTCATTATGTATTTCCTTATAAAAGTTAGGGTCGTCTTTATTTGGTCCGTATATATTTATCAATCTCATTCTTTTTTCAAAAATAGTAATATCTAGTATTATCTTATTTCCATCGTTACCAGAAAATTTAGAATGTAATTTAAATTCAAAAGTATTATTAAAAAGAATTGCAACACTTCTAGACTGGCTTGAAAAATTATTAAAAAAACATTCATATCCCCATTCTGTACGTATATATTTTCATCTCTTTCAGTAAAATGGGTGTCTTGTAGGAAATAGATAGAATATTTCTTACTTTTAAGATAATGCAGGGTATCAGTCCTTTTTTTATCACTTAGACCTTGGACATTCATAGATGCAAATGTTACCCGGTCATCCATAATTAAACTTTATAGGCGAATCTTTATATTTTGCAGGAACACTGGCTGTTCTGATATTTATGAAAATAGTCTGAACCATTTTGATATAAACACTATCTTCATATCATGTTTAGCCTTCTAGTTTCCATCATAGCAACTCAAAAAAAGCATGTCCAGACAAAAATAAGCCAAGAAAGTGCTTATTTCAAGAAGAGAAAAACAAGTTACAAAAGAAAAGAAAAGAAAAATACACAAGGAAAAATATATACAGAAGGAAAAAGGGCCAAAAAGTGATCTCTCATACACTAAATTTTTTCCCGAACTACACATTTTCTGTACATACAAAAATAATATAACATGACAAATACTTTTTGTCACTAATGCTGTATTTCCTGGACATTTTAATTGTGAATAGTACGAATATAAGTATAGACTGTTCTGCTTTTTGGCTTTTGTGCAAGTTACAGTATTAAAGTTTTAACTGTCTATTAGTAGTACCTGCACCGCTGCCTATCTATGAAACACCAGAGCACACTCACAACTGACTAAGGACATGCTCCAGTTTATTATTATTGTTGCAGGTGAGATAAACACAGTCTGAAAATATATGTGCAGCTATTAGACGACACTGCCATCAAGATATGACAGTTTCATGGGTGTTGAAAAGGAGTAAGAATTCTGATCCAAACTCTGGAGTTAAAGCCCAAAATAGTGCACTGGTGGACACTTGCTCGCTGCACGATGAAACAAAATATGCTATTCATTCCTAAATGATCATACCTGTGATCAAAGTGTATGCAGAAAAAAAGAACTTTCTGAAGTTGGTTGAAGGAGGTGCGTTCATATTTTTCATATATAATGCATAGAACGCCTCGATGATGAATGTTTCGGAACCAGGAACAGACCTCTGGCTCCAGAGGTCAAAGTCAAAAAGTCATATTCAACATATTGAACATTAATCCCGAGATTTTCAATATGTTTAATGAACTGTTATTATTGCTGTGTGGAACAGGTTTTGGGATTTGATGTAGGGATCCTCCTCCCGAGTAGAAGGGATTTAAGATCATATGCATGCATTTTATTGTTCCCTCCTACATTAGATGAAGGAGGGTGGTCATATTTAGCACAGTGGTTATAAGTAGATAACAACGAAGGTTTAGAATCCTGATCTAGAAGTAAATGTCAAAAGGTCAAAATCGCTTAAATGAACATTAAAACTACAGTTTTCAATATTATTATTGACATATTTCAACATGCTATTTTTTTAACGATAAACACGTAAACTATGGAAAGGGTTTTGAGATGTAATGCCGGAACCTCCTCCACAGTGAAACGCACTAAAGGAAAATGTCATATGATGGGGTCAAACATACATTTGCATTGTTTACCACGTAACCTAAATCCGACATCAGTTGAAATATTGTGTTATATTTGCCACAGCTGTTGTCTATGATATTTAGAAGAATTCGAAACCTCGGACCAAAGGTCAAGGTGAAAATGTGAAATTAACTAAAACCCAACGTTATAGTCTCCAATTTTCATCCGTAAATACGCACAATGATGTAAGAGCAAATATATGCAAAAAGATAACACTACAAACATATAAGGGTTGGCAACGTCAAATCTCGTTTTCTGTTTTATTTCTAGCATGCGTTTGAATCTTCCATTTTGTATGAATTAGTATCTCATAGTTTGCTTTTCTTCATATTGTTCAAAATAGTTTAAACACAGGATTTTTATTCTGAAATTAATTAAAAATAATATTGTTCAAAGCATAAATACGCGATCATAGATCGCAAAGATAAGTTCAGTTTTATTGCATACGTTTATATTCCCCAACTGGCCGGCGGAACTGGACGTCCAGCCTTGTGTTACGCGATGGTCTATTGATGTTGATTGTGGCAAAGATTTCCATTTCACCGATATAACCCGTCTGGAAATTACAATACTGGGGTACCAGTCAAAACGCACCAGTCTGGAAATGAATATACTGGGGAACCAGGCAAACCTCATCTGTATGAAAATGATTATACAGATGGACCTGTCTGGACATCATTATACCGCGGACCAAGCAATATTCGTCGATCTGGAAATGATTATACTTGAGAACAGGTCTTGAAATGTGTATACTGGAGAATCAGGCATAACTGCAGTAGGTTAATGTATACGCTCAACTATTAGTCAATATTATGTGAGTGTTTGAATATGCTGTTTCTAACGGAGTAAGCGATATATATTTAATAAACTGAGAGCAGAAACAGCATAAAGTGTCTCCCAGAAAATAAACATTGCATAGTGAATTAAAATAAGTAATATACCAAAAGTAGTATGTTTTAATCTACGGAATAAACCAGAATGAATACGCCTAACACTAGGCTAAGTGAGTTATAATGATTATTAGTCAATAGTATATAAGATTTATCATCTGAGTTTAATATAACTGTTGTTTCTAATGAAATAAAAGATATATATTTACTAAACTGAGAGCAGCGACAGTACAGAGCGCCTCCTAGAAAATAACCATTGTGCAGTGAATTAAAATTAAACAGAAGTAAGCCGTTATTGACGGAATAAACAAAAGCTATATAAATACTGTTACACCGCATTATGAACAATATGAAAATAATAATATGTTGAGATTCTAAGGAATAAGTCTAACACTAGGCCAATTGAGTTGCAATGACTGCTAGTCAATATTTTACATCGGAATTATTCATCTGAGGTTTCATAATGAAATGAATCTCACTCAGTATCTTAAACTCAGTAGTTACAAGAATATGTACCATACTTAAAGTACTGCTTGTACCTTCCTATTATAATGAATGACTAATGCAGCTTCATGTAATGCGAATATATCGTATATACAGAATATATTGTATATACCGAATATATTGTATATACCGAATATATCGTATATACGGAATATATCGTATATATCGTATATACCGAATATGTCGTATAATTATACCGAATATATCGTATACAATTATACCAAATATATCGTATATACCAAATATATCGTTTATATATACCGAATATATCGTATATACCGAATATATCGTATGTACCAAATATATCGTATATACCGAATATATCGTACATATCGAATTAGCCTAGTTCCTATATGTAACATAGGAAGCATTATCTTATTATCATAATGCTTGGCGTATTTCATTACATAAGCATATTCTCTGTAAATAAGAATAAAAGGTTATTTCATACATTATATCACTTGTTATTCATTTACGCCACAAGCCTATTTTCGGAAAATAAATATATATGTGTATATTTATTTATCACAGAGGTTATTTGATTGATATTGCATTATAATATTATCATGTATAGAGTGACCTTATGCAGAATACATCAGACAGGCGAGTGGGTCAAGCTAAACAATAGCAAATGCTATTAATGGATATGTGATGTGTAATATAGTTCTCTCTATCCATATGAATATTTTTCTTGAATCATGTATGCCTTAAAATTCACAAATTATACATGTTTGATCTATAATAATGATGCAGAAATATGGATGCAACATTTGCCTCCAGACACCTATAGTGCTTCGCCATGTCCTAAAGGTAGAAGTTGCACACCTTTCGTTTGACTTAATTAAGTGGATAATTTCTCAGCGGGGATTTGGTCTTATAGGTGTACCAGAGGTAAATCAAATCCCATTGAGTCCAATGCTGTATTGTCCAAGTTTTTTAGAAGCCATTTTTCAAAATGAAATTCAAACTAAGATTCACTTACATGTTCTTAGTCATGAGACCTGCCTCTCTAGGAAACTGCGGAGAATAGTAGGGGTCATGTGGCATATAAGAAAATAAAATTCTGATCTCTGCTGACACCGTGAACAAATGCATTCTTTCGGCACCTCTTAAATGTGTTCTACTTTCACTTTCAAAACTTTCAAGTTGACAAATAAAAGCATCATACAACCATGCAAATGGTTTTTAGCTATCACAAACAAGTCAATAAAGTCATTTCAGCCAGAAAAACAGGCCTTAAATACTCAAAAATGACTTGTATCACAAAAAAAGTTAGGGATTATATATTTGGGAACTCCTTTCGACTATACCAGGCATGAATACCACAGTGATTTACTTCCTGTATACCTATAAGAAGACCTAATTGTGAGTGTATTTTAAAATCCTCCTCTATTCTGGCAAAGCCTAGAATATAACGCATAAATAAAATCATACATTTTGGCGAATCAGTTGAGTATTGATCAAGATATTGGCGTTTCAAAAATGCACAGTGTAGTCGACAGCGATGAAAAATCTGTAAAAATGTTCACAGTTTTACCTTTCTTAACTGTTATATAAAATGACACTGGGCATAGCTGTACTTAGTCTAATGGATAAAATGCTAAACAAAGTCAGTAAACCTGAAGAAATCAAGATGTTTAGGTTCTAAAAGTGCTATATACGTGCAAAATCTGCTAATTTTCATGCTAACTTCAGATTTACAAGGCAATTTGGTGTATTTATGGCATCATACCTTAATTTGGTGGCATTACATGCATATATAAACATCCCAATTACTCATAAATGCAAGTCAGGTTGGTTCTAGCTTTGTGATTAAAAGTTAAGTTTCTATGACTGGACAGCATACTTTGCCTACTGTACTTTCTGACATTTTCTCAGAAAGTTCAATTTTAAGGGGTATGGGGAAAGATTTGGTGGTGTCACACCTATACAACTACACTTTTGCAAATTATAATGCTGATTTATCATTGCAAATACAAATATCTACATTTTAACAACTTTGTTGAAAAATGTCTCTCCAGGTCATCATTTAAATACGTCAACAATCTGAAACTCCAAATTACAGCTTTCCGAGGAAAAAACATGCAAAAAGAAATATCAAAAACACGTTTTAAAACACCTTGAAGTATTTTTGTCGGAGCTATAGTCATTGCGAAAAGTAAAATACTGCTTAGGTAAGAATCCGAGAGAAAATAAATATTCACATTACGCCGCCTTATAGGTGTACCAGAAGTAAATCAAATCCCATTGAGTCCAATGCAATATTGTCCAAGCTTTCTAGTCAGCCATTTTTCAAAATGAAATTCAAACTAAGATTCACTTACATGTTCTTAGTCATAGTCATGAGACCTGCCTCTCTAGAAAACTGCTGAGAATAGTAGGGGTCATGTGGCATATAGGAAAACAAAATTCGGAACTTTGTTGACACCGTGAACAAACTGCAACAACTCAATAAAGTCATTTCATCCAGAAAAAACAGGCCTTAAATACTCAAAAATGCCTTTTATCTCAAAAAGAAGTTAGGGATTATATATTTGGGAACACCTTTCGATTACACCAGGCATGAATACCAAAGTGATTTACTTTCTGTATACCTTATAAAGATGAGGTCTGTGATAAGCAAATTATTCATACAAATAGGACAGTCTGACCGAAGACCGGCACAGAATGCTTTCAGCTTCTGTGGGTTCAGTACATATGAACCTATACTGTGTTGATGAGCCGTTAAACAACATTCAATAGTTCAATATTATTTATTTATTAATTATTTGTTTATGTACCTATTTATTTATGTTATTTATTTTTTGCTTCTTTTGAGAAAACCTATACAACCCTGAAAGCTGATGCGAGATATTAATATTGTTGTTGTTTATGAAACAAGCACCTTGCATTTGTCCTAGTCTGTTCTCGCAAATGTGTGAACTGCTAATGCCGTTTAATAATTTGCCATTTCTAAAACAATAGCGCATGTAGCTTTAAAATTCGCAAATAACTGTTACAATATGAGCGGATTTCTGGCAAGTGTCCAATAACGACAGCTGAGTCAAGTGCACTGGTGGAATGCGTCGAAATAGGTCATCATTGAAGGGCATATACATTATACATGCCGGGGACCTCTGTACTTAACAAGCTTACTTGCAAGGAATGAAGGGGTTATCCAAATTAATTGCAAAGTTAACAAAGTTAGCATATGCATTACAAAACTCTACCTCAATATGAGCACGCCAGTTTAAATTCAGAAATTATCTTAATTAACGGCAATAGAAGCTGTATATGCTGACGTTACGAGACACAACATCCAGACAAAATACAAATCTTCAAAAATCTGATTAATTTGAAAGCATCTTGAACAGAAAGTATGGCGGAATACTTATTAACAGAAGCTCATCATGCTATTGCAAACAAATAAAACAAGGAAAGGGAGAAAAAATCATTATATTACACAACATGAAACACTACATACCGCTGTCATTAAGTTGGCAGAAAAAGATTGCGCATGCGCAATTTAAAGGAAATAACAATTGCAGAGCTAGCTAACAAAACCGTGGGTGCTGCTTCCCAATAACTCTTGCTATTAACTGGAGTAATAGCCTGTATTATAGTATTGAACCGTATATCGGTCACAGAATACTTTAAGAATCTGTGGGTTCAGAATATTAGTTGAACTTTTTTCAATTAAGCTAGAACCTAAATAAAGATGCTTCATCTCGCATTAAACGTTCTGATAATGAACTGCATATCTTGTACTAGTACTCATGTTTTAGATTACATTACGTGATCGGCTGGTTAAATACTTTAATGAACATAATACATAACACGCTTGCGTTATATATAACGCATGCACACATATTCAATAGCCACATTCAACAATGTTTTATTATTTTAACGTAATACATCTATACTCTATGTATACGTTACAGAATAACTATACAAATTTATATCTGAAGTATATGCATTGTGTATAAACATGCGTCACTTACGCAATTAATAGTAGTAATGAAGTGTAAATAGAAATAATAAGGGGACCCCTGACGAGATTGCCCTTGGAATATTTATAATGACTAAATATATACTGACATGTATACTCAAGATATGTGTAACATCTTACATACATATATTAGCAGATATTCCTAAAAACAGTCGAAACATTGCTTGGCACCACTATTGGTAGGATGCGCTGTAAGCGTTAACATATTAATTATTAAGAAATATTCATTGGATATGTGAAGAAGTGTAGGGTCTATGTTTTGATAAATCAGACTTTATGGGTGAGTTGGGCTACATCATGATACATATAATATATGGTTGGCTAAGAACTAATGCAATCCCAAGCTTCCTTTTTATATATTAAGCTACCTACCTACCCATAAAGTTCAATTCCAATATCTCATTACTACCTAACGTTAATATCTTCAGTGGAAACTGTGTTTGTCTATTTTTATTAACAGTGACTTTAACCTTCACATCAGTGACCCCAAATACAATCCCAAACTTGCTTTTCATATAAGATACCTTTCAGGCCAATACGTCATTCCTAGCTAAAGTTATTGAGCGGAAGCTATTTTTCTGTTTTTAGTAACGGTGTATTTTTGTGTATTGTTTACAACTTCTGTTGCCATACAACACAATTGTTGACATATCAATAATCAAAATGATTTCATCACTCCCTTTAATCTACACAAACACTTTAATTTAATTATCTTTAAACTTTCTTTTGCTATCAAAGGATGCATATATTTTGTGTATTTTTACTATTTTCATTGCCATAGCAACCATATTGTTTGACAAATGAACAAAACAACAAAATAAAATAACGTGTATAATCCCCTCATTGCCCTCTGCCGAAATCCCAAGTTTCATTAAAATACGTTCCATACTGTCTCATTGTCGCAGGATCCATATTAGTGAGACGGACTGACGGACTGACTGACGGAGTGACAGACGGACTCGGGGCAAACCTAAAGAAACAACGGTAGGGGACCAACAAGGAGATGTTCTTTATAGGCCATGTGCCTGCAATACACGCATGATACACATGAAAATCGTGCACTTGCATTGTAAATTGAAACATGTGGTATGGAGGAACATTCGGATTAACAGTTTATTTAATCGGATTTATATTTTATTTTATCGGGTGCCTTAAAACCTTATCTCGGCAGTTACCTTCCGATCCCGTCAGGTGCACTTCTTTTGATGACGTCAGCATCTCTTTTGATGACGTCAAGATATATTTGATGACGTCTGTGTAGTTTTGAACGAAAAAGAAAAAAAATGTGGGAAAAAAAGGTAAATAATTTTAAACGATCAACATGATAAATAGAATATCATGTTAGTGCCTAATCCTATCCAGTTTATCAGGTTAGACACGAACAAAAATGAAGACCTCGGCACAGCCTCGGACTTCATTTGTTTTCTCAGACTCACCTGATAAACTGGATAGGATCAGGCACTAACATGATATTCTCTATATTTGGTTTTACCGTTTTTGTTTAAAAACAGACATGCCTAATGATCAGTTATTGTCGTTTTGCAATGTTTCTCTGCAAAATAGTCACTCAATTGTGTTTAACACATTCACAAATATAGTTGCTGGTTATAACAGTTGTACAGAGAACGTCCGTTAATGTCACCATATTATAGCACTCGCATATCATTGAAAGAATATATATATATATATATATATATATATGTTTTTACAATGGTGTACTTCAGATGATGTGATAACACGAATTATGTTATTTAGGAATAGTATCTCTGATCTAGATGGATAAAGGAACTATTATATGGACCAATTTGTATCACGTAAAAAACGTAAACAACTTTGAGCAAAATTGTACCAAACTTTTATAAAGGGCACACTTTCTGTCATATAAGTATCCTTAATGTTGTTTAGTGTTGAATTACTGTCATGTACTATATGGTTGACATTACTGTCATGTATTATATGGTTGACATTACTGTCATGTACTATATGGTTGACATTACTGTCATGTACTATATGGTTGACATTACTGTCATGTACTATATGGATGACATTACTGTCATGTATTATATGGTTGACATTACTGTCATGTACTATATGGTTGACATTACTGTCATGTACTATATGGTTGATATTACTGTCATGTACTATATGGTTGACATTACTGTCATGTACTATATGGTTGACATTACTGTCATGTACTGATATGGTTGACATTACTGTCATGTACTATATGGTTGACATTACTGTCATGTATTACATGGCTGGCATTACTGTCGTATACTATATGGTTGACATTACTGTCATGTACTATATGGTTGCCATTACTGTCATGTACTATATGGTTGACATTACTCATGCCTTAAATATGCATTCGGTCGAACATTTCACTTGACCATACCCTATATAGTTTTTATCTTTTTTTTCAAAGATTGCAGACAATAGTCCTTTTTTGTAATCCGATTTAAATTACATATAAATCTATTAAATATTAGAGCTGAAATAATCCGGAATAGTTTTTCATGAAACTGTCAGTATATATGTTAATATCTAGACAATGTTACACTTGAATAATAAGCACAGGCTTAATAAACATTTGTATTGACTACTATTTATTCTGTGTTCAATATTCGTTCCGGCTACACATCCGCAGTGCTATAATTACTAACTGGTCCTCTCTGGGATCAGCAATCCAGTATTTGTGGCGTTGGAATAGAATACCGCTTAAAGCTGTACAGTCCCTATTTTAACTGGTAATAACTCATGAATATGAATGAGTCACGTGTGAAGTAGTTTCAAATCGACGAACACCCCAAAAGTCGGTATATAAGGAGAAATCGATACGTAAAATTTCACATTTTTATTTAGCCTCCGTACAGGTAACATCGATCAATATACGGCTCCAGAATATATGAGATAAAAAAAATAGTTGCCCGGAACGGGATTTGAACCACAGCCTTGCACTTGTAAGATTTGAAAGATGTACGCTGAACCTCTAGACCACTGCTATTTATTGGTATGTTGTAGCATTTTTAACACTAAATAGGCATTACGTAATAACAAGAGCGCGCACACAAACTCATCAAGCGCTAAATAACAAGTCGATATATGGTTTATTTGATGCGAAGTATTAGTTTCATATTGATACGATACAGTATTACACCAGGCAATGTTAATTTACACGTGCGACAATATGGACTGCATATTTATTGGTCCATTTTAGTTGCGTTCAAATTTGTTAAGTTATTTTGCCTCATAATATATGGTAGTTATTTTACAATTTTCTCAAGTAGCGTTGTAGTTCAGTGGATACAGCATCGGACTTGAAATCAGAAGATCGTGTGTTCGAGCCCCGAAAGAAGCTAACTTTTATTTTCTGTAAAAATTACTGTTACACCTGTGTATAGGTACGATGTGCACTGGTCGATGTATATACAGTAAATGATTTCTTGCGCTTTATTTGCTCGCTTAAATACCCGATTTCGACATGAGCTGGTGAACATGAAATTACAATTAAAGACACGCCTACAAAGAAGAAATCGATTGATATAGGGACTCTATAGCTTTAAGCAGGTAGGGTTCGTAAATAGAGGTTCCCATTTCATATAAGATTTATGAAACGAGTTATGAATTATTTTAATTTTAACAAGCCTTTTGGTGAGTATAAATTAAAAATAATACATAACGAGTTTCATAAATCTTATATGGAATGGGAACGAGTTTAAGATCCTTTTTATCACATAACATTGCAATCAAATAAGAAACATTAATTCAGATGGACATTCTTCTAAACGCCACGACGACAGACACACTTTAGATCCAAAACGTCATAAAACATGTGACGTCGTAACGTCGCGTCTCACACATAACGTTGCGTATAAAAGAGGTCGAGTTTTACCTCTTTACAAAATAGCAGTTTACGCCAACTTTTTAACAAACCAACAACAATGTTTTGTATAATGTGCATTATTTTTATAAGCTGTCACAAATAATAAGTTTATGACTCAGATCTGGGTGAATTTATACTAAATAAAATAGTTTCAGTTAATAAACTTGCGTAGTGTTACAGGTTTAACTCAACCAATCAAAATCGTTCCAGGTTGTGTTACACGTTTGTCATACAATAGAATATTAAATGAGTGTTCGACACTGCTAACAAGGGACGCTATGTGATAAAACTGAATCAAGTATGAGCAGTTCGTCAGATTTAATTAATCATAGAACCAAGCAACAATATCATTTGGATGTTTTGTAATACCTCAAGAAACATTTTGTCGTTCTTTTAAAATTCAAGTATTTGAAAAAAAGAAGAGAAACCGGCATTTCAGATACTTGACATTGGATAATATGGATACACATTTGTAGATTGTTTCTCTATAACAAACAGTCATCAAGTAATACCCCAGTGCAGTATGGTAATGGTATGGAATATACTATCAATTATGCATGAATGTTAGTTCAAAGGATCAATTAATGCCTAAACCTAATATCAATATTCATTATGAAAAATGATAGAAACCATGACATTTATATGTCAGACATTATATACCAGCAATTATTCAATAAAGCAGAGTGGTTATCCAGCCCGAAATTACCCAGAGTGGATAAACTATGTATATATATACAATTTATCGGCAAATTCTCTAGCAGATTAGTTTCACCTTTAAATCCATGGCGTCGCCCAATCTCAACGCAGAGTTATCGCTCCTTGCACTCACATATATCTCTGCTAACTACTAAATTACAAGATTTTGATAAAACCTGTTAAATTGGAATAAGTTTGCCTGAAACTTATTCATTTCTTGTGTAAATATGATTTTCAGAATATCTGCAGATTATATGTTGCAATATTTGAAATATTGCACGAAAACAATTTATTTTTAATCGGGACTATTTTACTACAAAACTAATACGTACTTAGTTCTTCTCAATCGATACGCATATGTAAACATTTCAAACTGAAGCTCGATCGCAGAAAATTACTAAAGAAAAAATAACTCATAGAAAAAAAAAATGAAATTATTTAATATAGGTCTTCAGTACATTTTATCTTTGCAGATCACGTAAAAGGATTTATTATAAACATCGTCATAACTTTTTTTTGAATAATCACGTGACCTAACCGTTCGCCCTACTTCCTTTGACGTTGACAGAGTCAAATGAGGAAAGAGTGTACTCTGGGCAGAGATGGGACGCCGCCGTGCTACAGAAAACTCAAATGCACGAGTAATGACAAATCAAGGCGCGAGCGCGAAACTAGTGTACAGTAATTATACTCAGGGTCAATGAAAACGCACCACAAAATAATTCTTTTAAAAGTTAGAATGTAATGCATTTTGGACAAAATATGATATAAGCCATATAACGAGTTAAACATTTTAACAGTCTTTACGTGTATATCTGGATTTAGTGCATTCCATATCGTTGTATGAAATGCACGTGCATTTCCGAGTTTCTTCAGTTACATCGCACAAATTAATTGTTTTCGCGGAAACATTGATTGCATAAAACTGTCAGTAGCCAAACAATAAAAAGGTCAGTATAACCAATTTTAATTTATTTTGAGACAAAATAATGCAGCTTGCACTTTAGTGGAACCGCTTTATTTGTGTGGTTATCCATAGCAAATGATGTTAAATGACAAGGTAAATAACTGCATAACTGCTTGTCATAAAAGTCTAAAAATTAACCTGTAAGACTGTTAGGTATCAAGATTCAATACTTATCAAATAAATAAAATATTGGTTCGACCGTTTTATTCAAAATGGTTTATGAATATCCAACAGCATAAACATATGGAGTTAATGGTGCGTTTTCATTAACCGTCAGTGTATATATACATACAGAATACGATACAAAAGTTTCGCAAGGAACCTTTGAAATTATAGGAATTTTAACTTGGCTTATTGTATGTATTGGAGCTCAGATGATTTAAGATGTTAAGTTCATTATCCATCTTGCTCGTTAAAAGAGTAGTAATTCTATATTTAGTGAGAAGAATAGATATAAATGTATGTTGGTCAATGCTTTGGGTACAATACTTTTATAAATATTTAAACTTTCATTATACCCACGCAAACGGAGTTAGCGAGTGTATATGAGCTTTACCTTACCCGTCGTGTCGCGTCGCATCGAGTCGCAGAAGGGTAATGTATACGTCAACTATTCCCAAAGGAACCCTATTCCTATAGGAAACCGTTTGACATGCGCATTAATTTAACTATTTTTGGACTCACCTTATGAAGATAGCTTTCGTTTTACTGACAACCTATTCTGAACTCTAAGTATCTTCTGCCTCTTTCGTTTATTTTTTGTTCATCTATACAGTTGACAAAATCATGGATTTGATATAATTATACTCTAGTAACAACTTTCACTAAATGAAATTATTGTGTGCGTTTTTGTATATCCTAATTATACGTCAATGTGCTGGCATGTCTGTATATCGTCCTTATTACCATAGGTTACCGAGCATATACAATTATTTACGTTTAAATAATTTATACTCTTTTGAAATTCGCTGTGTGTGAGAACATGCCTAAACCTCAATAAAAAAAAGATAAAATGGGGATGGCTTAACAGAGCCTACACTTATTTAAATCAATGTGTTATACACTTTAATTACTAATTAAACATTGTTATACGATATATGGTCCGATTATTATCCAAGTATTACCCTGGGCAACCATGAAATTGAATTTGTGTTTTCGAAGTATTTTCTGAAACATCGGCGAGAGGACAGGGAATGTAGTTAGTATTTTTTTGTTAGTAAAAACTTTACGGTAATCTTAATAATCTTATTCCTATGAAATCCGGCAAATTGACTTAAACCTGTTCCCCGTGGTAACCTATATGCCCTAAGGTAATTAAATAATCATATTTCCAAAACATAGCGCTATTATTGTATGTATTCCATGTGGTTACCATATTTCACTAGTTAGACACCTATTACCGGTGGTAACCGTACAGTCTTTTAATAGCACATGCTAATACATTTCCAAAAGTAACGCGATACTAATCAAATTCCATATGGTGACATGGCACATTACTTGAGAACATTCCATTACACTTTGGGGAAACCCCTTCTTTGTAAGACACCTACAAGCAAGCGTATTCATGTTGCCGAAGGGAATATATGATTATTATCGGCTATTCCTTACGGAGACCCATTTATAATTATATTCCATTTGGTAACACGGAACATTGCCTGAAAATATCCTCTGTCAACCAAAAACATGGTGGCATATACTTCATGGTAATCCAAAATAATCTTATTCCATCAGGTGACCCGAAACATATAAGCACATAGAGGCACATGTTTACATATTCGCCACATATTCACATCACATGCACTACATGGACCTGTTGTAAGAAGACACTTACTAGCAAGTGTAAACATTTCCCTTACGGTAACCCATTTATAATTATATTCCCTATGGTAACCCTGCCCAATCCCTGAAGAAATATTCCCTCTGGTAACCAGTAACATACTGACATGCATTTTCTTAAAACAGTTCTCTTTAACTCCATGAAAAAACACTTGAATTCATTATTATTTTCTACTGGTTTGTATACATGTTTTCATAAAGCATAATGTATTAAAGTGCTATACGTTTTTAAGTTTTTAAGAATTAGTTAATACATATTAGCGTATATAAGGATGGTTTTTGCGTGAAAACCTCTCTAAAAAGTAAAATGCTTACCATTTTCATTCAAAATCTACGTTTGTAAACAGACATCGTTGAGAATCATCGACTATTCGTGACGAAACCGATACCACTGTCGATGAGCAACCGTGACTGGTTTTCTACATGTTTTATAGAGAAAAGGAAAAGTATGGACACAATTAGGATGCACGGAAAAGCGAAGAAGAGCCGGACAGGAAAAGGATTCAAGGAGAAAGAGGTGACGAAGAAAGATGAGGGGACTAAAGTGACCGATACAGGAGAGGATCACTAGGCGGTAAAAGAGCAACCTGTGACTAAGAATACTGAGAAACAGGTTTTGAAAAGTAGCGAGGAAACAAATAAATGGGCCGAAGAAAAAGTGCATTGAATAAATAATGATAAAAAAAAAAAGCACATGAAGACGGCAAACAAGAAGGTAGATATTTCTTATATACAAGCATAGCAAGAGGACACGGATAAAACACGTTCGCCGGTAAACCATTTCAACAATTTAGCCCAAAAGGTAACTTCGCAAATAAAAAATATGCCAGAAACAGGCGTTATCTTCAACCTAGAAAGTGCTTAAACTGTAATGAAACTAGCCACAACACCGGCGAATGCAGACATCGGCAACCAGTCAAATGTTGGGCATGTGGTCTCATAGGTCACAAACAGGACATATGTTGGAACTTTGTATAGGATAGCACGGCCATGATGCCAACTATCACAGACACGCAGAATAGCGTTTCAGTATTTTGGACACAATATGTGAAAATTGTGATCTTAGCGTATGTACGTGTGAACATGAGAAAAATGACAGTGTGCTTTTACTGCCACATTCATCATGTTCAATGAAAAGAAATCAAACAAATAAACAATTACCAAAAGTTGCACACTTAACTGAACTATGTTTAAATAAAAAGGGTTTTAATATTGGTCACATTAACATACAGGTATTATCAACAACAATTGACCAAAATGATATTAATGATAACTTCACCTTTAAATGAAATTGATGTGCTTGGAATCAGTGAGAAATAAATTCACTAGTGATCATAAAACTGAATCTTTCTAATTAGGATGTAGATGGTTTTCAAGTTCTATTTCGAAGGGATAGAGTAGTAAACGGAGGTGGTGGTTTGATGGTTTATGTTAAAAATGGCGTTAATTGAACTAGAAGAACCGATTTAGAAGATGATAATATAGAAAATATATGGATTGAGAACAAGCCAAAAAAAAGTAAACAATTTCTTATTGGCTCGATATACAGACACCCCGAGTCTAGAGTAATACGCTTTTGATGAGCACTTAGAAAAAGTTCAATTACAGGAAAAATAATTAATTATTCTAGGATATATCAATCGTGATTTATTTAATCCACAGATAAATATATACTCGGTAAAAAACGTTTTGGACCAGGGTATATAAAGTTATATAAAAATAAAACTAGTACACAGAATTTAAGTATCTTTTTTTAGTAACCAAGGTCTACCCTACTCGGTTAATTTGGTACCATAAACATAAAATTCCAAACAAGATTTGATTTTAAAAAAATATCGCGAAAACACAAAGGATCTGTAGAAAATGTTGCAAAGTCCATAAAAAGTAACAGTTACAGACATTCGAACTGGTAACTGTGCGTGGTAATCTAAATGGGCAGCGGTTCATTGTTGAAATTCTGACACCACATGTGGTTCCTTATTTACAACGCATGAATAATCCAAATCCCATTTTCCAAGATGACAATGCCAGGCCACATCGTTGACAACTAACACATAACGTTCAAAAGCTTGATTGGCCAGCTATGTCTCCGGAATCACCATGCATTGAGCACCTTTAGGATGTACTGGGGCGAGATGTTCTACTCACATCGATGATAACACAACGTTGGCGGATTTGGAACGGTTTCTACAAGCTTCCTGGAGACAGATTCCATAGCACACTATCAGAAATCTTGTGTATTCGACCAGGGACATGCTCATGGAGTGTCATGGAAATGGTGGCGGTTATAGTCATTATTGAGAAATTTTGCAACTTTTTTTAGTGACCCTTAGTGCATTCGGATGTCTACTGTGATTGTTCACCGGTGATATTGTTTTGCTTATTTTATTTCATGTAATGGAATACATTATTGTCTTTGATTTGATACATAGAATATTAAAATCCGTCAACTGGTTTTCTTTTTATGCGCCATTATATACCCTGGTCCAAAACTTTATTTACCGAGTATAGAATGGACTAATTATATGTCATCATTAGGGCTTGTTCAAATGATAACAGACCCAATAACAGAATGTCTAAATTCAAAAACTCTCATAGATCATGTTTATATTAATTTTGAAGAAATATTTATAGATGTAAAAGTACAAGAAATTAGTGTTAGTGACCATTATCCAATTTTCTGTACACGTAAATTAAATTTTAAAGATAAAGCAAATACTCACCATCTATTAAGTATCGGTCTTTTAAAACTTGTGTTGAGGAAAACGATATTACTGATCTTAAAAGCATATCATGGAGCACAAATGAAAGTTATACAGATGCAAATGATTTACTTAACACCTGGATGATTAATTTCCTATGTGTTATTGATTAGCATGTGCCGCTTAGAATGCATAGGGTTACAAAGCTCCATCAACCTGAATGGCTTAATTAAAGGAAAGCTTAATTCTGATATTTTAGATGCAATAAAGGAAAGAAATAAACGTAAAGTAAGAAATGGTGTTCACAATTACAGAATTTTAAGAAATGAAGTATGCAATTTGATAAAAGAATCTAAGAAGTCCTCCTTATGAATGGAAAATTGAAAAAGGCAAATCAGATCCAAAGTCAATATGGAAAGTATTTAAAAAGCAAGGTGCCTCCTCAAAAACGTCGCAAAAAGAAAATTCTGTAAATCAGGTCAATACAAATGGTGAAACATAACAGATAATTTTGAGATGGCAACTGATTTTAATTTTTTTTTATTAATATAGCTGCAAATTTAAAAGAACCTATTTCAAACTCGGACTTTGCAAAAGTAAAGGAATTTACTTAATGTGAATTTACTTAATAGTTGCATTGTTCCAGAAAAAACGTATTTTTTATTTCCGCTCATAACAGAAGAACAAGCTCGTAAAATGCTTCTCAGCTTAGATACATCAAAATCCACGGGACTCGACCAAATTGGTCTTAACTTACGAAAAGTATCAGCCAATGTAATATCAAAACTTATTACATATAATATTAATTGTAGTATAAGACAGGGTATTTTCCCGGTTACTTGGAAAGCTGCTAAGGGTAATCCCTTATTCAAATCAGGTACATCTGATACTGTAAACAACTTCAGACCGATTTCTAGTTTACCAAATCTTTCCAAGTTGATTGAAAAACATGTGCAAAACTCAAAATGGGGTTAGAAAAAGCCACAGCTACGAAACGGCTTTAACGGTAATCAAACCGAGACTGCAATATTTCGTATGTGTCGTTCTCGGCCGTTTCCAAAGGTCCAATATCATACCTTTTTTTTTTAGTTCATATGATTGACAAATGGTTAAATATATTAAATGAAGGTCAATTTGTTGGCGTAATAATGGTTGATTTTAGGAAAGCGTTTGACTTAATGGATAATAACGTTATTTTAAAACAAATGCAGATCTATAAATGTAGTGACAATACAATTAGTGAGCGGTTTAAATTTTATTTAATAGATAGGAAACAAAATGCTTCCCCAAATGGGGTTCTCTCTGATAAACAGTTAATCGCATGCGATGTACCGCACATACAAAGCGTGCAAGACTTGTTAATAAAAAATATCATTAACATATAACAACATTGAACTGCAGCTTACAACAGTTGATATTATTCTGGGAATGCATATAGATGAACACTTGAAGTGGGATAATCACATTAATATGTACGAGGGCTTCAAATAATACGTGGACTTTTTCGATATCGCATATTTATTGACGTAAACTATTAAAATGCATACATGTTGTAATCCAACACATAAGAAATCAAATGATTTAAACAAACAAAGTATTTAATGCAAACCATGAATAATTCAAAAACCTAATTAAATAACAATTGCGTTTGTTATTTCTAGCAGTTTCATCATTTATAATGAAAGTTGTTATTGGTTTTCAAGGCGACGCCATAGCACACAAATGACGTGCTCCGTGGCGGCTACAGTGGGCTTGTTCTTGAAATCTGATTGAAATAATGTTATAATATTTACTAAATGAAATTGAAAATATAAATCTTTATTGCCATATAATTTAATTTAGTTGATTTATAAAAATGTAATAACTATTAAAATTGTCCAGGTAATATTGGAACGGCCCTCGTATATTCGTAATAAAATATCAACCAACATTTGGCTACTGTCAAGAATAAAATCATACATTCCTTTATATTACCGTATAATGTTTTATAAGGCATATGTTCAACCTCATCTAGATAACTGTAATATAATATGGGGAAATACAAAAAAAGCTAATATATAACTGTTAAATAATTACGTTTGCAGAGGAGAGCATGTCGTACTGTTTTAGGCGACCAATATACGAACTAAATGAAGCACTGGTTATCAATCGAGCAAAGGATATTTCTCCAAAAGGAAAAATGTATGTATAGAGTATCAAAACATACAGTCTTAATGTAATTATTGTGAAGTTATTGTTATGTTCGGCAGTTTTAGATAATTATTGACATATCGTGTACTGTGTGGTACTTTATTAAGCAAAACACCACCTCAAATCATGTATAGAATTATTTATATATAATAAGAATGAATGTGTACATGGTTGTAAATGTGTGTGTGTGTGCGTGTATTTGCAAGTATGTGTGTGCAATAATGTAAAGTAAATATCACTATATATGTTATAAATTGTATTTGTATGACTTTACAGAGGGCCCCAAGGGAAATTAATGTTGGCTAATTGGGTCAGCCTCTATAACTAAATTCATTCATTCATTCAATACAGATATAAAAAAATCGAACAGGAAAAGTAGCATTCAAGGACGACAGTTAAGCACAAACACACATAAACAAAGAACAACTTTTAAGATGAATAAAATGGCAAATAATACATCACAAACACAAAAGGGTTGACAATAGGGCTACCGCCTTTGAACGGTCAGCGGCAAAACAGGCCGCTGGGGGTTTAAAACAGGCTCTAGTGTGAACCAAACCTCACACCTCCCTACTGTCATCCCAATAGAACGGGACAGTGTAAATAAAGAAAGCCCTGCCATGAACTATTCTTCAACCAACAAGGCAGCATTAATAGGCAATATAAATAAAACACAAAGATGCTCATGTATATCTAAATACAAATGAAAAAGCTTAGAAAGCTACAAAGAAGGTACTCAGTGACTTGGCAGAAGCCAGAGATACAAGAGAACAAACCACTGAGGACACGACAAGACAATATTGCAGACAAACATCAAACGTCACCGTCCTTTTGGGCTTTAGTTAAACGTCATCATAGGGTCCACAGCCTAACCGGTCATAGCACAATTAAGGAGGAAAGCATATAGTGGCGAACTGTAAATGGGTACCAAGCATGCAGTGCGTTGCAAAATGATAGGGTCATAACCTATTTTGATAAACCTTTTAACAAGTTTAGCAAAGAATGAAAGTATGAAAGTGATCATGACCAAGGATCTTACGAAGTTTGTAAATCACGTCACCATAGAAGTCAGGTTGTGTCCTTGTCCCAGATGAGTTTAACGAGTTTAACGAAGTTTATAGTAACAATAGCCCTGATGGATAGCTTTTTATTCATTTTTTTCTCGACTATTCGAAGAATAGTGAGAGCTATCCTACTCACCACGGCGTCGGCGTCGGCGTTGGCGTTGGCGTCGGCGTCCCCCGTTTCACCTTAAAGTGTTTGTGCAATAGATTTATAACTTCAATACTACTGAAGCTATAGCAGTAAAACGTTATAGTCTAGTAGTCTACCTAGTTTGCTCAAATGGTGACCCTGGGGTCAGAATTGGACCTGCCTCGGGGGGTCACAAGAGGTGAAACATGAGGGTGTGGATGGGCCCCTTGAGTCATAACTTAGAAACCTTTGAGATATCCACCCTGTAACCATATATACACTAACCTGACATGAACATACAGATACAACAATCCAACCAGCATGCTGACATCTTTCTATTTGGAAAAAGTCAATTGTTAAAATTATAGATACACGTATTAACTGTTATAATGCTAACCCCTCGTTACTTCCTCCGAGACCTAGGTTTTCCTTTCGTAATTTAAAATGAATTCAAGTATTTCATAATAAATGTGTTTCAGTTCCTGCTGATAAAGCAGCTAGTAATGTAATTATTGTTCGACGCCTACATTACGTCAATGTTTTATCTCTGGAACTCGGTAGCACTAATTCGTATACCCTAGTTCAATCTACTGAGGATGATGTTGTTTCCACACATATCACTCGGTGCACTACTTTCAAGGCTGGGGTAGACGAAAAGCAGAACAAACTGCCAACTATGTACTGGATTCCTAAATTACCTAGTAAATATCCGTATAATGCCCGCTTTATTTCGAATTCTAGTGCCTGCACCACCAAAAACCAAAAACACCAAAAACATCTCCAAACTTTTAACTTCTTGTCTTTCTGCCGTGAAAGATCACGTTAAACAATATTGTGCTAAAACCTATGAAAACTCAGGGATTAATTTGTTTTGGTCTATTAACAATTCAGGAGACCTTAATTCTTGATAAGATTTGCAATAAACGTCAAGTTTCATCTATAAGCACTTATGACTTCTCAACACTATATACAACCTTACCAATCACCTTATCAAAGACAAGCGTATTGCTCTGATTCAAACACTAGTTTTGGCCTGTAATAATATTAAAGAGTTTTTAACTAACGGCAGTTTAGACAATTACACTATGTGGACTTTAAAGTCAATACGTTTGTGAAGCACTCATCTTCCTATTAGATAATATTTCCTTCAGGTATGGAACGACCGTTTATAGACAAAGTGTTGATATCCCTATGGGTACTAACTGTACACCCCTCGTCGCAGATTTGTTTTTATATTGCTATGAAAAAGATTTCATGTTGAGTCTTTCACCAGATATCCAGGCAGATGTTATTTAAGCCTTTATTGACACCTCAAAGTATCTGGAAGACCTATTGAACATTGACAACCCCTTCTTTTCTACTATGGTTAATAATATATACCCTAAAGAACTTCAACTTAACAAAGCTAATATTTCTGATACTAATGCATTTTTTCTCGATTTACATCTCTGCATTGAAAATGGTGAAATAATTAGCAAAATATATGACAAGAGAGATGATTTTAATATTAATATTGTTTATTAGCCCCATTTAGATGTGGATGTTCCCCGAGAAATTTCTTATGGGGTCTATGTGTCTCAACTTATTCGATTTTCGAGAGCTTTTACTCGAGTTGAGGACTTTAATATTTGTATTCTTTGTATAACAAACACACAATCTTTGTATCACAAATAATCTTTGTATCACAAATAATCTTTGTATCACAAACACACAGTGGCAAAAAAGGCCGATGGGGGTTTAAACCAGGTTCTAGGGTGCACCAAACGTCACACTTACCTACTGTCATCCCAATAAAACGGGACAGTGTAAATAAAGAAGTCCTCGCCATGAACTATTCTTTAACCAACAAGGTAGCATTAATAGGCAATATAAGTAAAACACAAAGATGCTCGTGTATATATATATATACAAAAAAAACAATAGCCTAGAAAGCCACAAAGAATGTACTCACTGACTTGGCAGAAGCCAGAGCAACAAGAGAACAAACCATTGAGGGGATTGCAGACAAACATCAAACGTCACCGTCCTTTTGGGTTTAGGTAGACGTCATCATCAGTAGGAACGCCACGGACCTATACATGTAACATATCAGTTCTGTTCGCATTTTAACTCCGCGAACATGGACTATTTCTTTGTATTTTATGGACTTTTTTACGAATTTTCAATTAAAACAGACGCCATTTTTTTACACCCGAAAACTCGCTTCAGAATTGGGCGCCTAGTCGGCGCGCATTACGGATAGAGCTAGAGTCTAAAAACACGCGTAAAGTGTGCCATACCGTGTATTATGTTAAACCTAACACCTTGCCTGACGAAGTAACGTTCCAATATGTGTAAACACAATGCAGCGTTTTGTTTGACAGGTCACCGTGACATAAATTGACATGTTGGCGCAAACTGGATTTCAAGGATTACTGTATCTGCTGCTAGAGGTCGATTTTCAAGGTATTTGTTTTGTCATTAAAATGTTTTTGTCAATATATATCAGCCAATGCCTAAATATGTACGATCTAGAGTGGTGTGTACTGAATAATTTAGAAAATTATATGGAATTCTGATCACTTTGAGGATGAGAGTTGTCCTCATAATCAGTTAGAATTGTTCCCCTTCCTCAGTACCGCAGACGACAACAAAAGAGGTTTGTTTGATAGACAAATTATATCAATTAACAAATGTACTTATCGACTGAGACAGAAACGTACTCCAAGAGAGTGGTTGAGGCGCACACAAAGGAAAAGATTTAAAAGCCATAATCTGTTGTTTGAAGTTGATTGTTCATAATACAAAATAGGATTTGCTTTGTTTGAAATGTGTTTTACGTCATTTTTAGTATGCTATTTGTTGTGGTAGAGGCAGACCAAACAGTACCTCCCACCATCTATACGAACATTGACTATTTACAAAACAGTGTATTGTTATTTAAATGTGCCAACCAACCATGTATTGGACCAGAAATGACCAGTGAATATCTGCTTGGCAATTTGCATACGAATGGTGATGTCACCGGTCAACGTTCGTATAAGAATCTCACTTAAATTACAGTAGAGCTGCCATGCAGTGGGATACAAACCCGGAGTGGTGAGAGTGGTGAAAGTTTAAGATCCAGCATCTTTACTGTTCTGGTAGAGCTCCCAGTGGGATACGATCTCCCGCAGCGGTAACAGTTGAGAAAACTTTACATGCAGCATCTTCACTATTTCGGCCATGGTAGTCTCATCAATTTATATGACGTCTGGTGTGCTTTTTTACATACGGACATTTATAGAGGCATCACCTGACGTCGGAGGCAGCCCCTATCTGCACTGACTGTCCTCATTCACATGAAGGATGGAAGTTCTGAAGAGCCAAAAAGGGGATTATGCTGAGACCGTGGACATGGAGTTGATAAAAGTACCCATAGTATGATTGCAATGAGTGGTCAATTCACATCATGGCAAATTTAGAAATGTATCGGTTAGGTGTACTATCAGTGACAGAGCTACAGATAAGCTTTTTGATCAATTGGGTATGTTTACCCATCGGTATTTATTTAATTGGGTATTTCATAATTTCAATTGGGTAAAATAAAACAATAAAAGTTTGCGACATTGTTTTAGGGTGGCATTCCACTCTAATAAAATCAACTTTTACAATAGGCTTTATACAAGGTGACCGGGTGTCCCTTCAACAACCCATATATTGCTCAATTTGCATTGGTTATTTTATTATTTGACAACTTTGATTACTTTATTGGTACCCATGCTTTTTATTTTAATTTGGTATTTTTTGCATTTTTAATTGGGAATTTAAGCAAATACCCTGCTTATCTGTAGCTCTGTTAAATATATAACCATATCTAACATGGTTCATTAAAAACGCAATGTTGATTGGTTATAAGGGTGGTCTAAAAAAAGTTCTATAAACCTGTAAACCTCTGACGTCATGCAAGCGTCTCCATGGCCGAATGGTTATACCAACGTTGCATTGTAAACCTTTGCCTCTCACCGCTGTGGGTTCGAATCCCACCGGGAGCTCCACTTGTAAGTGAGGACGTGTCGATTCTTACGGATGGCAGGAGGTGTACAGTACTGGTTCTACCCAGGAAAAGTGGGTGGTCTGCCTCCACCACAAAAAAAATGACAGTCATATATAACCTTACATGTGTTAAAAATGATGTAAAACACCATACAAACATACACACTTACGTTAACGAAAACGTGTTAACCGTTGAGACGTCATTTTAAACATCTGATGCAAAACACTAGTTTTTATTTTGTGCAATCTCCCGACAAAATGTGTTTCATGATACATACTACTCATATTAATTAAATTAGAGCACGTTTATGCTTATTTGTGTATCGTTGCCATATCGCGATGATACGATATGTAATGATCGTGAGAGAAAGTATCGCGATATAATCGTATCGTGATTAATCTTTGCACCCCTAGTGAGAATGATAAATACAGTCTTCGAATTAACAAACTAGCCCGAAGCCCGGGGCTAGTAAACTGTCATTCGGGCAAGTGTTCTTTTTTTTTATTGATGTAGTCGGTCTAAAGGAAATTGCACGGCTACTGACACAAACAATGTAATTCAAAGACTGTAAATATTCAGCTTATATCGTAATAAAAGTCATGTGTGTATTGATTGAATGACATTTGTCAAGTTTCAGGGATTTTTCTGCATTTTTGAAATTGGGACCAGGGGCCTTTTAAACTGGGGAAAATGCGCGTGAAATCTACAAATTGGGAAAAAGAATAATCCTACTATTTTACATAGTAAGGCACTAAAAATTCAAAATCAAGCTCATATACAAGTCTGCAAGAAATACTCGTACATTGTGAAATCACCTATTAAAGGGCTACATTTAATATAAAAAAAATTTATATATAAAGGATCTTACATGAGTGCTCATTCATTATGGAATTTATTAAACGAGTTGGCAAGAATGATATAATGCGAGGCTCTTGCCGAGCGTTATATTATTTTTGCTAACGAGTTTAATACAATAATGATATAATGTCAGGCTCCTGCCGAGCATTATATCATTTTTGCTAACGAGTTTAATAAATTCAATAATTAATGAGAACGAATGTTAGATTCTATTTATCACATAATTTATAACGTCACATTACGTCAGAAAACGTACATTAACGTGACTTCCATGACGTCATTAACGTTATGTTATACTACATAGAATTATATAGGACAAATCTTTTCTCTGAAATCACAAGACACAGCGCTCTCATATTATTGCATGTAGTTTCAGCTTGTGGTCGTCTACGAAGTTTGTTAAAATGGTGACCCTGCGGTCATATGTGTCCCCACCGCAGGGGTCACAGTTTTACATATAGTTAAATAAGAAAAATCTTTAAAAAAAATGCTCGGAAACCATGTGGTCAATTTTGACAAAACTTCACATGAATGATTATTAGTTGAATGGTTTTTAAATTATTAAAATTAGGTCAATGCGACATTCAAGATGGCTGTCTGACATAGAAAAAACATTTTACTTACTTCTTGTATACTGGGACCCAGAGCATTGGGTTCAAATCCCACTGAAGGTTAACTTTTTTTAATTTTTCATTTTATTATTGTATCATATCTGGTTGTTAAACAAAACAAATGTTGTTGTGTCTTTTTTATTCTTATTATTAAAAATGTGATCATGTGTTAATTTATATCTTTCTTTTTTTTTCTTCTTTTTTTATAAACTTGTTTCTTTTTTTTTTCTTTTTTGTAATTTTCAGTATATTTTTCTTTAATTTCTTAAGGTGTTTACTGTCGTTGAGGGCGGTCCCGTGTATCGGTCTATCCTCCGAGCACGTTAAAGAACAATAGGAATCTATTCGATAATAAGAGTAGGGCAGGTTCCCGGATTCCTATGTATCTTTCCCCTCTCTGGGGCGGCTCTAAATAACCTATACTGTGTTGATGAGCCGTTAAACAACATTCAATTCAATTCAATTACTGTCGTTGAAAACGAAAAGGACATCCCATACCTACATGTACCTACCCATTGGTGAAATCATGGGTCGGAAACATATTTTTGCATATGTTTTTAAGGATACCTTTAGAGAGAATCTGCTATATTCTGTTTGGTGTGCATTTCATTACTTCAAAACTTTTTCTTTGTTTAATTTAAAGTTAGTTACAGCAATTAATCAACAATTATGTAACGACATGTACAGTCCAGGCTTTCTCTCGTTCATAAAGTAAAACGAGATGACTGATATTCGGCCCTTTGCCATAGCAAAATAGCCTACTTTGTTCCCCTCTTTGGCTAGAAGACAGTTTTTCTAAAATGTTCTTTTTTTCTCTAAATATCATTTCCCTGGCTTACCAACATTGTTATGTTTGGGGTACATTTTTTCGAAGAGAGTATATATCTAAAAAGTACATTTTTTTTCATATTTTCCCACCCAATGTTCAAGTTCTGCCTAATACACTGTGAAATCGCAGTATTTTTCTCCTTTATCTCAAAAATGAAGCTTTTTTCCCCCTCAGTATTCAAGGGTACGGGCCTCTTCAGCTATTTCTGAAGAAAAGTCCTGAGATTGCATGTTTGATGACTATTACATTTTGGAGTTGTCACGCTCGCCTATTTGATATACCCCCGTCACTCATGTGGACAACTTTTTTTCAAAATTAACTAGTAATTCTTCTTAGCATTTTCATATTTACTCATGCGTTTGTTAACTGAATTTTGAATTGTTTTGTAGAAGTAATATTTTGTATGTTCTGGTGTGTAACTAATACATGTAATTAATAAAACAAAACAACTTAATCCTTCCTCTTATTTCCTTGTAGCAAGTAAAGAAAAAACATTTCAGTGGATAGACCTATTGATTTCGTTCTGTTTATTCTTCTTTTTATTATTATTCTTCCGCTAAAAGGCACTTCTGATAGAAATATTTGTCGTGACAAGTTAACATTTTACCCAGTCATAGAGGACATTCGGGACTGGTGTCCCGAACATTGTTTTTTTTACAGATTATAGAGTTCAAGGTCTAGTTATGCAAGAATGTCAAAGGTTATCTCTGCGTCATGACGTCAGTGACGTCAACCTTTTATTAAAACATAGATTTTTTCACTTATTGCATTTTTTATGCTATTTTATTGAAAAATCAATCGGTGTTATTGTCTTGTTCAAAGCTGACAGTTTTAACGTCATGACGTCATCCAAAATGGCCGCCAGTGACGTCATAATGGAAATCTTGCTATCACTATATCTACTTCATTTATGGTCGGATTTTTATTCAATTTTCACAGTTTGTACAAAATAAAGACTGGTTGTGCAAGAATGTCAAATGTTTTCATGATGTCATCCAAGATGGCCGCCAGTGACGTTATGATGAAAATCCTGTTATCACTACATCTCAAAAATGTATTGTCGTATTTGAATGAAACTTTTACAAATTGTAAAGGCCAAGGTCTAGTTTTGCCAGAATATCAAAAAGTTTATCTACGTCATGTCATCATGACGTCAGTGACGTCATCATTTTTTATTAAAAAAGCGATTTTTACACTTAATGCATTTGTTATGTTATTTTTCTGAAAAAGCTATCAGTATCATTGTCTCCGTAAACGCTGACAGTTTTAACGTCATGACGTCATCCAAAATGGCCGCCATTGACATCATTAAAGAAATCTTTTAATCGCTATATCTATTTCATGTATGATTGAATTTTGAGAAACGTTTTACAGGCTGTAGACATCAACGTCTAGTTATCAAAGAACGTCAAAGTTGATCATGTCGTCATCAAAGATGGCCGCCAGTGACGTCATAATGGAGTTCTTGTTATGGATATATCTTCTATATTTATGATCGGATTTGAAAAAATCGTTCAGAGATTGTAGAGGTCAGGGTCCGGTTGTTCAAAAACGTCATATAAAATCCCGACGTCATGTAGTCATTGACGTTAGAATATTAAGAAATTTGATTTTTTACTGATTGCATCTTCAAAATTATTTTATTAAAAAACAAATCAATGTCATCATCTTAGACATCGCTGACCGTTGTGACATCATGACATCATCCAGTTTGGAAAGCCCTTGTTTGATCAGGTTCTGATCAAAGTCTAGTTATTTATTGTTCTTGTTTCAGTTACGGTAATATACATGTACATAGTTTACCACGGAATCGGTTCTGGCTTATATGTGACAGTGTGGTGACCATACAATCGTCAGAAACATGGTAAGCTGAGCGTGCCTTTTATGTTCTTTTTGAGTGTTTATAATTGAAAATAGGTCAATTCAGGCTAAAGTTGCTTGGCTGTGTTTATACGTATCCGTGAAAAGGGGTCCTATAGACATGATAGAAGAATTAATTATAGAAATTCCATGTATTTTTATGCTTGTTTGAAAATCATATTGTGGTATGGGGTTGGAAACCATATCACCGACACTCATGGAAATGTTTAGGTACATTGCCGTACGTAAGAGGAGGAACCTTTTTTTTTGAGGGGTCAATAGGTCAGAGGTCAATGTTGCCATGACCTTATATGGAAAAACGCATTGATGATAAACCTATTGTTTTTCGGGTTAGTAGATGAAATGTCAAGGTCGCCATATTTTTTTAAGAGAATTAATCCTTACTATACTAGATTCAAATCAAGAACATCAAAAGCATGTTTTCTTGAACATATTACATAATATGAGTGTCCCACAACACTTACATGTCTTAAAAACCTAAACAAATACAAACAATAAAAAAAATTAAAAATTTGCCCTAAAAAGGTTAGGGTCGGGGCCTTAAAAATACGGTCAGTCAGTAGACCAGAAACAGACCTGGGTTTTTTTGTTGCCAAATCACTGACATCCAAAAAAGCATACACTTAATGGGCAAGAACAGACGGATATAAAACCATCCAACCATCATCGGCCCCAGGGTTTGTCCCCAACCTGGGGACATAGCCCCTGGGTCATAACTTAGCCCCTGGGTCATAACTTGGAATCCGTTGAGATCCACACCCTATATTATTGTATAACCATGTTTACAGTTACTGGGCGGGAACACTTTGAGGCAGGCGCGTGAATTTGCGATGGTGTGCCATTGACTGCATGATGACATTCTGATACGAAATTATAAGGTTGTTGGGTAATTTTTCATCTTTACGAAGATCGTCACGTGAGCGATTCAGGGCATTCAGGTCCATTTTGTGCCCTCTTCTTTAGAGTATGGAAACTTTGTTTTTCACTGTAATTCTATTAAATATGTAGAGTCGCGATACAGGCCCTATTGGGCCGCTTGTTATCAATTTAATGCAACAATAATGTATAAATTTGAACATTGTAATACAAATAGCAATCCTTGTGTAACTCACATTAAAACGGGCCATGTCAATATTCTTCAATTGTTCATAGTAGACCTGTACAACTAACTACGATAACGACTATGACTTCGGACTAAATTCTAAGCACGAGAAAATGTTGGGGGCTTATCTCAAAGTTGTATAACAACCTGGATTTTAGTATGCTCAGAGGGGTGTGTGTAGAAGAAAGCCAATACAAAATCAAATTAAAAAATACATATTATTTATATTTCTGTCGATTTATATTTCTGTCAATATATATAAATATATATACGTCGACCTTTCAGATTTCTTTCTTAATACAGTCTTCGCTACAATCACCCAGACTCGGGCTGGAGTTTTAAAGGGGCTTGCCTGAATAAGTGATCACTAAACACGTTTCGAAAGGAGGGTACACATCAGATGCAGATCCAAGATTTTGGTTTGAGTATTTGTGTGTGGGAGGGGCGGAGGCGGGGGCAGCGGAGGATCCTTCGACAAAAAATGTTTTTCTACATGAAGTTTAGTGAATTCAGTTAAATCCAATGATGACTAACAGTAGAAATAGCGCACGCCCCAGGTAATCCAGGCATGGGATTTTACAGGGTCGGGGTGTTCGGTCCGCCTTATCCTTGAATTCGCCTTAGTACATGATGAATACACTTTTATCCCCTATGTCTTACCCAAAAATTGCCGCCGTAGCCAGAATAGTGAAACCGCTGCGTTTAAAACTGACTCGCCTCTCGCTCCAAATCCCACTGGGAGCTCGAAATGTCAAGTGAGAAAGTGTCAATTCTTAATGTGTTTTTTGTGGTGTGGAAAAATATTGATATTACCTATTTTAGACGATCTAAACTTAATGAGTGAAATTAAAGCTATCCATTATGTACACGATTATTCATTGAGGGACATCAATTTATGCTATCCTAGGTTATGCACCAGGATACATTTAAAGAGTCAAACGGCAATTTTGCTCTGTTTTTTTAAGTCAAGGCATTCTGTTAGTTTTTATTAACTTTTTACACATTTGAATAGTGCGAATAAATTGCTTTACATATTCCTAACTGTTGATTACTTTGCAACAATAAATGTATTTAAACCTATGGTAGTACTGAAAACTCAAATTGTACTACCTTTTGTTTCAATATCTGACTTTAAATACAGAACCCTGTGGGGTTTCGGAAAACTGAAAGATCGTGCAGCGCGTGCGCTTATTGCCTTGAATGCACACTTTTTCAGTTAACCCTAACATCGAAATGGGTGAGGCCACCACTATTGAAGGTTAGTTGTTTCTTTTACAAAATATGTTATACAAGAGTGGTCATTTATTACAGAATTGTTTGGCACTTTATTCGGCGTTTATGCGGTTTTAAACGTCGGTAGTAAATGGCGTAATCTATGAATCGCGTTAACTAGTGCTTTATGGTAAATTTGCCATTGATTACCGGCATTTAAAACCGCATAAACGCCGGGGGAAAAAACGCGCTTTGTGGATTTTTCCATTTAATACCGGAAAAAAGGAACAAACAGCGAAAAAAATGCGAATTCATTCTTGTATTTACATTATTTTCCCGTCGCTATAATAATATCAGCAACAATTCTAATGATAACAAAAACTAAAAGAGAAACTACTACTGTCAGTGTCTTTTCATGCAGTGGAATATCCATTTTCTGTTAAGACATACCGGATGCAAGCGCAGTGTCTACATAAAGTGCATACAGTTCGTTCACCAATCCCTACACAGAGTTGTCGTTCCTTGCATACACTTAACCTCTGTCAACGTCTCAGCAAATTGCAAGACTATTGGCAAACGGTGAAAAACGATGGAAATGCAAAATTTATTGATGGCACTAATATTTTTCTGAATGAACTTTATATGAAAATCTAACATGGCTTATTAAAATACTCAATGTTGATTGGTTATTGGGGTGGTCTGAAAAAAACTATATAACCCTCTGACGTCGTGTACGTCAACCGTTAAGAGGTAATTGTAAACGCCAGAAAACACGTTAACCGTTGAGATGTCATTTTAAACGTCAGATGCAAAACAACAACGAAATAAAATGCATTATTTTAAGCGACGCTACTTTCCAACAACACATTTAAAAAGGAGAAAGCTGTATATTTTTCTCGTTTGATGTTGAGAGATAGACATAAAATGTAAGTGGTGAGAATTTGTTTGTATTTTGTGCAATTTCACGACAACATGTGTTTCATGATACATACAACTTTTATATAACATTTCCAGCGGGTTTAAATTGTGCGAGATCAAAAGCTGGTGTTTGGGACTTGAAACAACCGCGGGCCTCACATAGCTCTTAAACCTACCCCAAATTATATCGTTATTAAACCTAACATATATCAAAATGTAGAAAAAAAAACGTGTTTCTATCGATTGTTTACATGTCAATCAGCACCTATAGTTAGTGGTGTCACGGTGTTGAAGTTCTGTTCGCCATTTTGATATTTTAGGTATGGTCATGTGACAAATTATCTTGTGATTGCATGCTACTTTCTTAGAAGCCACTTTCTATGCGTGCACAGCCGAGCGTAAATAGTCACAAGTACTTGAAAAATGAATAATATTCGATTAAGCGCTATATTGTTTCAAAGGAAAGTATCAAGAAACATATTAAATTAATTAAACCAATTTGCAAAGATGGCATGAAGCGAATATCAACTTTATTAGGTGAGGCTTAGATAATGTGTTTGATTGTATGGTGTTTTACGTCATTTTCAACACATGTAAAGTTATGCATGACGGTCGACTGTGTGTGGTGGAGGCAGACAACCCACTTATCCTGGGTAGAATTGAATGGGTTTTATAGACGCACCAACAGCTAAGGTCAAATGTCGAATTCCTTTTAGTGGAAGAAGATCTCAGGTGTCCCATCGGGAAATTTTAGTGCACGTGCAGGCACCTGGGTCGAACCACCGACGTTCCGCAAGCTAGCTGGACAGCTTCCTCACATAAAGATTCCTAGGCCCATGAGGGATCGAAGCCACAGCGGTGAGGGGCAGGTGATTTCAAATCAGAGATTCTAACCACTCGGCCACGGACCCTCCTATCCTGGGTAGAACCAGTACTGTACACCACCCGCCATCCGTAAGAATCGACACTTTCTCACTTATAAGTCGAGCTGTGAGAGGCGAAGGTTTACAACGCAACGTCGTAAATTATTCGGCCACGGAGAGGTTTCGAAAAGGAAGCATGGCGAATAACTGATCGTTTGTATGATAAACCATCTCATCCTATCATGTATGTTAACTAGTTTAATAAATTCTAAAATAATGATGCTTGGCTAATTGGTTTAATGGTGGTGTGCGTTATTTTCCGCACATTTTAGGCTACATATCACTTGTTTTTTTGTAGACGTGGCAGACCACCCACTTTTCCCTACAAATTCATGTAGTGTAAATAATACATTGCACTGGCCTATATATAGTGATGCGCAAACGCTTTGTCGAGCATTAATGCGTAATGCCTGTTGAGAAAACCCCTCTGTTTTAGTCGGTATTTTTATCGTAATCCTTACCGTAATCGTTACCGTAGTTAGTTGTACAGGTCTAATATTAGTGGCTATATCTATTATGTCAATACAAACTCACTATTCTCATAATTTATATCACCACAGGCTTTACTGTATTTACAAAGAGATTCAAGTCGGTTAATCGACATTTTACAAAAGGCAATGAATTTAGCGTTTATAAATTAATATCATGGAGATGAGTGTGCCAAAACCGAACCATATGGCTGCCAAGTATTCTGATTGATTTGTAAAGATTTCCTGTCCAATGTATTTTCTAATTAATCTAATATCGCTATCATGTGCTAAAATATGGTTTAGAATCATAATTAGAGAGGACGAGAAAGTGTTTATTTTTAAAAAATACAATATTTCCAGAGGCTTTATATTGTCCCAGATCAATACCTGGTGGGCGGTACTTGAAGATCATCGACATCTATACTGAACAAACAAAGAACCCTCCGCTGATGTTGATGCTGATTGTCTAGACAGCAAATCAGGAACATATTAATGATGTTTTAAGAATAATTAGCGCCAACAATAGTCCAAACAAAGATGTTTTTGAAAAGTTCAGTACGCAAGGGAGTTAGCCCCCTTTTCCTTAAAACATGAATTTTGACCACAAAAACTAATTAAACAAAAATTAGCGACAATATTCTCTATATGTTCCTTAACAAAAAATCACAAATAAAACATAACACAGATTGTGTAGTTGGCAGCTTTCGATTATTAACAATCATCAAATTACCTCCCTTTAATATTTCCATATCATCTATAACAGATTTTTGCTTTGCAAATTTGATACTGTTTAATTGGATATTTAGTACTCACTTAAGTGCGCTTAAAACATCAAACATTGTTTTGTTAAATGTTTTGTTTAATCTTTTATACGCACTCAAAAACTGGCCTATGAAAATACCGGAATTTGTGCGTTAAAGCACACATAACATGTACTTTACTTTACTTTAAACTTATTGTATTGCTTTTCTTCTATATACAAGCAAAAGGGTTGGGCCACAAGTTATCATGTAAAAAAATAACATGTACTGTTAATTACTATCTAAGTGGCCATATACCATTTATTGTATAACATTCTGCCGGTGTGGCGGTGTCATGCAGTGATTTGCTTTTCGCAACCTGCGTGACATGTGTCAGTTTTTCGCCGTAACTGTGTAGTTAATAAGAATGTTGACATTTTCAATACAAGAACTTTCAATTAGGTACATTTGTCCTTGTGAACTGCTGCACCCAGGGTTCATAAAGTACATCTATATGTTTTATTAACTACCCTTTTAATCTTACTTCTGTATATTCTGCTGAATCCGTGGCCAGTGTATTCCAATAAACATAAACTGTAAACATCGCCTTGTATTGTTCTAAATTCATCTTCTTTAATAATGGAATTTATGCGTTAGGACAAATTACTGTTATTTAAGTGGCCATACAGTAGGAACGCCAGCCCTGTGGCGTAGGAATATTTATCAAACAAGGTCACGTGATAAAATCGATAACAAAATGACATTATTGGGAAAAATTTCACTGGTCAGATTTATACACCTCTTATTTATAAACTGGGATTATAACAAAACACAATCACAGATCGTTGTTAAAGTAATAATATTCACAAACTACATTGGTCGAACATAATTGGCGTACACTTCGTGTAATTCCCATTAATAGTTAAAGGTATTTTTCAAAGGGATGAATTTAGGTTGAATGAATTTTTTTTCATGAAAGTGTTCATTGACATGTCTACTATTAAAACCCAAAATTTAAAGTCAATCAGAAAAAAGTACTTTTTTTTCCCCAAAATTAACAAAGTACACCGTGTTCGCTAAAATATGAACAATCGCCTTTCGAAGTTAATGTTCACGCGGGATATAAAACCATGACATTGTGAAATCCTTTTTAAGAGATATATTGATTTCAACATTGTTCTGTATTTAATAAATTATTAGAGTAGAATGTTCACAGTTTTTCTCAAGGACACCATTACGGTAGTATCCCTGCAACCCCGCCCCTCATTCCACCCCACCACCCTCCATACCGTATTTATTAAGTTACATATAGCTGCGAATGTGCAGTTTTAATCAAATTCGATTTATTTCATCATTTTAGAAGCGAGAGAAAAAAACAAAAACATGTACGCGTAAATACATCTTTCTTCTGTATATATGTAACATATAAAAAAAATCGGAGGCAAGTACTTTCCCCCCCCACCCCCCACCCCCCCCCGAAAATTAACGAAGTACACCGTAATCGTTTAAATACGTCGAATCGACGTTCCAAATCGATGTTCGCACGGAATAAAATTGTGGAATTATGAATTCATTTATAAAGATAAATCGATTTCAGCATTGTTCAGTAGTTATTATATTATTGATGTAGTATGTTCACCGTATTTATGAGAGCAACATTACGGTAGTATCCCTCCAACCCCGTGGGCTTCCCCCCTCCAACCCGTACACACAATACGTTGTGTATTGCTGAGAATGCGCCTTTTATTCAAACCGATTTATTTCGTCATTTTAGAAGCGAGCATAATAACAAAATCATATAGATACATCTCTCCTCTGTATATATGTAGAATTTCAATAAATGGAGACAGGTACTAATTAAGTAACAGGACCGTCCGACCCAAAGACGGCAACATTCATATTCATTAAGGAAAGACGACCGGCTACAGAAACAATTAAATAATTTCGTTATGTAAACACACATATTTAAAATGTATGTGTCCATGTATTTTACACTAAATTTTTGATCTATACATGCTTTGGGTTTATGTCAGAATGGCCAATTTACTTTAACAAACAATGTTGCAACTGTATATCGGAAAATGAAATCATGATGGCGGCAACATACGTTGCAGAGTTAATTTTGGAAATCAGAAAAAGCGATAAACTAATATAAGTTTAACAGGCAGAAAGAAGTATATTCTTTTAACTGTTCGTTTAAAACTGAGGGAGCGACTCGAGTTTTAAAGAAAGCAAGGTTGGCATGTGTCCCTTTAATCAAGTAAATAAATGACTGACGAGTAACAGACATGCTACTGTCAGTAACAAACATGATTATGTGTAGACTCGAACGTGGACATGTCATTGTGTCAATGGAGCACTTGCCGGATTTGTGGTGTTGTGAAACACTGTACGCGTGAATCCAAAAAGTGCGAGTCGTTTATATTTATAGGGCATATATAGTTATATATATATATTTTTATATATTATTCTTTTATAATTATATGGTCCCAGAACGCAGTCATACTCACTACTATATTGAAAGTAAATACTGAATATACATGTGCGGTGCGTTACGATCTGTAGTATTTGAAAACAGACATATTAAACATTTCCCTGAACATATATACTATATTCGTAGAATAATTTTTTCCTGAAAAAAAAATACATGTTTGTTTTCAGCAGTTGAAATCTACTATATTCTGCGAATATTGCTACTTTGAAAATTTGAATACGTCTGTTTTCATCAAATAACATGTTTTGTTTGTTTTAATATATATTTTTTTAATTCATGATTTAAAAAAAAAAATGGATGATCGGAATGTGTCTTACACACTGTTGAATCCTGTAATTTAACAACAAGTGGTTTGGTTCACAGGCGACAGTATCGGTGAACAAAACCACTTGTTTTACCGGATTCAACATTGTGCAAGAACATATTCATATATTATACCATTAATATTATAACATGTGTGTTGTAACATATGCTTATCCTTGGATAGTGGATGTCTGCAGGGAACTTGACCTTTTACCTAAAAATCAAACGATCATCCTCTTTCCACTGTCCACCAATGAAGTTTCATGAAATTTGCTTTAGGTAATAGGAAAAACTGTGTGGGTAATACTTTTCATTTTCCGGTCATGGTAACGGACCTTTCAACTACTGACTTCAAAATAAACAGGGATTATCATTTCACCAAAGGAAGTCAAAGTATGAAGTTTTATGAAATTAGCTTCAGAGAAAGTAATAAATAGTTTGTACAAAGTTTCGTCAAAATCCAACAAGTAGCGCAGACAAGATTTGTGACGGACGAACGGAAAGGCCAAATATAATCTGTCTCACCTACCACTTTGTGGTGGAAGACATAATTATAAAGACAATATTTTAGTTCATATGTATACTTTATTAAGCAAATAATTGAGCGAACATAAACTTCAGCATTGACTCTGGCCAGTGGTGTACATGGAGTCTGCTTCCACATGACGTGCAGACTGAAAGAAAAGAAAGACATAGAATAAAAAGTTAATATAAGTCGAGCAGAGTATTCAATTTGAATCAGGTGTTGCGAGGGGGAGCTAGGGTATGTTTAGGGAAATGGGACAGTTTAAAATTTAATTATTGTTTAACGCCTCATCAACACGTTGTTTAGGTTATTTCGAGCCGCCCCAAAGAGAGGGGGAAAGATACATAGGCATCCAGGAACCCTGCCCTACGCTTACTACCGATTAGATACCTATGGTTCTTTAACGTGCTTGGAGGCCAGACTCCGATACACAGGACCATCCGGTTTACGTTCCCATCAGACGAACGAGGCTAGCAGAACACATCGAAGTAATCCAGTGGCGCCAGTAAGAATTGAATCCGTGTTCACTGGATTCAAAGCCGATATGCTATAAACGTCCCTTGACCAAAACTGAGTAAATGGCACATCAAGCAAAGGGTCAATGCATATTATATTGTGTATCATACTAGTATATGATTGAACTGACATGATTATAGAACCATTTTAATTTATTTTTCAACCCAACAGTACAGCAAGAATCTATTATAAGGAAAGTTAAATCTGACAGAGGGTGCAATGCTCTATAAGCCATTTTTACTAGAAGGGGAATAAAATACAAGTCTTGCCAAAAATCTAAAATTGTTAAATTTTACACGTTTTGTTCATAGGATATTTTACTTTATTGACTTAGTAAGGTCATTTTACATGGGGAGAAAACATTAATATACAACTATTTATTTTCTTTCTCAAAATCTGGTGATGCCGCTAGTTTTAGAAATAAAACATGATTAAATAGGGCAGTTGAGAAGACACTTTTGTAGATGTGTGGTCTGTTCTGATGTGAAAATGTGTAAAACAGACACAATATTGGAAATTTGCTCTGTGTCCCTTTAATAAATTGGAGACCCATCACATAGACCAATGAGTTGATGTTAAAGGGACACACGGCAATCTTGAAGTATTTATCAAGCTTTAACATTAGCATCTTCATTTGTTAACCTGGTAACATTTTAAATTTAAACCTGCTTGCATTAAAAGTTAAATAAAAGTCTTTCATTTTGTCTTCGTTATTCTATCAAATACTTAACTATATTATAGGTGCACTATTATCAACAGTAAGTAATGTGTAAAACAATTTCTTCTGAACCATTCTAATAAATAATATTAATGATGCACAAATGCAAACTATGCAGAAAAATTAACCGAACTCCAGAAGTTTTAAACAAATAAAGACTGCCTAGTGTCCCTTTAACACAACTTGTTTTCGCATGTATCCAGTACATGTAGATTACACGAGCTCATATGACAATCACGCTGCACTATCACTGAAAACATTTTTTACTCTAACTTTGAACAGCACCGTGCAAGCATAATACAAACTCCATTTAAAGAACTACAAAAGTGCAAACAATTTTTAAAAAGGCTCTTACCTCCATATGATCCAATGGCATTTAATAAGGCTTGACATTCTGAAGTCGTCAGTATCAATTCACTTAGAGCTGCTCAAGGGCACGATTCACATTTGAGGCCTCTCTGAAAACAACATCAATCCAATGTCAATGATCAAACAGACATATTTTATCCTTTGTTATACATAATGTAACATATTTAAAAAAGAAAAGATAAAAGAAGAACTAAATTGAATAAAGCATGAATACTACTTGTGCTCAATAAGCCGGTTAATGTAATAAAAACATCTCTCATCATTCATTATACATGTAAACTATAATGTAGCCCAACTGGAGATCCATTAAAAACATTGTTCCACTTTCACAGCATATTTCCAGCCCATGGAATAGTCACTTCTTTTGAGACACACTGGAGGCAAGCGTAGTAGCTTCACCTCCTTAAAGGCTTTTAGTGAAATGTACTTTCTCGAAATTGCGTTGTTTTTTTCGCAACAGAAAGTATGTAGTAAATGTAAATAAATGTCAATTCAAAATCACTTCCTTGCCTCAAAACTTTACTGTACATAAATATGAATCTGACCGATATCAGTCAAATGTCTTTGGCAGATTACATTGTTCCAATGGTAGTTGTATCGGGTTATGTATTCACGAATGTGCGATAAAATGGGGATAACATAACGATATAGAGACAACGCTAACAATTTACATTCAAGCATCTGAGGGGTGGGGGTCGGGGTGGAAGGGGTTTCTAGTTGTCTTACCCCCTCCTTGTTTTCGGTATGCAAGCTCCATCTACCCCCACACCCCCATCTACCGTACTTGGGTGGGGGCGGGTGCGGGGGACATTGATAGCATTTCTACTAGCAATTGTTTTATTCCACGAAATGTTCTACAGTTTACAGTACATCAAGTTACTGGAAAGATCGGAGTACACGAAAAACACTTATAGTAATTATGAACTTTCTATTATACAGTATACACCACTTTTTTAGGCACTGTATTTGGCCAATGTCTAAATATGCACGATCTAAAAGTGGTGTGTACTGTTTATGAACAAACACATTTTAATGACAAAACAAATACCTTGATCATGGACCTCCAGCAGCAGACAGTAATCCCAAATCCAACTTGCAACAACATGTCAATTTCACGTGTCAAATTATGTCACGGTGACCTGTCAGTCACCAACACTGCATCGTGTTGACACATAATGGGATGTTATTTCGTCCGGTAAGGTATTAGTTTTTACATAATCTACGGTATGAAACACTGTACGCGTGTTGTTAGACCCCATATGTACCCGTAGTGCTCGCCGACGTAGCGCGCCCAATTTCGGGTGAAAAAAAATGGCGTCTGTTTTAATTGAAAATTCGTAAAATAGTCCGTAAAATACAAAGAAATAGTCCATGTTCGCGGAGTTAAAATGCGAACAGAACTGATATGTTATAGGTCCGTGGCGTTCCTACTGATATACCATTTATTGTATAACATTCTGCCGGTGAAATTTATAACATGACACCGGCAGCTTTAAATATCACTTCCACTTCCTTCAGAACATTTCATAGAACAAAATGTTCAGTAATTTATACGGTACAAACATTAATTTTATCCGTATTCGCAACATAAACCCACCCACCCTCTCCTGTTATTGAAAACAGTTGCAAAAAAAGTCGGATGTTTCTTTTTTTGTTCAGTATATGTTCAATTCAAATTTAAGACCACATCAGCACAATGCTAACACCATGTATTGCATTACATGGTCCGAGTATTAATTTTCATACCCTATCCAACCCCTTCTCCAGGAAGCGAAACGGTGTTGTCTGGGGTGTGAAATAAAACCTTAGTTTCGGTCTAAAAAGTTTGGATATTGTAAAATTAAAACATTTAATAGATCATTTTAGACAGGTTATCGCATTTTTTTTCAGTAAAAATGTTTTTATTGTTGAAATATCTGTTATAAAATTATGCTAATATAAGCTTTCTCATCGCTTAATGGAAATAAGACGGACCACGTAATGGATTGATCATGAATTGGTACATTGTTTTAAAAAGAAAAATCTAGAAAAAGCCTGACTTTAAAGGGACACGCGGCAATGAATGTTATCAATAATTAAAATTAGCATCTTGATGAATTAATCTAGTATCATTTTGACTTTAAAACTGCTTGCATATAATTGAATAACATATTGAGTTCAAAGCTTTTCTTCGTTATTCTACCATAATTTTAGATATACTATTGATGCAATGTAAAGAACAGTTAGAAGAATGCAAAGTCAATTCACTTTGAACTGTTATTATACGTAACATTAATGATTGAAAAAATACAAGTTATGTAGAAAAACTAACGGGACGCCGCGAGTTTTATATAAATTAAGACAAGCATGGTTCTACGCAAGCGTAACATAGCTGCCGAGCGACAAGAAGTTAACATAATAATATATCAAGTCACGGAGACATAAACACGCCACGACCGTTTTTTCATACATTCTTCCCGATTTTTACCATCAGTCCTTCCTACCAAGCATTTTAAATCAATGTGGGCGACCTCGCTTCTTTCTGTTCAAGTACCTTGACACGCCTTACATATTGATTACAATTACCTTGTAACACGACGTGCTAGAAGTACACATCAGCGCAGAAATACAATTGTTCACATGTAAGGGATACATGTGCGTTAGAATGTGCATTACAACACATATAAACTGTTCACTGTTACCATGTGTAATTATAAGATTACGTTATCAAAGTGAAAAATGTAAAGGAACTGTTGCTACCTTACCATCAGCAATAATGAAAACCAATGGGGAAAAAAAGGAAATCTTCGGGCATGAACCCTACCTTCCTGGGCACTAACACGGCGCCTCGATCAACTGACCTATTGAGGCTTGTGAATGGTTCGTTGCTAATATACATACAATAGCAATGATTACATGCTACATTTCAGTAGACTGGTTTACGAAAACGTCATTACAGCAAGTGGAATGGTAACCTTTCAACATTACAAAATATGTGTTTATACCATTCATGTTTTTCGGACGAGTTCTCTAGGAATTCAAGTTGTATAGCATGCTTATTGCCACTTACATGAGTCACAGTCTGTTAACCATAGACAGATATAGAACCCATAGAATTACCGTGTGTCCCTTTAACAACACTGTTGTTTTATAATGCGTAATTTTCGTTGCCTTGCCTCGCAGTTGTTATGTGCGGTTTAATTTTCTAGACTAATGGTATGGCTTCATGTTTTAAGGCGTTACAGTGCTTTATTCGCTTATATGGTTTTCATAATTGCACATGGTAAGTTAGCAATGAACAGGTTCTTTGAGTTTTTTGCTTTGATAACGCAATCGTATAATTACAGATGGCAGCAGTGAACAGTTTATTTGTGTTGTGAAGCACACGCTACCGCACACGCATCCCTTACATGTGAACAATTGTATTTCTGTGCTAATGTATAATTCCAGCATGTCCTGCAACAAAGGTGAATATGTAATCAATATGTAACGCATGTCAAGGATTTGACCAGAACGAAGCGAGGTCGTCCACCTTGATTCTAAATGTTTGGTAGGAAGAAATGATAGTACAATTTGGGAAGAAAGTGTCTGGTAAGGAAAAACGGTCATGTCATGTTTACGTCTTCGTGACAACGCTTTTTTTAATATTGTTTTAACACACGTGACTTTATCTGTTATTATGTTAAACTTTGTTTCCAGTTCCTACCCAGACATAAAACTATTTTCTCTCGGCAGCCATTTTACGTTTGCGTAAAACCTTGCTCGTACAATATATTAATCATATAAAAAATATCAGACCACTAGACGTGTATCACATATTTCAAGAAAATTATTAATTATATACGTAATAGTAAACGAGTTTGTATATAAAAAACAAAAACAGTAATAGTCTGCATCCCACTTATAGCTGGTCATTGGTCGGACTGTCAATGCCGCCTCTCACTTACACCTGGGAACAGGCGAGACTATCATTGCATCCCACATATAGCCGAAAATGTGGGAGGAACATGTTTTAACAATGCGTAGTGCTCCAGTACGTTTTAAAGTTTAACACCAACAGATGCCGCTCCCTTGTATGTACTTTACTACCGATTATTCTATTTACGACGCTACTTATGTTGCTAATTATTACAAGTCTGAATTAGAGTGTGACAATAAAAACAATTTGCACCAACTATGCAGAGAGAACTTATGGCCCGGTTGTACTGCTAGGTTCTAATTTGGCAAAACACAATTGTTTATGAAAAAAACTTTTTCCAGATAATCTTAAAAGCACTGTCGTACAGAAATACGGACTTTCAGACCGAGAATCATCCATCCTCCAGTTCGCTCCGGTTTCACCTATAGAGGACGGATAAAAAAGGGATTTTCACCAATAGGGGACGGATACAAAACAAGGTTTGATGCAGGGGGTTCGGGGTACACCAGGGTTTGTTGGTACACTTGTTTTAAAAGCTTTAAAACGTTAAAAGTTTTCTTTAAAACAGCACAATCATTAATATTTATAAATAACATCAATTCATATCAAGCCTTAAAATAATTCAAAGCTATAAATAGATGCTGCGATATCTGCATAATTATGACGCTTGCGTTGCGACTTTTTTATCGCCAAGTTTAAAACAGCCTAGCCTGAGGCTGGTGCGTAACCATGATGACAACAACTTCTTCGGGTCTTTTACAAAGCACTTCCGATTTGTGCAGGCCGCATTCGGTATTTTTCATAACGGAATTTGGCTTTAAGGTTACTGCTAAATATATGCACCTTAAATATGTACCTTGAATCGGCAGAGGTCTTAAATAGGCATTGCATGTTGTCCAATCCTCATTCATTACTTGAATAAAATATAGTTTAGAGTAAAAATGTACCAGTAAACCAATCCGACTTGTATAATGTGTACCCACTCACTAATCTTTTTACTAGGTATATCATCTATAAGTACAGGTATACTTTACCACGCGATCATCTATAAATAATAGTACATATTACTAGGCGATCACTTATAATTATAGGTACACTTTATCACGCAGATCATCTTTAAATTATAAGTGAAATTTACCACGCAAAATATCTACTTATAGGTACACTTTACCATGCAGGTCATCTACAATTATAGGTAGACTTTACCACACACATCATCTATAATTATAGGTACACTTTACCATGCAGATCATCTATATGTATAGGTACACATTACCATGCAGATAACTTATAAATATGAGTACACTTTACCATGCTGATCACCTATTTTTACAGGTACACTTTCTTTACAACACACATCTTCTATAATTATAGGTACACTTAACCATGCAGATCACCTATAATTAAAGGTACACTTTACCATGCAGATCACCTATAACAAAAGGTATATTCTACCACACACATCATCTATAATTATAGGTACACCTTACCACGCAAACGATCTCTAGTTATATTTACACTTGACCATGCAGATCATCTATAAGTATAGGTACACTTAAACATTCAGATCATTCTATAACTATATATATATATTTTACCATACAAATCACCTATAATTATAGGTACACTTTACCATGCAGATCATCTATAATTATAGGTACATTTTACCACAATCATCTATAATTACTTTACCATGCAGATCATCTATAATAAAAGGTACACTTACAAATGCAGATCATGCTATAATTACATTTATCATGCAGATGTGCTCTTTTCTGCCCAATAAAGGGGTGACCTATTAAACTTTGCTTTAATAGACCTGTACAACTAACTACGATAACGACTATGACTTCAGACTAAATTCTAAGCACGAGAAAATATGGGGGGCTGATCTCAAAGTTGTATAACAACCCGGATTTTAATAGGCTCAGAGGGGTTTGTGTAGAAAAAAGCCAATAAAAAAATCAAATTAAAAAATACATATTATTTCTATTTCATTTCTGTCAATATAATTATATAAACGTCTTATGCATCGACCTTTCAGACTATTTTTTCTCAACACAGTCTTCGATACAACCACCCAGACTCGGCTGGAGTTTTAAAGGGGCTTGCCTGAATAAGTGATCACTAAAAACGTTTTGAGAGGAGGGTACACATTAGATGCAGATCCAAGATTTTGGTTTGAGCATTTGTGTGTTGGAGGGGCGGAGGCGGGGGCAGCGGAGGCTCTTTCGAAATAAAATCTAACAGAAGGAATGGCGCGCGCCACAGGTAATCCGGCATGCATGTTATACTTGGGGGATTTTAGGGGGTCGGGGTGCTGGGTCTGCCTTATCCCTGAATTCGCCTTAGTACATGATAAATGCACTTTTATCCCCTATGTCTTACCCTAAAATTGCCGCAGTATCCGGGATAGTAAAGACGCTGCGTCTAACATTGTCTCGCCTCTCACTCCTGCGTGTGCGAATCCCACTGGGAGCTCGAATTGTCAAGTGAGAAGTGTGAAGTCTTAATGTGTTTTATGTGGTGTGGAAAAATATTGATATTTCCTATTTAAGATGGTCTAAATATAATGAGTGAAACTAAAACTACCCATTTTTTACAAGAATATTCATTGCGGGACAGCAATTTGTGCTATCCTAGGTTTAAAGAGTCAAACGGCAATTTTGCTCTTTTTTTTAAGTCACGGCATTCTGTTGTTTTTTTGTTTTTATTTAACTTTTTACACATTTGAATAGTGCAAATAAATTGCTTTACATATTCCTAACTATTGATTATTTAGCAACAATAAATATTTTTAAACCTATGGTAGTACTGAAAACTCAAATTGTACTACCTTTTATTTCAACATCTGACTTTACTGAATACAAAACCCTGTGGGGTTTTGAAAAACTGAAAGATCGTGCAGCGCGTGCGCTTATCGCCTTGAATGCACACTAGAACAATCAAATTGATCAGCTAACCCTAACATCGAATGGATGAGGCCGCCACTATTGAAAGTTAGTTTTTTCTTTTACAATGTATGTAATACATGATTGCTCATTTATTAAGGAATTGTTTCGCATTTTCTTCTGCGTTTATGCGATAGTAAATGGCGTAATCCACGAATCGCGTTAGTGCTTTATTGTAAATTTGCCATTGATTACCGACGTACAGGTCTATTGAGGCTTGTGAATGTTTTGTCGCTAATATACATATAATAGTAATGATTACATGCTACAGTAGACTGGTTTATGAAAACGTCATTTCAGCAAGTGAGAAAGGTTGCCTACCTTTCAATAGGTAACCTTTCAACATTACAAAATAATGCCTATTTACGTTACATATCGACATTACACATCAAATATCAACCTGTAGGTGTCCGTATATTGTTTATAACATTCAAGTTTTTCAGACGAGTTCTCTAGGAATTCAAGTTGTAAAGCATGCTTATTGCCACTTACATGAGTCACAGTCTGTTAACCATAGACAGATATAAACCCATATAAGAGTCAGCTGCCTTCGGTAGCTGAATAAAGGTACTGAGGCGTGAAGTTGGGACAATTTTATTTGAAATTCAGATTTATACGGTGTTTGTTGAATGTGTATAAACGGTAAATACTTATTTAACGATATAAAGTTGAAATGCACATATGGTATTCAATTACAGAGTTACAAGCTACTACAGAATCGAGTATTAAGGCTGTTACTTTCGTAATACAAAGCTGTATATATTACACGGCTGGTTATCAGTGGAGCTACCTCCGTTTGGAGGTATACGCAAAATTGCTCCATCGCCACTTCCGAGGGAGTTCCAACGCCAAAAAATAAAGGCAAACCCTTTCGAACTTTGCTGTTTTTCTCAACCTGATCGTCGCCACTGACCATTTCCCCCATTTCTTTGCTTATTTACGCTACATATTGACATGAACACATCAAATATCAACCAGTAGGTGTCCGTATATTGCATGTTGACAAAACAATAACACGGAGAACGTTTTACGGGGAGATATACGCTAAAAAAGATAGCTCCAATGTCAGAGAGATAGTTCCATTGCTATGGAGATACATGTAACACCAATAGCAACTTCAGGATGTCAATTTTTATATCTGCGCATGACATTCTTGTTTAAAACACTATTTACGTACAAAAATCATTCATACTCTATTGAATTTTACCAAAATTATCCGCCCTTTTATACTTAAAATTTCTTTTCTCATTTATTAGATTTTCAGTTAAAATGAATTTAATAAATGAAAAATAATTCTGGTTAAATGCATAAAATAGTGCTTGTCACAAATGATTGTGTAATGATGATAAATACGTATGCCAAGTTTAAAGGTTTTGGTCAAATGTTGTTTGGAATATGCCTGTACATTCAACATTTTAACTGAAAAATCTAATTTAAAAATAGAGATAATTCAGACAAAATACAGATCTTGTCATATACCATTTTGTAATAATAAGGAACATGTGTGCCAAGTTTCAAAGCTTTGGCATAACGATATTTTGGGAAATGAGGAAAATATAAATTAACCAAAAACTTCAACAAAAATGTCAAAACGCGTAGACGAACATACATACAGACAGACAGACAGACAGACAGTCATATATATTTGCTAATCCGGCTAAAATCTGTCAACAACAGACATATTTGCATGAATGTGATGACGTCATATACGAAACCAGTACATAGTTGATGCACCAATGATGTTGGTATGTAAATTGTGTTTAAAGCAACAAATACACAGTGGTAAAACAATGACATCCTTGTCATTATTGTTATCTCCAAAGCACTGGAACTATCTCTGTGGCATTGAAACTATCTCTTTTAAGAAATCGCGTATTTCTCCCCCCTGAACGTTCTCCGTGTTAATATCTTATCAATAGACAATATACGGACACCTACAGGTTGATATTAGATGTGTAATGTCGATATGTAACGTAAATAGGCAAACAAATGGGTAAAAACGTCCGTGCCGACGATCAGGTTGAGAAACAACTGCAAAAGTTCGAAAGGGCTAAAAGTCCCTCACGTCAAATTAGGCATCTATTAACCAAATAATTTTTTAATGATATGCAAGCCGGGTAGTCAAAATGTTACTTCATAAATAAAAAGAGAAGCCAATATGTACCACCTGCTATCTTCAACGCGTGCACGTCGCTGTATGGGCACTGATGACACTCATGATGTTTGTATAGGGGTAGCCTTGCCAGCCCTATATTCGCGTATTGTGGTCAATAACTAACTTATTACGGTTTAGTAGCTTGAGTGTCATTTGACCGAGAGTGAGGATGTCTCCTGCGTCCCGTCACAGCACACATCATCTGATGGCCACACCGGAGTTGGACGTTTGAAGTCAGAAGTCCGGAGCCGAGAGCTACACCGCCACAGCGGATCGACGCCGAGGATAGAAGACTGAAAACCGAAGACGGAGTCCAGACTCTATTGTGCCCATCGCTTCAGGGAATCTCTTGTCGTGTTCGTTGGCGGAAGGACTATAAACTTAGAAGTACTCACACACACACGATGTTTGATAAAAATAAGATTGCCGTGTGTCCCTTTAAGCATAACTGTCGTCTGTTTACTTCCTAGATTCCATCTGGCTTGTGGAACGTCGGTGGTTCTACCCAGGTGCCCGTCCGTGCACGAAAATTGCCCGGAGGGGCACCTGGGGTCTTCCTCCACCAGCGGAAGTTGAAAAGTCGCCATATGACCTTAGCTGTTGGTGCGACTATAAAATCCTATTCAATTCAATACTTCTTAGATTAGCAGTAGGAACGCCAGCCCTATGGCGTAGGAATATCGATCAGACACGGTCACGTGATAAAATGACATTTTCGGCAAAATTGACACTGATCAGATTTCTACACCTATTATCCACTCTATACAATGTGCGAATACTTAACCTGTATTTTAGCATAACTAGACACAGTATTTGTGTCTATTGTTAAAAGCAGAAGAAATTATTTTTAAAAAAAATCCGATTTAAACTTCCTTCAAATCCATTTCGCATGTTGGTTGTACGTTTTACACGTAGTACGGTATATGACAATAAGCCCGTGTAAAGGTTGTGTTCCTGCACGATAAACCGGTTCTTCTATTTACACAAACACACCCAATTTATTTAAGCGGTATACATTTTTGACGATTTACGTACTGTTTAAATATATGTTTGCTATGTTTTAAATGTTGTAAATGTAGCGTGTGATGTATCTCTTTCATTAATGCCAATATATTGTCTCCGAGCCGTGTCTTTAGGGCGTTATAGAGTAATTTATAATTATGAAAGGTTAGTGTTTGTTCATGCATTATTTTAACAATGCCTATGTTTTTTTCAACGGTCCACTCTCATACTCTGTTATTAGGTGAGGCTTAGAAAAGGAATCATGGCGAATAACTGATCGTTTGTAAAAATATTATATTGCTCTGTAAACCATCTCATCATATCATGTATGCCAACTAGTTTAATACATTCCAAAAAAATGATGCTTGGCTGTTTGGTTGAATGGTAGTGTACGTTTTTTTCAGCACATTTTAGACTATATATTTTTGTAGTAGTGGCAGACCACCCACTTTTCCCCACAAGTTCACGTATGGTCAATAATAAATTCTATTGGCCTATATTTAGTGATGCCCAAACGCTTGGAAGAGCATTCAAGGCGTATTGCCTGTTGAGAAAACCCCTCTGTTTTAGTCGGTATTCCTTATCGTAATCATTACCGTAATCGTTACCGCAGTTAGTTGTACAGGTCTAATACGAAGTGAAACTTTTTTTCATTCTCCATTAGGTACTCTATACAGTAGCAGTGAAGTAGCAGTTGTTCTACAGTTATATATTAGGTAAGTTGAATAATATGTTGATACAGATGAGAGCTAGAAACTGAATACCTTGAATTGGGGATGCAGATTCTCAGCAAATAATAATTTCCATAAATCGTGTTCATCATCATTATTTTCGTTTTTTAAGACCAGAGTTTTACATTGTAAGTTGCTCATCTGTTTGTTAACCCTTTTTTTCTTAGTGATCTAGCGCCTTTATGTTTGATTTGATCTTTACCAAGAGTGTTGATAGCATTTTCTACACGTTGATTATTAAAGTTTCTTTTAATGAAATTGTGTCGCATAGCATATTTCATGTTTCATTGTCAGATTGAAAGTGATTTGTGTGTCCATAACTCTCCAAGTGCTTCTGATTTTATAACAGAAGTGGATGTGTGTATGCATCCTCAATAAAAGATTGTGTATAACATCTAATTGCAAGGCCATAGCAGTGCAGTCATTAGCTGATGGACAGCACTTTGGACAAAAAGGCAAATACGATGAAAGGGAATAGACAAATAGAAAGATACTCTTTGTCCATTCAGCATTTGTTTATTTTTCATGAGATTCACAAAGAGCCATTTTAGCCATTATATCATCAGATTTTCATTTTGATTACTAACAATTCCAAAGTCATGAAATAAAGTGTAAAGGTTGTAAAACACCATGCATGTATTCTTTAATGGTACAGACCAGTTTAAGAACAGTGGTTGCTTGTTTCAATTATGTATTACATGTAAGTTTGGATTTTATTCAAGAATTTAGTTTTTGTTTTGTCTTATCGTACCCTACGTATTTCAATAATAAGGCTAGAGGAAATAAAATGTGTGCTTTACAGATGAGAAATTTTATTAAACTGCCAGTTTAGTAAGTGTAATTTAACCGAAGGTTAAATTCAATTTGTATTCTTGTTGTTTTCAGAAAAAAAACATTGTACAATGCATGTGTATGGTGTGCTAATTGTTGTGTTTTTTTGTTATTTGTGTTAATTTATGTGTCCTGTGATCACTTTTGTTTGTTGTCTTGTTGTCGCTTTTATTAGTACCAGAGTATTTGTTTGACCATTATATTGCACAATGCGATTGCATTGCATAAAACTCGTGGCAAATAAGGGATCACTTCTGTATGTTGTCTTGGTTACCAGAGTATTTGTTTGACTATTATATTTAGATATCCGATAGCATTTCAGATAACGCGTGGCACATAAGGGATCACTTCTGTATCTTGTCTTATCTTGATTATTAGTACCAGAATATTTGTTTAACCATCAGATTTAGCTATCCGATTGCAGTTCATATAACGCGTGGCACTATAAGGGATCACTTCTGTATGTTGCCTTGCTGTGACTATTATAAGTACCAGAATATTTGTTTGGCCATCATATTTAGCAATCCGATAGCATTTCATACTTTTTTCAAGATGAGTGTCATTTTAACTGGGGATTCTATACTTAGTCATTTAGAGTCTTTTTTGGAAAGAACTACTTCTGTGGTTTCCAAAAGTGGGGCTTACATTTAAGATATTTTTCCACTACTCCGTAGAAACAATTGTTTCCCTCATGCAAGGGTTATACTCATTCATGTAGGTACAAACAATATCAGCCGTGGTGACAGTATTGGTTCTTGTATGCAGAAAATGAGAAAACTATATTGTGATATTGAAAACACAAATCCACATGTCCAACTGGTAGTTTCCAGTGTGTTATTGAGGAGTAGTAATAAGTATCTGGGCTATGATGATCATGAACACATTGCACAGTTGAATGAAGTTATTCATGAATTTAATGTACAGGTAAAGAATATGTGTAGTATATTAGGTAATCAATTCATAGACCACTCACCATACTTTTCAATGGATCATTTGACTAATGATGGGTTGCATCCATACTTAAATGGAAAAGCTCTATTAGCAGACACATTTGAGTTATTTCTGCAAAAAAACTCAAATAACTCTTACCTGTTTGACACGCAGATGTATCCTTCGTTGGTTTTTGATCAAGCAGACAATATTGTTAGATATACTAGGCAAAATTCTTCCAAAGTAATTACAATTCCCTTGAGACAGTCCGTAGGAGAATCAAATGGCAAATATGATAAATTACAAGCACTGTACAGAAAACATGATAAAAGAAGAAAGCAGATAAAACGACGCAAACATTTAATAAAGTATCACTATTCTAAGTGTCAGTATTCTGCACGTTTTAATCAGTTTACAAAGCATTGTGTTCATGTTCTTGCATCTCATTCAGCAGTACAATCCAACAGTATAGTTGATAGCAACAAATTTTCTCCGTTAATACAACTTGAAAAAGACACATTAGAAGATGATTTTACAAGCAGTACTGATGATGAGGTTGAAATAATACAGACCAAATACAAAGTAGAACAGCAGAAACGACCATCCAAACCAAATAAACGTCAGAGGAAAAGAACAAGACGCATACAGTTGACAGTAAAGCATGAGAAACAGGTATTTATGAATGTCATTTCCACGCAGGAAGCCAAGTCCCAAAAGGTATTTGTAGAGGAGAATTGTGTTTTTGGGAAAAGCAGAAGAAAAACTATATTTCAGGAAACATCTACCCAAATATTTATAGATGCATCTTCTTTAAAAGGGGAATTAAATACAATTGTATATAACAAACATAAACCAAGTGAAAAGGTAAGTATTTCCTCCCTGATTTCTTTTATCTCTGTAGTAACAAATACTCCCGAAGAAGTGATATTTCTTAAAACATTACACGGTAAGTACTTACTTGAAAATGATATGCTTTGTTCTTCTGTTGCCAACGTTATCGTATATCAAAAAATGAAAGGTGGCGTAAGAGGTAGGAAGAGATAAAGTACAGACATCCATCCTGATAAATCATGTGGTCCGTGTAAAATATGTAATAAATATTGTATTTCTGGTTATTATTGGCACATTTAGGATAGGAAAGATGATGAACAGCTAGTATGTTTGTTAAAAAGTGTATGCCCATCTTTAAAACAGACCGATTGCATTTGTAGCCCTTGTTATTATAAATTTAAATCCAAATTACAATGAAACAAATTATGAAAAGCAAAGTTTTGAGAAACACAATTGAAATGTTTTTTTAATGAATATAATCTATGTGATGCTGCATGTTTCAAACTTTAGATCTGCCATGGAGTGACATGGAGTGACATTGAAGCTGTTTTACATTTGGTCACTGCAGAGCAAATAAATACACAAGTAAGCAGCATTTATTTTGCAAGATACGTTACATGAAGTTGAAACTCTTTCGACAGAAGAAAAGCACAGCATGTTGTATTTGTGATAAATCAATCGATGCATATTCAAGTTATTATTGCCAAAACAAGATGTTACAAAGAGCAATGAGCTATTTAAATTCCATGTCAATCTGCAACACAGAATTTGGCACAAAAAGTCCTCTATGCAGAAATTGTTTTTATGCAGTGTGTAAATACATGATAGACCCTTTTGAAATCAACTGTAGTACTAATTGAAGAAGTAATGAAATTTTAGATATATGGTCCGATTTTGAGCTGTCTTTAAGTCAACCTAATATTTCTAATAGTGTTACTTACCTTTCAACAACCCCGTTTTAATGACCGAATTATTTGATCGAAAATAAGGTGCTACAAATGACATTAATTTAAAAGATGAAAGGTGGTTATTAAAAAGAATTATTTCAATCTTTCAGGATATTATTATTGTAAGAGTTGATGATAACAAAAAAATGGGAACAATGTTAAAAAAGCGAGATAATGATGATGATAAAACCATTCATTCACTTCTTGTAGAACTAAACACTATGAATAAAAGAATGAGTTCTTTCCATCCTGTTATTTTACGGAAAGTGATATTTTACTAAAGGCCTGTCAGTTATTGGAAAAAAAAGTTAGTGTAATGAAAGACAATCTTTTGCTTGAACAAGATGAAATACTTTTGGAAGAATTTGATCCCTTCACATTTAAATTGTGATCCCTTTGTATGGAATTTTATCAATGTTCTGACTGGACAGCCGGGAGTATTAGCTGGCACCATTATGTTAAGTCCTGGATTGATGACAAAAACATTACTTTCAAGTTCTGTATATAAATGCATGTATTATGTTCTCTACAGACAACAGATGTCAAGTACCAGTACATCTTTTACGATCTGATGTTATTGACTATTTCTCTCACTCCTCTTCTGACTGTTTAAAAATTATGAATAAAATTGGGACATGTGCATCAAAAGACACATTGAAAAGATTTCAAACTAATATTTCTATGAAGAAAATTGACCAGGGTATCAAATTGTCTCCAACAAATTTTACGATTGTTTCTATGGACAATATAAACAAACGTCAGACTTATGCTTATGTTAATTCTGGTAATGGTTCTAGTGGATTTGATGGCACATCTGTGCAAATGGTAGAACCAAAGCCTAGTATTCATTGGAGTAACCTTGAAATCGGCACTAACTTCAATTCTCTTCAATCTGTAAAAAATGAAAATGGTATTCATTTTAAAACTGTTGTTGTTGGAACAGTCAATTCATTTTATAAAAGCATAACTGCTATTCTTTGTCGTCAGTTCAGAGATGCTGACAGAAGTTTACCAGCAGGCAATATAACATATAACGATTTACATGTGAAAGAAGTGGAGCTTCTTACTATTTTAAAGATACATATTGAATGTGTGTTGTCTACAAGTGATGTTGTGTTCCATAATAGAGATGATATGTCTGGCAGTTCTTATGAAATGATGGCCGTTTCATACATATTTAACTGTAAAGTAACTATTTATGTCACAAATGAAAACAATATTTTACAATCTTCAAAAAGTTATTCATATAACAAAGCACCATAAGATAATTTTAATCTTCTGATAAATAAGGAGCAGCTGTTTCAGCCAATATTCAGTGCAAAGGTATATCAACCAGAAAGCTATTTTGATTGTGATAATGGCTTCAACTTTAATAAATATAATACGACAAGTAATACTATGTTCGATTTGTATGTTCAGAAGTCGCATTCCGATATCTCTCAATGCAAAAGACCAAGAACGAGATCACTTGCAGATGTTTGTAGCAGTAGTGTGATAAATGAATTTAAAACCTTAATAGTTTCTGAAATTGACCAGAGTAATTTATCATCCTTTGATATACAATGTACAGAGTTTCATTCAATTATAGTTTACTTAAATATTGTTAAGAATTTCATTACGAAAAGATGTGTTTGCCAAATTTATTTGAATTTTTAGAATGTCAGACACACCCTGTTGTTGAAAAAAGTAATGTTGACTATCTTTATGTTCTTGATGAAAATGCTGACAGCAAAGATACCATTAGAAATATATTATATAAATTATATCATGATATTGGAATACACAACAGAGTTAAGTATTTAGTTGTTGTGGGTGATGGCTATACGTATGTTTATTGAAAAATTAAAAAAATGACCTAAAACATGAATTGAAATGGCTTTTGCCATACCCTGGAGATTAGCATATTTTTAAAAAACGTTCAAGGTATAATTATGAAAATATATCTCGATGCTGGGTTAAAAGAGCTTGTTGAATTGTTTCACCATGGTGTTTTATCTAAAGCAGTTTGTCAAGCTACTAGCTTTGACAAGACACATGCATTTATATGCCTGGTATGGGAAGCATTTATGAGATTTGAGATACAGTTTTATTTACAACATCATAACGACTATTTTGAAAATTTAGACTTAGATCTTGATTATTTAGTCAATATCTTTAATACTTTATATACTATATTAGGTAAACACTGTCAATTTCAAAACGAGACTGCTACTGAATTACACGAACATTATGATAACATTTCAACACATAATAAGTCGTTTGAAAATAAGTTTAGTATATTCGTTAACACGTTATGTGAGAAAACTAGTACTTGGAAGTTTTGGCACAACTTCATTCATGGTGACTGTATGACATATTTTGCATATTATGTAAGTTTACGTCATGGAAATTGGGCATTACGAAACATTTCTGTGAAGTATATTTCAAGACTTACTCAAGTTACAGGATCAACATATTACTCACGACTTTTACCGCAAACTCCTTTAGATATTACTCGATTTCCATCAAGTGTTATTGACTATTTCAAACATGGAGGTTTCGTGATGAATATTTCTGGTAGAAGTTGCCATTCCCAGGGTATTGATGAAGGTCATGAAGGTTGTAACAATAGGGATGTAAAATCTGTTTTAAATTCATCTTATCAGTCATCATTATCAACATATGCACATTACATTCCATTCAGAGCTAATATTTTTAAAAAAAAAATTGAATCGGCATAAATACATCAGTAGCAACACCCTTCTCAGCTTGTTTTGCAGAGACATTTGAAAAAAATGTATAGGTTTTAAAGAAACATTTAACTGAATGCTTTCATGGTTGCAGAATTCAGTGGTGAAACACAAGGAATTCAGCATATTTTTACTTGTAAAAATGCAGATGCCATACACACTAAGAAACTTCTTTCATTGTTTTCCGATGGAAATGAACATCTTTCGTGTTATATGTTAAAATGTCAGCATGACAACTTATATGCTTTGCAGAGACAGAAAAGTCAAAAAAATGTTAGTTTTGATAAAGATTTCAACAGGACTATTGGAAAGGTGAAACAAACACTGAGAGATAAAGAGATGCAACTAAAGACTTTGCGCTTACAAATTGATTGGTCTATTGCAAACAAAGTGGTCTTAAAAAACGATGTTCAGCAGTTTATTACTTTACCTAGGGATATTGCAAATTCAGATGGGACTCCATACTATAAAAGTGTTTGAAATTTTATCGCGACCATTTTGGAAGTACTTTTTTAACAGCAAACAATCTTGCTTGATATGATTGTATTGTAATTGATGGCATGGTGTTGGTGTACTCTGCTCCATTGTTCATAATAACTACGTTTCGTGAGTATGTTTCTTCGTTTTTTGAAAAACATATACGTACATACTTTGATTATGGTATGAAACATGTTCGTATTGTCTTTGATGAGCAATCAGGTATTGTAACATCAAAACAACTTTTGAGAAATAACCGGGATACTGCAAGCGCACCAGTTGTGTCCAATTTTACAATTGATGAACATACTGGTTTGCCAAAAGACTGGCATAAATTTCTTTCAGCTAGAATAAATAAAAACAAATTTGTAAATTATTTGACGAATGAACTGTTCAATATTAGATATACATATCTTAAAGGAGGGCAGACTTTTGTTGTTGGTGGAGTGTTTTTACAGGCTGAAATGGCAAAAATAACTTATGGTGAATCATTATCTGACCTCAGTCAATATAAATCAAATATTCTTGAGGGAGACAGTCTTGTTTGGCTGCATGCTATTCTTTCTGAAGGAACACGTTTGTTAATATACTCTCCCGATTCTGATATTGTTCATATTGGGTTATCTTCAATCAATAAATATAAACTAAAACCTTTACTGTACAACTTGATAAAAAAAAACAGCTGCTTTAAATTTGAACCATTTTAAAGAGTTAATCAAAGCTGACTCGAGATTGAAAATGATAAGCCCAACTATTTTACCTGATATATTGCAAAGTATTTTTGTTTGCACTGGCTGTGATTACATTTCTTGTTTTGTATACCATGGTAAATTATCTTTCATGAGAACATTTTTGAAAGACCCTGAATTTATATCTAGTGGTAAGAAGCCATTTGCTGGAACACTTAAACAGTTTCAGGATGACTGGAATACTGGATTTCTTGCTTGTTTAAGGCTAGTTGGCTCTGTATATATCAAACAGTGTGCCAGCTATTTCAATGGCGTTATTTCTGAACTTACACCTAGATCCTTATTTCTTCACTGTTTAAAGGAGAATAATGACTTAGAAACCCATGTTAAATGCATTGATGTTATAAGAAATGCACTGTTTAAATGTGTTCCTTCAGAAGAACAATATATTCCATCTTTTGAAGCCTTTGAACTTCACTGGTTCAGATGTTGCTACATTTTGCGTGTCTGGTCACAAGCGGATAAACAACATGTTAACTACCCAGACATTATTGATCATGGATGGTTACTTAATGATGTTGTTGTCTCCATTGTATGGGATAGCAATAAAAACATGGATAGAATTGATAACAATGTGAATATATGGACAAAGGATTGCTGTCGAAAAACTTTTGCAAAACTAAGCGTTGTAAATGTAAAACAGATGGCAATTTCTGTGGTCCTGGCTGTTCGTGTGTTTCTTGTTGTGTTAATAAAAGTATCTCACTTACTAAGATCTCCAATATTCGTGAAGACTTTCATGAAGTGTTCAAATTACATTCATCAGTACCTGGGCAATCTAAAAAGTATGGTAATGTAATGACAATATCCTCATTAACACCAAGTCCATTACAGTCACCTCATTTGTCATATGATCTTCCATCACCTAACAGTGGTGACTGTTATACAGAAACACCATCTTCTTGTATTAATACTGATGGAGAACAACAAGATTCTGAACATGATGATGATGATGGTGATGGTGATGATGATAATAACGATGAAGAATGTGGTGATTATTATATAATTATGGATGATGAAAATGCTTATTTTAATGGATGATGAAAGATGCAATATAAAGTTTAATATTTGAATGTCTTTAAATAACAAACCAAAAATGTGTAAATTCCACAAAAATGTGATTTTAAAAAATATCCAACTAAGTGTGAGCTGGAACTGAAGGTCAGGTCATGGAAACATTGACATTTGTATGCCCCCGCCACATTTGGAAGTTTTGCATTTTGGTCTGCTTTCTGTGTTGAAAATGACGTAAAACAACATACAAACAACCAAACTGTAAAATGTTTAATTTGTTATTTGTTTTGGCTAATATTCTCGTATTGATTTCATGTATTACTTCTATTTTATTTGTTGATTACTATAAGGTAGTACACTAACATTCATATACATATTGAATCACCTGTTACCACAAGGTCAAGGTAAAGGTCAAGGTCACACAAATAGAATGTTTGGGTTTAGGTCTGAATTTAGTGTTATGTCAAAGTTATATATACATGTATATCTGTTTGTGTTCACATAGAACTTTTGCATTTTGATCTGCATTTAATATTCTTCTATTCTTCAGCTCAGGGCATAATACTGGGTTATCTGACATCATATGTATTAACTATGCAAATATCATTTCAATCTGTTGAATAGTGTTCAAATTATGATGTTTGGAGAAACAAAGACAAACTTCTTAAAATAAAGTTCATGCCGCAACAATGCCTGCCTCTCATTGACATTCCTCAATGTAATAAGTGGATTTTTCCATTGTAAAATATGGTTAGTAAACTACTATTGAAATACATATTATATTAAAATTGCCATTAGTGATCAACATTTGTTGTGATCATGCTTAGTTGGGCCGGGGGACGGGTGGTGTCAACGTGGTGTCTACTTGTAGCAGTGAGCTCAGTGTTCTACTTTATTGTGATAGCACACTAGAATACCATGCCATAGGCACAGCATCATACCTCACCCAGCCACATACTGACAAGGGGCTGATCAGTAATAGACATATTAGTACCATTTGTATATGCCCGTTTGAAAAAGCAGGAAATGGTATGGGCTTGTCCGTCCATCCATCCTTCTGTTCGTCCGTAAACAGTTGTATATTGCGGACGATAACTTCGAAACCATGACACCCGCACTAATGAAACTTGATTGGTACATTGCGTTAGGAAATAGTAGGAACCCTATTGTTTTGGAGTCATTAGGTCAAAGGTCTTGGTCGTAATGACACCCACACTCACCAAACTTCATCGGTACCTGTTCCTAGGTCAGAGAAGGAACCTTATTGTTTCTCGCATCAGTTGCAGGTTTAAATCTCACTTCGAACTTCACTTGTAAGTGAGAAAGTGTATATTCTTACAGACTGCGAGTGGTATAAGATACTTGTTCTACCGAGGAATAATTGTGTGGTCTGCCTCCACCATGACACAATCGACTGTCATCATTTTCTATCCCTAACTTGAATTTCATGCCAATGTATGGTACAGGAAAGTTGTATGGCAACATTCCATGTTACTTTCTCTTTTTTCCCCAACTTAAGGACAATAGTTATGGTAATCAAGATTGTAGTCTGCCAAGCTGTCATACATTTTGGGACAGACACGACACGTGTTCCAGGCAGTCATCATGTAGTAATAGTCCCGTTATCGTTACTTTTTTATGTGTCATGCGATTCCACTAATATTATACAGTATACACAAATGTTACCATAACTCAAAGGACAACATAACTGCTAATTTGCTTCTTTGTTATATATATAAAAATATATTACATCTAGTAGATGTATTATAAAACTACACATTGAACATTTTAACATACATGTACTTCATATATTAACAGAACACTATTTCAGGAGGTTATTTTTTATTTATAAAATATGGTTTTGTGTAACTGCTAATGCGTGCAAACGTACAAAATATGTCTCATTATAAATTGTTTCTGATATTTTAACTTCATGGGGAGTGCAGTACATTTAAAATCTAGTGAGGTTGCAGCAAGAAGAAATACATATACAACAGGTCATGATCATACGCTGTCTTCTGCGCTCCCGTATTAAGATGATCTGCATGTTTTCACATTTATAGTTATATTTCATTTATTTCTTTATGTTCTTTTAACATTTCTCAACATTATGTTCATATTCAAGTTAGCATATGTTTACAGTTATGAAGCTGTAGATAGTTGTTAAAAGTGAACTTCGGATTTGTGTTTTACATTGTTTTTAGCAAATTTATTTTGCACAACATTAACAAAATATTTTCAAAATCCACTGTCACTTTTAAGCAAACATTCATCATTAGTACAATAATTTCATTGGCTGAGCACAATGTATTTAAAAAACAGTCAATGAAATGGATATGAAACATGAATTCTATCTTATAACAGATAACTAAACACTAAGAGGACCATTATCATGATGGTTTATGAAAAAAAGCAATATATACAGTTTAATAACCAGTGTTTTTTGAGATACGGGAAATACCTCCCGAGGTAGAGAAATGGCCCCGATATAAGAACGAGTGCGGAGCAGGTGTTTTTATATCAGGAGCCATTTCTCTACCTCGGGAAATATTTTCAGTATCTAAAAAACACTGGTTATTAAACTATATATTACAGAATTTAAAATGATATTTTATTAATATTTCTAATGATTCACTCCTTTTTACACCAGTTTGCACGAGAACGCCAAGACAACGTTACGTCATACAAACAAAATAAGTGGAACCGGAACTCTTTCGTTAATTTCCGTAATCGGTATTCCCTAGTGGCGGAATCTGAGGACGACGTCCGTAAAACAATCGGAACGTCATTTGGCTTCCCGCCACTGACGGAAAAGGCCGATCAATGTTCGTACTGCGAAATAACTCCCACTGGGAGATATTTCGCAGTAGATCAAACGAGTAGATATAGCTTTTCTATTCCCAGTATTTCCTATACAAATCACAGACAAATATGTAATATAAAACAATATTTATATCCTTGGTATAACAAAAAAAGGACCAACATTTATAATTAAATTTGTAAACCAGAATATACATACGACTATTAACATAAATATATCGGTGAATTGATACACAGTTTAGACATTAAAATGCTTTTTTTTTTAATTTGAACCAAAAAAGACAGAGAAATGATATCTCAAATCATGTACGGGTCTTTGCTGAAAATTTGAAAAACTGTTTTAAATAGCGGCAGACATTGTCAGTGTCGAATGCAATGTATACACTTTACACCTATAGATCCTTGGGTATTTTGCCATTTTCTTTAATTCTGTATCGTTATTCATTCAAATTTAAAACGGTTTCAGGCTGAACTTGTTAACAGGTGCCTCTATCTATTGAAAAGGGCATTCACACATTTCGTTGTGCATTGTCAAGCCTGTTTACGGATCTCCACTTAGCGATCAAAATGTCGTCTGGGTGTATGTGTGTCACTTCATCCATCCGTTCATTATGCGTTCAATTTTTATTTCTTAATATCTTCTTCATTACTTGCAGTAATTTCAACAAACACCACCAAAATCTTCATTATATGAATCCAACAACACATGCACAATTTAGGGTCGCTGTGACCAACTTTCGACGAAATATAGGTCACGTCCTTTTTCTACGACATGCATATCTTGCTTTTTTCTTGCAGGATTTTCACCAAATTTCATTAGAATGTTCCTTATATGCATCTAACATAATGTGCAAAATTTCGGGTCGCTGAGACATACTTTCGACGAAATATAGCTCACGTCGTGTCTCCGCTACGACATGCATCCCTCACTGTTAATGACATTAATTTATTATCTCTTGGGATTGACATTGGTGTTGGTCAAATCAAAATTATTGACCTTTATAATAGGGCTGGACATGTAGGCCGTGGCCTTTTAGTTATTAAAACCTTTTCACGATTTAATACTGACCCCTAGGCCATTTACGATATAATTTATTCTGAAGTATATATTGTTTTGTTTTCGATTTTAAAGCAACATGTTTCCAATGTTATATAAATTATAACATTACGATTCCTATTGCATTGTTTAGCATCAATTATCAACTCTGGTCCACTTCTTTTTTTACAGTATATAATTTATTAACAATCACATTTATTGTTGTACAGCTCATGTAATAAGTAATTACTTTGTAAACTGTGTCGTTCTGTTACATGTTGTACCTTTTCGCAGCAGCTAAGCAGTTCTGGAGGTGGGAAAGTTCTAGGCCCATTCTGCATATTGTTATTTCAGGTAGACACTCTGAGCCCAGAATGTTTATTATTCCTGTTAGTGGCATATTACATTGTTTGTTGGTGTGGCGTGAAACTAAATTTTAATTCATGCCTTGTCGGATAGTTTGAAAAGCTGTTGAATTGATAATGTTATCTTATATAATGGCTTCATTGCATAGCTTGTATCAATGTGTATATACGGGACACACAGGACGGCCTATTGTACATCCCCATCTGATGGACACATAGGCGAGTGTTATCTTCAGGAAAAGACGTTCACTGCTTGAATAGAAGTTTTACCACGTGTAACGGCTGTGTTGGCTTTCAAGACTACTATAATAGGAACCTCCCACCTGCTTTAAGACCACCTGCTTTATAGTTTCTATCATCCAGACACACTCAAGCTAACTGCGAGCGCTAGCGAGTGTTTGGACTCGTAGTTCATTAAAATGTTTGACCGATAGACGTCGACAAACGTCAAAACTGACTACGACGTGACGTCATTTTGAACGCAACATGAAAGTGCATGTTGTATTACGCGCATCATTAATTCCAATGGGATGTGCGTACGTCCTTATTAAATATACAATAAATTTCGTTTTTGTAGTTTTTAAAAACATAATATAATCTATATTACAAAATTATGTTTACAATTTAATTTTTAGTATTAATCGTGATCCGCTGACTGTTTGGTGGCACTTTTATTACACAACATTGCGCATAAGCTCACGTAATTTTTGACGCCGTCGTGACGTAGGGGGTGATTCCCATAGATTCCCATAACAAACTGACGTTGACCAATCAGCGGACGGTGATTTGTTTTTGTCCAACTCTCGTTTTGCTGTCACAAATTGTAAAGAAGCTTTACTCCAGACCATCGTATTGACTTCTTTGAGAGAAGTCTCGCGAGAGGTCTGGATAATCGAGACTACCTGCTCTAAGAAATCACTTTCAATGAGCAATTGTAATTTTAATAAGCCTGTATTATATTAGACACCACGTATAGAGGCTAAGAGGTCACTTTTTCACTTCACTTCTCACCTCACAAAACAAACTATTATACTCTGCCTGCCTTAAAACAAAGTTTAGGTTGGTATACTGGATTCAGTCTATCCGTCTGTAAACGCTGTCCGCTGTTTAACTCCTCAAGATGTGTAGCCACATGAATGAAACTTCACATGAAGACTGTCAGTGGTAAGATAATGACCCCTATACACTTTGGGGTGAATATGTTTAAGGTCCGGCTCTCCACGACTCGATCATGAAAGCGCCTGTCAATTGTATTACTGTTCAAGATTCATAGATCTACACTCATGACACTTCACATGTACATGTCCACGTTCCTATCGCGGTATATCAGTCGGTCCTTATGACACTTCACATGTACATGTCCACGTTCCTATCGCGGTATATCAGTCGGTCCTTATGACACTTCACATGTACATGTCCACGTTCCTATCGCGGTATATGAGTCGGTCCTTATGGATGACAGTTTGAAATTTGTTTCTGTTAATCACTTTTCAACAGTTCTTTTCAACAGTAATAATTGATGAGCATTTTTAGTGGGTGTTTTGTGACAAATATACTTTTTCATTCAGACCCAGTTGACCCAGGGCGAAAGACAAAGTCATAGTCTATCATTACAATAGGAGGTAGAATTCCCCTGATGTGACCTGCAGTCACTCAATACCATTGTTTTCAATTTAAATGGGGATCAAGAACATACTAATCATTTGAAGTAATCATCTTTATCTCCATTGTTGTCATTGTTTGCTCATCATCATTCCTCATTTAAACCCTTTTGGCCCGAACCTGTTAAAGGCATTTAAAACACCATTCGTTCGTTCGTTTATGGATATATTCATTTCTTGATTTAGTATTATTTTATTTATTTATTTATTTATTTATTCATTCATTCATTCATTCATTCATTCATTCATTCATTCATTCATTCATTCATTCATTCATTCATTCATTCATTCATTCATTCATTCATTCATTCATTCATTCATTCATTCATTCATTCATTCATTCATTCATTCATTCATTCATTCATTCATTCATTCATTCATTCATTCATTCATTCATTCATTCATTCATTCATTCATTCATTCATTCATTCATTCATTCATTCATTCATTCATTCATTCATTCATTCATTCATTCATTCATTCATTCATTCATTCATTCATTCATTCATTCATTCATTCATTCATTCATTCATTCATTCATTCATTCATTCATTCATTCATTCATTCATTCATTCATTCATTCATTCATTCATTCATTCATTCATTCATTCATTCATTCATTCATTCATTCATTCATTCATTCATTCATTCATTCATTCATTCATTCATTCATTCATTCATTCATTCATTCATTCATTCATTCATTCATTCATTCATTCATTCATTCATTCATTCATTCATTCATTCATTCATTCATTCATTCATTCATTCATTCATTCATTCATTCATTCATTCATTCATTCATTCATTCATTCATTCATTCATTCATTCATTCATTCATTCATTCATTCATTCATTCATTCATTCATTCATTCATTCATTCATTCATTCATTCATTCATTCATTCATTCATTCATTCATTCATTCATTCATTCATTCATTCATTCATTCATTCATTCATTCATTCATTCATTCATTCATTCATTCATTCATTCATTCATTCATTCATTCATTCATTCATTCATTCATTCATTCATTCATTCATTCATTCATTCATTCATTCATTCATTCATTCATTCATTCATTCATTCATTCATTCATTCATTCATTCATTCATTCATTCATTCATTCATTCATTCATTCATTCATTCATTCATTCATTCATTCATTCATTCATTCATTCATTCATTCATTCATTCATTCATTCATTCATTCATTCATTCATTCATTCATTCATTCATTCATTCATTCATTCATTCATTCATTCATTCATTCATTCATTCATTCATTCATTCATTCATTCATTCATTCATTCATTCATTCATTCATTCATTCATTCATTCATTCATTCATTCATTCATTCATTCATTCATTCATTCATTCATTCATTCATTCATTCATTCATTCATTCATTCATTCATTCATTCATTCATTCATTCATTCATTCATTCATTCATTCATTCATTCATTCATTCATTCATTCATTCATTCATTCATTCATTCATTCATTCATTCATTCATTCATTCATTCATTCATTCATTCATTCATTCATTCATTCATTCATTCATTCATTCATTCATTCATTCATTCATTCATTCATTCATTCATTCATTCATTCATTCATTCTTTTACTTATATAAGTCTAGTTTTTAGGCACGTGTTTCAGTAAAATAAGTTTTAATAACGATAGTAGGGTTTGTGTCCAGTATAATATGTTACTCTTACAATTATTAAAATCAAACACTCTTTGAAGTTATTGTTTTATACATTGTATCAGAAAAGTCTTGTTTTATATGTAGTACCTGTCCGAACTTATTTTCATAGAGGTCTATATTAATGACATTTTTTGTTGGCAGATATTATGTTAAATGTCTAAATCCTACATTTTATAGTTTATCACACATTGTTCTTATTACATTTTTTGTAGTACTATTGTATTTACTCTTATTACATTGTATGTAGTAATGTAGTACTATTGTATTTACTCTTATTACATTTTATGTAGTACTATTGTATCTACACTTATTACATTTTATGTAGTACTATTGTATTTGCACTTATTACATTTGATGTAGTACTATTGTATTTACTCTTATTACATTTTATGTAGTACTATTGTATTAACACTTATTACATTTTATGTAGTACTATTGTATTTACTCTTATTACTTTTTATGTAGTACTATTGTATTTACTTTACTCTATATGTACATTGTGTTATGTACACACATGTTAGTATACATATTTAAAATTCCAAAAATAAGGTTTCAGTTGTTGCTGAAGAATATATATTACAAAGAACAACTTCTTTTTTGTGCCACCACAAATGTGGAGGGGACAAATATGTTGCACTAAATCAGCGTCTTCTAGTTTTTATACGTTATTAGTAACACCAATTTGTAGTACACCTCCAAACTTCTTACACTAAGCACATTGTTTACCAGCAGGGCCATGGACACATATTTATACCCCCACTATCACAAAGTGAAGTGGGGGTGGGTGGGGGCTATATGGAAAGCATAATGTTCGTAACGGCGCAACCTGTCCCGTCGGGACCCGTCTTTCTCAAACAGTTGGGAATAATTTGTTTTGAAACCTCATATACGCATAACAGCATAATTACAGAATCATTGCTCTTTCTTTGACTGAAACACGTCGCATCCCGTAACACATTTTTATTACTTGCATTTCTCACACATTTTTGAATGGGTTATTCGCAAACATCATATACACATTACGACTGGTTACCTTATGTCCCTTTACATTACACATTCATGTTTGCCTAATTTATTAAAAAATTAGTGCCCGTTGTTTCACTTAGACTTTTACACTCTACATATATAATGTCCCTTAACTCATTTTTGTGAAAGAGTTTTAAATGGATAATTCTCAAACTTCATATACACATAACAACTGATGACCTCATAACCCTCTACATCACACACTGTTGATTGCCTAATTATTACAGAGTTATGGTCCTCTGTTTGTCTTAGAATACTCCAGAATTCCACTCTAATATTGTATAATGAACTTCATGTGCCTTTTACTTCAAAAGTATTCACCACCTTCAGTGATAGTTGTAGTTAAGGGGATGGCTTGGCCCCAGTTGATCGCTTGGCAGACTTTCAATCGGGAGGACCTGGGTGCAAGCCTCACTAGCACCACTGAATTTTCGTCAGTGTGTTCTTGGGCAACACATTTTACCCTATCACCGCCTGCCGCATAGGAACATAAACCAGGTGGTTCCATGTATCGGAGTTTATCCTCTGAGCATGTTAAACAACCATATGAATCTATTTGCTAGTAACAGTAGGGCAGGTTCCTGGATACCTATGTACTTTTCCATATCTCTTAGGTGACTGTAAATAACCTATAATGTGTTTGAGAGTGTTTAAACATCATTTAAACCAATTTAAAAAACTAACACTAAACTTAATGTTTCTTATTTCCTTTGTTTAATCACTACCCGTCAGATAAAAAAAAATATATGCCCTGTGTGGTTCCCGGGCAAGAATAGGGTCATTGCTTATCCATGTAGAGGGGTAAAATCCCCCATGAATTCATGTTCATTGTGTCATCATTGCCATGTTCAATAAAGGTCTTCATCACCATGCCTGTATTGTTTCAGATGCTACTTGAGTGCTGGCAGAAAACAATGATCAGGGTCAAGTGAAAAATGGAGTGTTTACAACAGATTTGCAGGAACTCGGGTGAGAAAGTTCTAGGCCCATTCTGTATATTTTTATTTAGATGTAAATGCAGAGTGAGCCTACAATGTTCATTCCTGTTGGTGCCATATAATTTTTTGTGTTGGTGCACCGTAAAATGCCGATGCAACTCAACTAAAATTATGAACATCTCATAATCAGTACAAGTCCTAATGCATTATGTTTGTATATTTGCTTGCATTCCATTTTAGTTCCAAATGCAATTAATGCATTTGTTTTCCATTTACTTCATTTATATCAATTCACTTGCATTCATGAACGCATTCAGTCATAATGAAAGAATAACGGCATTTAGCCATACTTTTAATGTTTCCCATAGAAGCTGAGTTATGTGCATATCTAATGACATAAAGTGGCATTGGTCCTTTATGAAGTAGTCATAATTTGCATATAAATCCAATATCCCATAATTACAATATCCCATAATTACCTAATTTTGAACAACGTGCAGATTGCTTCAAAACACAATATTGTTATATTATGCATGTTAATTATGCAATGCACAGAGTTAATAATAACAGTAGAGGTTCGGAATACAAAATATGTAAAATGCATCTTAAAAAATGCACTCATCTGTGTTCAATTTCTTGAAATATCAATTGTAAGTGATCGCCTATGATTAACTGTTAATTTAGCATAGTAAACAATGAATTTTGCATTGATGAGCATGCACTCATTTTTTCTGTTGCCTTCAGTGCAGCCCCGTGCAGTTCCCACGCAAGAATAGGGCCACCGCAATTTGCAGCAACTCTGCAGTTCTGCAGGTGAGAAGGTTCTACGCTCATTCTGTATATTTTTATCTACATTTCAATGGAGAGTGGGTCTGAAATGTTCATTCCTGTTGGCGCCATATAACTGTTTTCAGTTGGTGCATCGTAAAATCCAAACAACCTTCAGTGCATATACTTTGTTCATCAGTCCATTTGCATTTATTCTGCATTATGAGGTACTTCCATGGATTACAGCCTGTATATCAATGTTTACAAATAATCAAAGATTGTGGACTTTGATCAATATGTCGGTGCTCTGATTTGCAACATGCTATAACCATATGTTTTCTTTCATGTTTTATCAATATTTTGTTCAGAAATGCAACATCATCACAGTCTTGTAAAGTATAGAAATATTAAAGTATTTGGAAATTACACGCACCATTTTATATTCATTTGTATGGCTATAATTGTGGTTACTTTGGTGAAGACAGTCCTGTGTTTTGTGTGGCATCGCTACCACAGTGTTTACAAATGCACAGAAGGCTTGCAGTTAGAAAATACACTCGCTGTGTTTTGTTTGGCATCGCTAGCAAGAATATGAACCACAGTGTTTACATATGCACAGAAGGCTTGACGTTAGAAACTACACTTGCTGTGTTTTGTTTGGCATCGCTAACAAGAATATGAACCACAGTGTTTACATATGCACAGAAGACTTGAAATTAGAAAATACTCTCGCTGTGTTTTGTTTGGCATCGCTAACAAGAATATGAACCGCAGTGTTTACATATGCACAGAAAGCTTGAAGTTGGAAACTACACTCGCTGTGTTTTGTGTGGCATCGCTAACAAGAATATGAACCACAGTGTTTACATATGCACAGAAAGATTGAAGTTAGAAAATACACTCGCTGTGTTTGTGTGGCATCGCTAAGAAGAATATGAACCACAGTGTTTACATATGCACAGAGAGCTTGAAGTTAGAATCTACTGTCGCTGTGTTTTGTGTGACATCGCTAAGAAGAATATGAACCACAGTGTTTACATATGCACAGAAAGCTTGAAGTTAGAATCTACTGTCGCTGTGTTTTGTGTGGCATCGCTAAGAAGAATATGAACCACAGTGTTTAAGTATGCACAGAAGGCTTGAAGTTAGAAACTACTGTCGCTGTGTGTTGTGTGGCATCGCTAAGAAGAATATGAACCACAGTGTTTACATATGCACAGAAAGCTTGAAGTTAAAAACTACTGTCGCTGTGTTTTGTGTGGCATCGCTAAGAGGAATATGAACCACAGTGTTTACAAAGCATTTGTGAACTTCACAAACCCTTTTAACTATCAACAATTTGTTACTTCAACGACAACAGTCAATAATGTTTATCCACCAAGATTGAATTATGCTTTGTCATTGATACAAGTTTAAAATGTTAATACTTAAGACAATTTAATCGTACACTAATTCAAACGTATTTTATATAATCCTGAATACTGCCTTTGGAATGTGTGTACGTGCAGCTATGTATACATCAATAACAATGTCTGCCACTCGACACAGGAAGCTTCTTTGTGTAAATAAGATTAATGCTAGCATTTATAATTGCGATAGTAGCTAAAATACCATATATTTCTTTATTAACGTAAACACAGTCATTAAATTATAATTTTTAGCTCTACCGAGCTTATGCGATGGCAAGTTGTCCTTTGGTTAACGTCGTCACCCTTAGCAGCACTTTCTGTGAAACTGCTGCATTTTTTGGAAATTTTAAAGGGATGCTTCTGTATGCTTCAGTACCTTACATTAGAGCAAATGTGTCATGTGACCTTTCAAAATGGCCCCAATTACTGAAAATAGCCGAAGTCTTTTTCTCAACAACTGCTACGTATTTTTAGTCTTTAGAATCGATCGCTGGGTACTAAACTATCATCTTCCTGTTTCCAATTTATAGAAGTCCTTTACATAAGTCAAGATTAGGCGAGTGACTCTTTTAAAATGGCTGCCGTTAATAAAAATAGCATTAATCTTCTGAACAAATGTTACATAAATTTTGATAATTCTTTTTGAGAAATGTTTGATAGATACTAAACTCTAAAGTCACAAATATCCATATATGTGTCTATGTAAAATCTGTATATATACAAATGTTTCACGAACTAATCCTTGTCAACCTGTAAGTTGTACATAGACGTGTTGAGAAAAGTATTGGATATTAAATTATCTTTCCATAGATGTCTAAATAACGGGTGTACACTGGATTCTAAATATTTCAGGAATTAACTGTTATTAAACTTTAACTTTCACATAGGCATAATGGGAATAGCTTCAACAATATTCTTTTCTGCAATCACAAAGCATACAGCTCCCATTTAAGCATGTAGCAATAGCTAAAGGTCATCTATCAAATTTGTTGAAATTGTGACTATCGGGGTAATATTTTGCTGTGCCCTAAAGCTCACAGTTTTACGTAAAGTTGTATAGGAAATTCAGGAAACCAAATTCAATTTAAATGTTAGCAATTCCTCTATTTTGGAGTTATTTATTACAAACATGTGACAAAAATGTATTATACAATGAAGAAAATCCGACCAACTGGGACATACCTGGTTATGCAACTGACAAAAATATGGGTGTCATTTACTACCCATAGCTGTGTGATTTTTCTCGAGCCAGTATATGGATCTCTACTTGCCAATCAAAATGTCGTTGTGGTGTCTGTATGTCCGTCTTTTGGTTAGTCCATCTGACTTTCATTTTATATCTGCTTCATTACTTGCAGGATTTTTACAAAATTTAATCGCAATTTTCCATATATAGATCCAACATATGCTATGACATGCGTTTAACATCATGTGCAAAATTTCGGGGCGCCGTGATCTATTTACTACAAATTCTAATACACCCGCGCTATATAGTCTAGTTTAAAATATCTCGTTATATTGAACGATATATCACTGTAATTTTTGCGACGTTAGGAGAATAAGCATTGCGCATTGCGCATAGCGCATTGTAACGTACGCAACGTTAGGAGAGTAAGCAAAGCAATGCGAAAGATTTCAGATGTGTGCGTTATTTTCACATTTTAGGGGTATTAGAATAGAAATAGAACAACGTTTACGGTGAATTATCTATAATATATCACGGTTTTTCGTTCAATTGTAAACAATAATTTCACTCGCCCTTCGGGCTCTTGAAATTATTGTTTACAATTGAACTCCAAAGCGTGATATATTAAACGATAATTCACAGTAAACGATGTTCTATTTCTTAAATATAGATCACGTCCAGTCTGCGTTGCGCAATGAGTATCTTTCTTCTTTCTTACAGGATTTTCACCAAAATTTACCACAATGTTCCTTATATGCATCTAGCATCATGTGCAAAATTTCCGGTTAATGTGACATACTTTGAACAAAATATAGGTCACGTCATGTCTCCGCTAACACATGCATCCCTCACTGTTAATGACATTAATTAAATTAAATATTAAGTGTACGAATATGTCATCAGATCGACGTTGGTGTTGGTGAAATAATAAATCTGGACAACTTCGCCATAGGCCCCATCATGTAGGCTGTAGCCTTGTTGAAATTGACACAATTTAATATATTAAAATATTTTCCTGATATCAGCTACCCTGTTTTCACACTGACTCGTAGACAGACACTTTTTGTTTTTTATAATGTTTACCATTATTATTGCAATTGTTAAAAAATAGTATATAACTTTTCCAAAAAACAACAACTGCGGGACTATTAACAGTTGGTTGTAACAGTACATGTACCATTAATATAAAAAACTTTCTTACCGAGTACTCAATTGGTACCTGCTACAGGGTATTGCCCTACATGACCCGATAGTACTTCGAACATGTCCCAGTCTTACTGGACCCACATTACAAGTCAAGAATTATACGCCTTCTTAACGTTATATTTTAAAAATTACGTTAGTATGTATACTCCGTTGCAAAAAAAACTGCAACTGAAAAAACTGGACACTTTGAAAATGTTACTTTACACCCTATCCTCTTTATCAAGCAACAGTCCCTTAATAATTCGACCTATTAAAAAACAAATGACAACATGATATTGGCAATGAAATGATAAAATCTTTGGTACCAAACATGGTATATTCATTTTGGAATTTGTCAATTTAATTCTGAAAAAACGTTATACAATTAAATCTAAACAAAACTCAGTGTCCACTGTGTTGCTGGTACATGCCATATATTGTGTTTCTGGTACATGGCATGTAATTAGTTGTTGGTACATGGCATATTGTGTTGCTGGTACATGCCATATAATGTGTTTCTGGAACATGGCATGTAATTTGTTGCTGGTACATGGCATATTGTGTTGCTGGTACATGCCATATTGTGTTGCTGGTACATGCCATATACTGTGTTTCTGGTATATGTGATATTGCTATAATAGGCCAATAAGGCCACTGTTAGACGAAATGTTATTACACCGGTGCAGTTTTCAATGCAAGTACAATGTTGGTGTTGGTAGTATGCCAAATGATTGATAATATTTGTACTTACGTCTGCTACAAGTCATTTACGCTTCAGTGCTAATCTTTATTTTAAAATATGTATTTATAATGCAAATTGAGACATTGGAATAAATATTTAATTTATTTTTATTTAGGCCCCAGCACAAAATTGGAGCAGGCATATACATGTAGTGTTACCTTTGTACTTCCATATGAACATTTTTTATTGCATTGAAGTTATTCAATAAGTCAATTTCTCAAACAACAAAAACCTGTACAGCTTTCAAGCTTCGAACATCTCTACTTTATAGCAGTGAAGAGATGGTCATTATCAATGACCTTGACCTACTATTAACTTGTAGTTTTTACATGCAAGCCTTTGGTTTAGTTCATTACTCAGATAACAAAAGTCTGTAACTTTCAAACGTCATACACTTACATGTACATGATAGCAATATCATGACCGTGACCTACTTTTCGCAATGTTCATTTACATCAGTGTTTAATTGACGTTTATATCTACCAAAAGCCATGTAGCTTTTAAACTTCATACACGCATTTGCATGCCAGGAGTCAGTTCATACAACGAGTAATATAATATCAATGACCTTCACCTACTTTTCATACTATGTTTAGCTGATTTAGTTGTCGGTAACAGCCAATACTCTGCAGTTCTCCAAGCTAGAAGGTTCTAGGCTCATTCTCTATAATATAACTCGATGTAAATGGAGAATGAGCCTGGCATGTTCATTGCTGTTTGAGCCATATAACTTTTCTTGTGTTGTGTGTTTTGTGTTGTGTGTGCGGCAGAAAACAAAATTCAGCTATGAAGCTTTAAAGCGTTTAACAGCTTTCAAATTTCATACACAACAACATCTACATGAAAGCAAGATGTCATTACTAAAAGGAAGTCGGTGACACTGACCTTCATATATATTTATACACACTTACTAGAACTTTGTCACTGACAGCACTTGACAGGGGGCATCAATGTCCCATTGATATGATATTAAAAACAAATACAGTTTATATACTTAACAATTAAATAGTTATATTTACTATTTACATAAAAGCAGCAAAACCGTAGGGAGGCATTTTGTTGTTGATTGTTTTCTTAAAGAAGCTAACCCGCCAAATGACGCAAAATTACACTACTAAACCGTTTATCAAAACTCTGTGAAGGTGTTCAGGTCATATAATAATGTATGTGTGCCGATTAAAGTATATAAAACAAAAAATTCATGGGTTCTTAATATACCTGTGATTGATTATGTGTAAAATGAATTATGAGTTGGTAGCCCTTAATTCAAAGCTACATTTTTGGGGTTTGACCTGGCTGGTTAAAGCCATTTATATCGTGTCAACAGAGTTTGGATTCTGAAAATGTCTTAATTTTTGTATATACCTGGTTGACAGTAGGTTGGGCTGTTGTTGGTGGCATAGCTACTTTAATACTTTGCAATTGTTAACAGCTTTACAATTCGGTATGTATTCTGATAGATAGGTAGCCAAGCAAATCATGTGTTGAAAATGACATCTGTAAGCTCTACTAATATCAGCACAGCTTAATGCGATAGTGTGTTGTTCACGGTCCTATTTTATAGATTATTTTCCGAATTGACTTGCAGGATTTTAACATATTTAAAAGAGTTGTATTCTTTTGTTTGGTCCTACCTGAAATTCAACTTCCTGTCAATGGCAATATGGACGTCACCGCTAAAAGTAGATTTGAAATGGCCACCTGCAGTCTCGGTGAGATTATCAATTGTAATCATGTTCGCTTACAGCGCTTATAGGTTTTTGACCTCTTATTTTTCTTGACTTGTTATTATTTTGATAGCTACATGGCCATAAAAGAAATGTTTATATTTTTAAAGATTTCTTGTCTTTTAATAGTTACCACTGCACATATAGTGAATTATCCAGTCATATTCCTCTATAAGTATTAGTTATAGAATGTCCAACGAGGTGTTACGAGCATATATCATAAAATACATCGAGGCGTAAGCCTAGATAATTTCATGATATATGCGTGTAACACCAAGTTGGATATTGTATAGTTGTTTTCTCGCTATCCACGCCCCCTTATATGATATCTGGTACAACGGCACACATTTTTGTATGCTAAGCAAGGCAGCTACTACAACCATTGCATAAAATCTTTGGCATCATCCGGCTGGTGATCGAACTATTACAAGTCAAGGGCGTAGCTAGGATATCGTGCATATAAAGGCAGCCGTAGCGACATGTTGAGGGGAGAAGCCGCGAACGGCTAGTGAGGTCTTTGGCATGCTCCCCTGGAATCGGAGATGACATTTCATGCATTTCTGAGTTCTAAACATCTTGTCTCATTTTTATTGTGTCGCCTCACTCGTCTGCATAGCACGGCACACACTTACGGCTCACTTTGTCGTCGTCCGTCGTCTGTCACACTTTAACATGCAACCTAACCTTGGCCATAACTTGAAAAGTATTTCACCTATCTTTATACAATTTCACATGCATCTTCATGTTACCTCAAAGAAAGTTGTAAAAACATGTGCAATAATTCTTGACTTGATTTAGCAGAGGTATGCTTTTTTTTTTTATAAAACTTTAACCTGCAACCTAACAAAGCTCATAACTGGCCATAATTTAAAAAGTGTTTGACCTACGCTCATGAAACTTCACACACATATTCATGTTACCCCCAAGGAATGTTATTACCAATGACCAATAACTCTGACTTTCACTTGCCACAGTTATGGCCCTTTTCATTAAACTTCAATCTGCAACCTAACCATGTTACTGACCATAACATGAAAGTGGTTGACCCATGTTCAAGAAACTTCACACACTTGTTCATCTTACCCAAAGAATTGTTGTTGCCTATGTCCAATAACTTCGACTTTGATTTCGCAGAGTTATGCCATTTTCATAAAGCTTTAACCTGCAACCTTCTATGGCAATTTATGCAGTTCTTATTTATCAATTATTCAACGCAATTGACGTGTCCAATAACTCTGATTTTCATTTTGCCACAGTTATACCCCTTCTCTTAAAACTTTAACATTCAATCTAACCTAACTCATAAAATGGCAAGATGTTGACCTATGGTTATACAGTTCACCCTTATCAATTATCCAATGCAGATTTATGCCCCTTTTCATAAACTGTAACAATGTAAAACTTCAGAGATTGCACTTCAGGAAATAAACGAAGGGTAGGCGACAAGTGGTCCATGGAACACCCTTTTTGTATTATAATTTTCTGTACTTGCTGCTTATATACCTGAATAAAAATCGTACGTTTTCTTCAACAGACCTTTTTCAACACTCGCGTCTATATTTGTCTTTAACAACAGCCCTATGTCTAGGTAAGTATGCCCGTGTGGCTGAGTTCATGAGTGAGACTTTAAGGGTCTGATGGGGGTATTCTGTGACGTCATGTGGCACAGATTCGTTAATGCTACAGGACTGAATGGAGGGGCTGGGAAGATCTATGTTATTTATAGAACAGAACAGAGCGCGATTACAATCTCGTATTCTCTGAAAACATGTATCAATTGTGGATACAGTCTGTTTGTTTATTTGCATGCAGTTTTACGTCATTTTCAACACATGTACGATTATATATGACGGTCGCTTTTTTTTTGTGGTGCATGCAGACCACCCACTTTTACTGGGTAGTACTGTACACCTCCCGCCATCCGTAAGAATCCACACTTCCTCACTTCATGCTTACAAGACTCGTTTTGATAGTGAATTGATATACTTTGAGTTTTGAGTTTTTTTGTTTCTGTAAACATCATTGATCCGAGTCAAAAATTACCTCTTTGTAATACTTCATAAAATTACTACTACACGTCTCACACCACAATTAATTTTCCATAGAGTCCCATTGTTCGTGGCATAGAGATAAACAGATGTTTCAACATGTATTTATGCTTAATTTCTTCATTGATCCAATATCTGCAATTTAAAACACATTTAACAAATATTTACCAGATTGAACTTTTTCATGTTAGCGTGACACCTATCAACATTTAGACAAAAAATACAACCCCGTGGTGATTAGACCCATGATGTGTGAAACGAGGCAGAATTAGCTAGAAATCTTATATCAACATGCATTTTTCTGTGATCTCTTCCTAAATGCTGTAGATTTAGAACCTGGTAAAGATAAATCAATGTATCCTGTCAAATGTAGAAAAGCGAACTTCTAAATCAAGGGAGATAATAGTGGTGTGAGTCCTACATCATGTCAGAAAAGTCGTGATGGAACGTATGGTTGCAATATGTTCCAGGTACTTTTGATACTAAACTACGCGATTAAATAAAGTTTATTCTCTTCTTCAACCTGAAATAGATTTGTCAACACAAATCGAACATTTCTGTATATTAAGCAGCTGCCTTTCAACCTTAAGGCAGCTACAAAGCAGCTACGCTACTGCAAATGGGATATCTACAGCGGTATGTGATCTCTTGTGACAAACATAGACCCTACCATATATGCATCGTTGTTCAAGTCGGCTTTTCCAGTACAGGGTGTGGACTATATGTTCAAACCGGTCCGTAGCCATGTTTTTCCCAGCGACATGCCGTGCGTTGGACTGCTTTAATCATTCCGGTGGGGGATGGGGTGGGTGGGGCGGGGGGGGGTTCTTCAGAAAAACTGAACATTCTACTGAAATAATTTGTTAAATATTGAACAAAGTTTAAATCAATTTATCTCATAAAAATGGTTTCATAATTTCACGATTTTGTATCCCGCGTGAACATTAATTTGCAACGCCGATTCTTCATATTTTAGCGAATACGGTGTACTTTGTTAATTTTGGGGGGAAAAAAGTACTTTTTTCTGATTGACTTTTAATTTTGGTTTTTAATAGTAGACATGTCAATGAACACTTTCATCAAAAAAAAATCATTCTCGTTGTTGAAACTTTTTCGCTATTTTTTTGGATTCGGAAAATTAGCACTGCAACACATATTTTCACCATTCTCATTTCCTTTCCCAACGTACCGTTGCAATTTGGTTTGTTAAAACCTATTTCTATTTTGAGCACTCCGGCATAAACCAAAAGCATGTATATATCAGAAATTTAATCTGGAATGCATGTAAACATACATTTGAAATATATGTATTGAAATAATGGAATTATTTTATTTTGTGTGTACCCGGTCGCGCCCGTAAATGTATATGCATTTTGCCGTCTTTGAGTCCGTGGGTCATGTTAGTTAATTTTGGGGAAATAAAAGTACTTGTCTCCGATTTCATTAAAATTTTGCATATGGACAGAGGAAAGATTACATGTATTTGTTTTTATTCTCGCTTCTAAAATGACGAAATAAATCGATTTTGATTTAAAAGTGCATTGTCGGCAATTTAAACCTTAAAACAACCTAAATTCATCCCTTTGAAAAATACCTTTAACTATCAATGGGAATTACACGAAGTGTACACCAATTATGTCCGACCAATGTAGTTTGTGAATATTATTACTTTAACAACGATCTGTGATTGTGTTTTGTCATAATCACAGTTTATATATAAGAGGTGTATAAATCAGACCAGTGACAATTTTCCCGATAATGTCATTTTGTTATCGATTTTATCACGTGACCTTCTTTGATAGATATTCCTACTACATAGGGCTGGCGTTCCTACTGTAATATGAAAAATCCGGGAATGCCATGTGGTTATGTTAAAGCTTTGCACATGGCCAAAATGTGTTCCTGCCTACTTTGGCCCCATGGACGTTCAGCCCGCTCGAACATTGCATTTGTTTCTTAACTTTATTTTCGCCACCGAGTTTGTTTCCATAGTTGTGCCTAATTTACGCTACATACCAACATCAACACATCGTATATCAACCAGTTGGTGTCAGCATAATGCCTGTTGACAAAGTAACAACACGGAGAACGTTTCAGGAGGAGACATACACTATGTTTGAAAGAGATAGCTCCAATAGCACAGAGCTAGTTTCAATGCTATAGAGATAGCACCAATGCCAACATATGAGAATATAAGAATCCATCATGAGTATCCATGTGAGATAGGGAAATCTCACCCAAGGGTCAAAATTGTAACCAGGGACGAGGCTGTGCCGAGTTCCTGGTTGCAATTCTGATCCCGAGGGTGAGATTTACCTATATCACATGGATAAACTCATGATGGATTATTTTTCTCGTTTAGTACAGGCATACTTCAATGACTGTATTTGATTTTACGCTAGAATAAGGCGACGTCACCAACGTGACGTTATGACGTCATGACATTACATGTAAGAGTCACATGTCATGTGAGATAGAGTTATCTCACATGAGGTAAACACCTATCTCACATGACCAGAAATGGGAGAATGTAATATCTTACCATTTCATACGACATTCCTCTTGTTTAGAACACAATTTACCTTACAAACTCACTGGTACATTCATCTGCGTGGCTATTTAGCCATCCTATTCCATATACTTTGCTGCTAATGTGGTTTGTGCTCACATATTCATAATCTTGTCATTGTTAATCTCATAATGTGCTCACATATTCATAATATTGCCATTGTAAATGTCATATGTGCTTATTAATAACCATTGAAAGTTTAAAACTCATCGACACTTATGGCTATCAACTGTGAAGCGTCATTAAATGCTATCAAAGTAATACATATAATACTCACAGTTAATTAAGCATTACTTATTTAGAATTTTGATACGTTTCCTTCCGCAGATAGAAACTTTCAAAGGAACGATAAAAAAAGGCCTAACTCTTACAACATAACACATATACATATCTGGGCCCTATTAGAGTGTTTGTCTTTGAAAATCATTATTCTATTGAATATATACTAGAGTATACTAGTTACTTTGTACTTTACTTTTATAAAGAAACGATTACAAGTAAACAGTTAAGCTAAATATAACACAACAATTTCTTGAACAAATGCTATAATAAAAACCTACTCCCATGTGGTTAATATGTTTACTACATACACCAACTGTATTGGACGGGCCTCATCTTCCAACACAATTTTGAATAGCACCATTACTTGATACAGTTGTATGTCTAACAGTGAGTTCGTGTTATCAATACAAACGTCTTGTGTTGTGGATAAAATGCTGAAGGGATGGGACCAACTACGTTACATAATGAGTATGCGTTTCACCAAAATATTAAGTTAATAAATTATCAATTTCCTTAGTTACGTCGAACAGGGTTCATAGTAAAACAATCCATATTTTTCTTAATTATTTATTTCCGAGATTTCTTGATACATGCAAGAGAGCCTGTAGCATAAGAAATATACAATCAGTACAAGAATATGTAAAACTACTAAAATCGACATTTCGACAATCCAGCGATATGCTTAATAATACACGCGAGAAATACATTATAATAATTACAATATCACAGATCACTTACCAGAAGATTCACAATAAATCTCTTAATAGCAATAGTATGCTAAAAGTAACAGAATAGTTATGTTACCAAAGGTTGACTTCACAGTCACCTACTATTTCTATACCTAGACTACTATCTCTAAGGCTACATATTAGAGTTGCCTGTTGTTGTCAACTGTCAGGGAGAGAATGCCAGAGAGTAAGATATTATAGACGGGACTAAAGTGTCAATTAGTTGAATTGTTCATCCAAGATTGTTAGCATAACTCACCAATAACTCACTAACTACACACACAATAATATACAGATATACCAAAGTTCTGCATTTAGCACAACATGTCAACCTATAAATAGAATGGAATGTGCTATAATTGGAAAGGTGAAGTATATTTATCCAGACCACAACACTGGTCCCATGTAGTTGCACAGGAATAGTAGTCTGTAGACAAAACATTACAGATGCAACATCGGGCGACATATTTCCCCGCTTTGGCAAAATGTTCTCCGGACATTTACTAATTTCTTTTTAATCTAGAGTGAATAAAATGCAAAAACAAATTCATGAAGTCAAATAAAAATAAGGAAATAATTCCATCTGCAACATAATTGTCTGGATATACATGTATGACCGGAAACTGGATATTTAATTTGAAATTCAATAGTTTACAATATGATGATTACTCGTTGAATTAAATGCACCTAATTATATATATAATTTTCTCCACTGTCTGCCTACAATAATACTGGGGAAAAAAAATCAATAATTATACATAGTCAATATTATTTGACTTGAAAATCTGTGGAAACATCTACTAGCCAAAACGATCTGGTGGTTTTCTAAACCTGACTAAACGTCTCGCAAGTGGAGTTCCAATTCCGGTTGATTCTCGGAATATGTCCGTAATACCCGTTGATTCTCATTGGATAGCGTTGGGTTGACTAACGTCTACTGGTTGGCTAATGTCAAAAGTGCCTGAACGGTGTATATGACTTGCACTGTCGTGACCAGCGACTTCAGCAGGCGACCCAACACTGCTATGGTGGAGGTTTGCACCATCACCTGGCTGACTCACATCTGTTATATCTAAGTTGGTCCCATACAAAATCTCGTGAGATACATTAGGGTTTCGCCTTCTGGCCGGAATGACATATCTAAATTTGATTCTGTCCGAGGCACTGTGGATCTCGTAGTCCGTGCCAAAACCTTGCGGTTTGACATCTTGAGAGGACTGAGGTCACATTTGATATACGTGAAAGGCAACAACATGTTACGATGTAATGTCCGCATCGGTCCTTTCACATGCTATCGCTGGACTCCCTGTGTTCAAAATGTCTATATTTGGTATTGACATCATCATAAGGATTCTGTTTCCATGTGTTTGCCAGTTTCTGTTTCCCTATCAATTCTACATTTCTCACTAGTATCCGGTCTCTAACTTTAAGTTTGGACACACAGGTGGCTGTATCGGTGTTGGGCACTAAAACAAAAAAAAAATGTTTTCTTGTTATTTGTTGAAAACAAACATATTTCAAGTGTTCCTGAAAAAATGTCCCAGAGTACTGTAGCTATAGACAAGATGTGAAAGTCTCTCTGGTCAACATTTGATACATAACTAAATAATACATCAATTATTTCACTGGCCGATTTCCGAGAATTATCCACTAATCTGGGATGGTAAGAACCGCAGACGTATGTCGTTCTTAGATGTATGTCGTCGATAAAACCGTTTTCCTGTGTCAAGTCAAATGCTTCGAAAAATGCGATTTTCCATTAGGTATACACACATCACTGTCGAACAAAATAAAGCACATATTCACCGTTATCGGTGTCGATTCTCCGAATGTACCAGAGTCAATCAATTCAATCCGAGATGTTTTCAACAATGTAACAAGTAATAAACATAAATATTACGCTTACCGTTTTTAAAATTGCTGTATTTGACGAGCAATCGTCAGTTTGGAATATTCACTCCACCCACTGCTTCAGTGTATTTTTTCAATAGTATCTAAAACATATACATGTACGACGCTTGCTCTTTTAAAAACAAAAGGAAACCTTAAAAAGCAATCGTCGCAGATGATCAATACTATTCAAAACAAGTGCAGCAGACGGTGGAGTGGATATTCTAAAATGACGATTTCTCGATCCTCAACTTCTCATCCCTGGAGTGGGTACCACTACTTATATTGTCTATCACTCTCGAAACGGCTGGGTCTGTTCTTTGTTCTTTCTCCAAGTCCAAGTTGTTGAAGCTTTCAGAATAAACCACTCCCACACTGGCCAGGTGTGGGGTATTATCCTCTGACACACTATCCACTAGTGAAATAGACGCAGTTGCAGAGTGACAAATGGCTTTAACAACGTCTGGAAAGAATAGTGGAATGCGGGAAAATCCATCTGTTTCAGAATTCAACTTTCCGGATTGGTAAGTGATAGTAAAGTTGTAATGGCTAATGCTGCTATCGATCTGTGCCCGATGGCATCCAGCTTTGCCGATTTCAACACATACATGTAAGTGAATGGGTTGTTATCGGTGACCACATCAAACGTGTTGGAGTATCGTGAAACGTGTCGGTCACTGCCCACTTAAGTGCCAAAAACTCCAGTTTATGTGTTGGTATTTCTTCTCACTTGGTCGTAATCCACAGCTTGCATATGTGATCACTCGCTCTACGCCCCCTGCTTCTGGTATAGCATAGCACCAAGTCCTTGTCCACTGGAATCTGTGTGCAATATGAATGGCTGGGTGTAGTCAGCATATGCCATGATTGGTGGTGATGTCAATTTATCCTTCAGCGTATCAAATGCTTGCCGATGACCACCTCCCCATTTCCATGTCGCTGCCGCCTTCTTTGCCGTTGTTTTGGTCTTCTTGGCGGCTTTGGTTGTGCCATGTCCCTCTAGCAAGGCATTCATGGATTGCGCCAACTGCGAAAAGTTAACAAACCGCCTGTAATAACCAGAAAAAAAAAGCCGTCACTGTCATAACTCCCTTAGGTTTGCAGTTTTTCATGTCTTCTGTCTTCTCCTGGTCGGTGGCTACACCCTTGTCAGAAACAACATGGTCCAAGTAAGTAACTGTGGTCTTCAAACACTCACACGTATTAGGCTTCAATTTGAGATCATGCTTCTCTCGGCGTGAAAACACCCCCTCCAGACGCGTTAGATGCTCTTCAAAAGTTCTTGAAAAGATAAAATGTCATTGAAAAAAAAAAAGTCCCGTAAATGCATCTCGCCCATGAATTTCTCCATAATGCGCTGAAATGTGGCTGGGGCGTTTGTGAGTCCGAAACTAAGTCTGTTACACTCACAGAAAAGGCTGTACAGGGCTTCGAGGATTCCTTCATCTCAACCTGCCAGTATCCACTGCGGAAATCGAGTTTTGAAAAAGAAACTTGCGCCATTTAAATATCTACCGTGTGATCGAAACGAGGAAGCATGCATGCATCTTCCCTTGTTCGAGCATTTAGGGTTCTTTAATCCAAGCAGAATCTAAGGGATTCATCTTTCTTCCGGACCAACATCACATTTGAAGAAAATGGGCTATCGGACTCCCTAAAGGCACTTCTTTTATGTATTGTCTTACCTCCTCGTACATGCCCGGTGGAGTTCTCCTGTATGGTACTTTGAAGTGTTAGTCATTCGCTAACACAAGCATGTGTTTGACTAGATCTCTGTGGTACCCTTCTAAAAGACCCAGTCCTAGCTGCCTAACACTTTGCGGGAACATATTAGCTGTTCCTGCGTAAGGTCTCAATATTGAAACCTAGGTCTTCCAGTGGTGCCTTATGATCCCCCATAGTCATTGGAACGCTACCAAGGTCAGATGCTAGTTTTTCTATAACCTTGTTCTCTTTGACCTGGCAAATGTCACACTTGGGTCGGATGGTAATCGTCTTGACGGACATGTTGCAGATCTTGAGACAGGGATCTTGGCACTGTTACCTTGTTGTTAAAGCTTGAAAACTCGGGGACAAACCGTATAAATGGACCTTCTATCAATATTCTCTGTGACAACTTCAAAAATGTTGTGGTTAACATGCCTGACAATTCGATTTACTGCATAAGGTGCAACTTTGATCACCTTCTTGTGCTGGACCGAACTGTAAACGATTTACAAGTGATGCTGTCCATCAAAACTTTCCATTATGATGGTACCTGTACACAACATAATTCCTCCGTAGCATTTTCACTTAAACGAATCACATTTGTACCTATGGCCACAGGACAAGATGAATTCACATGATTATCCGGAACCACTAAAACAGGTACATCAATGAAATATCTGATAAAAACAGGATTAAAATATTACATTCAGTAAAACCACTATAATTCAATGAATTGCCATCTGCAATAGAAAAATTCAAGCCCAAGGCATCTAGACTCTTGAGCTCTGGTTTATCTCCTAATGCATCATAAAATGACTATGACACTGTGGATACCATCGAACCTATATCCAGGAGTGCCTTCGCTGACGATCCCTGTAAAACAATATCTCTTTCGTTAGAAGAACCAATTAACAAATAAAAAAACGGTTGGCCTACATATCCACATGCCTCTGGTTGGCCATCAAAAGAGAAGGTCACACTTTTGGGTTAAACACTCTACCGCGACCTCTGTTGTTGTTGTTGTTGCCCGATGTTGTTTTTATGTTATTCGAGTTGTTCCAATAAAAGCCGCGACCGTACAATCGATGGCTAGATTGATACCTATCTGAGTCACAGGCGCCTGGTCTTTCATCTAGTTTTTGTAAAATGAGGTTGAACTTTTCGTCAATCTTGGTGTCTAGTTTCTTCTCGAGGGCATCCATGCAATATTGCATCCTCTTCTTCTTCTGGTCGGTAAGTGACCTTACTAGTCGGCTGCTTTGTACTGGTAGCTCTGATGTTGATCTCTATGTCCACCATCCTAATCTCCCTCAACAACTCGTCATACATGTAGCTAGAAAGGGTATCGTACTTGTGGCGCGTCTGGCTCTTACGTTTCTCGGACCGTTGTGACATCCAGAACTTGTGACGCATCAAGTCATGCTTCGCCTCTTTGGCCAGATGTACGTTCTGAATTGCGGTCTGGAGGAAGTGTCTCCAACCGGCAACCGAAGGCTGTAACCGATTCATCTGGTTTCTGGAAGCTGTTAAAAAACTCCGGCATTATCATGCCATTCGTGGACTGGTCTGCAAAAAGAGCATCTAGTTTGGTTAAAACTTCCTGAATGGTGGCTTGCTGTCATAGCGGTATAAGCATCCGTCTGGCAGTACCTCTGATCTCCTGATGGACTGGGTCACAATGTTTGCTGTCATATCGGGATCTTCTTTCAAACACTCTATTTCGAACGGCCATTCTGTATAAGAGACATCTCCCTTCTGATCATCCCCTGAAAATAATGGTATCTTCGGGATGCTCTGTGATGCATTAAAAAATGTGAGATCTCCTGTGGATCTACATTTGAGGTAGCCCCATACTCGCCGCCTCTATAGCCTTAAAAAGCCTAGACTTATTTGTACTCGTCTTAAGCTACCTTGAAGCGTCAACATTTCTTATTCAGACATTGTAGTGTCCTTAGTAGTCGACATCACTAATTAATCCACTAAATTATCCCAGAACATCAGAAAAATCACTATAACACAATCAACTTTGTATAATCCGGACACAATTAAATCACTGTCCCTGCTGTAAATAAACATATACCCACAACAATATCTCTGTACTGAAAATAGATAAACAACTTCCTGAAATCAAATCGTTATTCAAGACACTCTTAAATTAATTCTATACAATTCTGTAAGTAATAAATTCAGTAAGTAAAATTCCTGAAATTATCAATATTTGCAATTGTTATGTGCAATTCCCTGACAAAATATTTAACACCTTATAAGCCACTGCAAAAATAACGTCAAAATTAAGTAAACTCACAACTACTTCCTGAAAATAAACAGAAACAGTACAATATTACTTTCTGTAGATAATTTGAAACCGTATATATTATTTCCTGAAAATAAATTCATATTATTCCCTGAAATAATACATATAAACCACTTTCCAGAAAATCACTTCGCATGAGCAATACTATATCCTGTAAACAGCTTCAAACTAGCATATCACAGTTCAACGTGCTAGCAAGCACATATATAAGACATATATCAATATTGTAACTTTTATAAATACTTTTCTCTTCATATGCTTTCGCCGTGCAGTACACGAGAAATGTGAATAGATTGTATAGAGTGAACGTGTGAGTGTTTATTAAGCAGACCAGAGAAATAATGTCAGCTGAACAACAACCTTACAAATTATATAAACCAACTGTTACGTGATTCTATGCTCTATAATTTACTTTTAGAAATATCCCTTAAGTTTCTTATATATCTCTCGTACACTATCGAACATATATCTAACACCGATATCTATACCACTATCAATATTCACTCTGGTGAATCAAGGATACACTATTCACCCAATATATAAACACTGTTTGCTTCAACATGCACTTTTAAATATCCACAATGACAATACACACTATATCAACCGATTGGACAGTTTTTACACATAAGGTTTTAACCAAGAGCCTCTTGAGTCAATACTTATAAAACTATAAGTCTAAATCACTGATAAATTTCAATACCCTTCTATAAACAATTTCAGGTAATTTCGAAATACTATACTATACATCGCTCTAGTATCCAGCCATGCATGAAATTTACCAACGAAGGTAAATATGTTTGACCTACTATTTTACGGGAATATTCTACGGCGTTCGAACAAACATACCCTGGTTGTGGTCCTGGAAATTGTTCGTCCGTCTTGTCAATCGGTGATCCCTGGTTTCGTCTGATCAACACGTTCGTGGTCGCCATTGTCATATATTTTTTTGAATAATTTACAGAGGTATGTACATTGTGCGGAACTTTTCTTTATACAGAATATGTGTATGCATTGTATTAGATCAAATGCACCGAAAGATGTCAACGCCGAGGTGATCACAGTAATGTATTATAGACGGTAGGAAGTTGATGCAAACATTAGTTTCAAAACAAGACAGATGTCCGATGAAATCTTCATCAGTTGTGATTGGTGCTATATCTATAGCATTGGAAAAAGATCTCCAGCATTGATATTGAAAGTTGTTTAAAAGAGTATTTGCTCGCCCTGAAAAGCTCACCGTGTTGTTTTTTGTAAACAGGCTATATACGGACACCAAGTGGTTGATATCTGAGGTGTTCATGTTCATAGCTTGCGTAAATGAGACACACATGTGAAAGCATACTCGGTGACGACGATTAAGTGCAGAAAAACAAACTGCTATATTCGAACGGGCTGAAAGTCCTTGGGGGCATAGAAGGGATCTTTCGATAAAATAATTGCATTCCCGGATCACGAAGAAATAGGAAAGCATACCTATATTGGTTACCCTTATTTTTGACGTTGGAATTAGCTCGGAAGTAGCGTTGAAGCATCTATCAATATACCTCGAAACGGAGTCAGCTCCACCAATTACCAGCCGTGTTCTATGGATCCGCTTTAAAACGAATACGGGATAACCGTGCGGGCGAGACAGATAACGTAAGGATGGGTAGTGGCTTCTTCACAATATCTAGACATACTTTTGCTGCCTAAACATTGTACTTAACGTGGGGTTTTCCTTTTGCAGGATATAACCGACGCGTATCTCGAATTTCGACACAAAAGGATTACCGAAACAGTAGATAGATACAAAGATGTAGCTGACGTTGATGCAATGATTGAGCGTCTTAGACGAGTAATTCCATCAGTCTCAGACGACGACATCGATGATAGAATACTCGAAACACCAATGTAGTACTTTGTGCAGGTCTCTATACTCACAAAGTGGAGATACCCGTAGGAAGTACATACCCATACCGCGAGTGCCAACTGTGTCAGCAACTCTTAAGTTCTTGGAATACATTTTGGAAATAGTACTAAATGTGCGTGCAGGTTTTTTTTCAACAAAGGTGTCGTTCTTTATACACCATCATTTTATACTGCTGCATTGTTAGTACTAATTATTCTAGAAGACCGCAATGCCGGTGTTAAAAATGTATTCACTGTGTTCGTTCTACATTGATAGCGTTTATGTATTTATTTTTAAAACGTTAAATATTACATAGGCACGTTATATATTACACATATTTAATCGTTTGAATTCCTATTTGATTTGTTGGATCTCGTCATTAAGTGTTTGCGTGTGTGTTTGTACAACCATTACATAACCGCAACGTTCGAGTTTGTTTTTTCCATTTGTGAGGGTTGTATATAAGTAGGTAATAGTGTCAATACTGTGTGTACTGAATCTAGTTTACGATCAAATTAATATTTATATATATCTCAAATTAAACCTTTGGAATTGCTATGTTTTAGTTTTTTAAATAACACATAGACACTTATTATAATTAGCCCATTTCATCGTTTTAATGTATTTGCAATTTGTGGTATGACCTTACAAAATTGTCTTTCAGTATGTGTTGTATAAACATTACATAACCGCTTACTTTCGATTTTGCTTACTAGTATTTGTATGGGTTGTATATAAATAGTTAATCGTGTCAATAATTTGTGCTTGTATAATGGTTGTCTTTTTATATTTTAACCATTACATAGACGTATTATAGAATACAAATATTTCATCCTAAAGGCTTTAACAATTGTTTTTATATTTGTTGGATATCGTCACAAAGTTTTTGCAATTTAACGATCAAAATAATATGTATATTTATCTCATATTAAACTTTTAGATGTGTTTGTCTTTAATTATTAATTTTAAATAATACATGGACACTTTATATAGTAAACATATATCATCGTTTGAATGTATTTCTCCTTCCATGGTTGGGGATAAAAGCCGTGCACTCCAAAATATAACGGAAATAGCAGGTACGTGGTACGGATAATACCGAAAGAAGTAATGAATAGTTTAGCTTAGTGTAACGAAACTAAAGGAGATTATCAGTATAGTAGAATGATGTATAATATTAATAAAGAAACAATTAAACGTAAAACCATTTATTTATATCGTATATTAGATCAATTATCATGCATACACGAAACAGATCCATCAGATGTAATTGGATAGGAGAAGGAATCCGTGCCGTACCGTATATATCGGCGAACAATATTTGTGTAACAGTTATCAAAAATCAAAAATAATAAACATTAAATCAACACTTTTAAATAAATATCAGACATGGGCAATAAAATCATTAAATTGCATGTTACTTTGCAAATTAAAGGTTTGGCAAACACTTAGGCAGATTTCAAGAGGTATTCACACATTTTAACAACAGCGGACAGCCGCACATACATGACTAATGATCACTATTTATACCAATAATACCAATAATGCAGTTTTCTGTTAGCCTTTCGTAACATCCCGAGCGATGTCTGAGAGCAAGAATTATCACAGATCGAGTATAGCAGAGATATACATGAAAATAGATCAAGGTTAAGATAAAATATGTATAAACTATCATTTTCATTTAAAAAAACAAAAACACTTATATATCTATAGCATAAGTACCCCAAAATTTAAATAATGTTATTTCACTTATCATATTTGGTCCAATTTACATCCTATCTGTCTCTAATAGTTTAGTTACACTAAGCTTAACTATTCATTACTACGTTCGGTATTCTCCGTACCACACACCTGCTATATCGTTATGTTTCGGAATGTACGTTACGGTACAGTACGGCTTTTATCCCCAACTGTTGTATAAAAATGGAGACATCGGGGTGAAAAAAGCAACACCCGGAAGATTAAACGTGTATACAAAGATATTTAACATTATATCAAATATTCTCATGAACGGTTGGACATAAGTTGGCAGTGGTTTATTCAGGAATAATAAGTATAGTTAAGATTATGAACAGTGTGATAATGAAGTCCCAAAGTTGATAAAATCTCAAATACGTTTTCCTCATACGGATATTAAACTATATTTCAATTTCATTCTTACACGCGATCAATAGAATAGGTTTCAGTCTTTCATGAAAATATTGTGATATTAATTTTGTTTTAAACGTATTTACTCGTGACTTTATATTGTTGTAATTGTCCTGACTATATTGTTGGCAATATGTAGTTCTGAAGCTATGTAGTGTCTTTAAAACTACAGACTTGATCACGGACATTTAGGTCAAATGAATGCCGAAATTACAAACTGTGTCTCGAATTGTTAGGTAAAATGCATGCCAAATATACAGACTGAATCCCGGACTGTTAGCTTGAGGTTAAATACATGCTATAACTACGGACTGGATCCCGGGCTGTTAGGTTAAATGCATGCCAACACAACATACCGGTGCATTGACACACGAGCAAATCCAATATATACTGAAAGAAATAAGTTTATCACGGTCTTTTGCATATCTAGCTTAAAGAAACTGAATGTTTTTTTCATGATGTGAAGTATTTGATAACTTTGGCATGTCAGAAGGTGTTCTTGTTGTCCACTTATTGTGTGTGATTCAAGGTAAGTATCAGAGTTATCTCCCATTTGTATAAAACAAACAATTTCACATTAAAAATAAGAATATTATCAAGAACATGGTTAAACGTTATTAAATAACTATTCTGGGTTTCGAGTGATACAAACTCATAAACAATTGACATTAATCTTATCATTATAATGAAATTACGAACAAAAGTCACTGTTTTAAATTTTAAAATTTTCGCCGGTTATATTGAAATAAGAATGAAATTATAATTTCTGTAAAACAGGTAAATTAAAACATGTTGCTACTTTTTTCGCAGATATCGTTTAAAAATATTGTCCTGCATATACTTGTTAATTATGTTAATTATATTGTTAATGGCGGCTGAAGCACATAGCCTTGAATCTGCTCAATGGGATTTACCATGTTATTTATGTGCTAAACTTAATTCTTTCAGTCTATTTGTAAATGAGGCTACAACAAACTAAACGGGACAATATGAAAGTATACAATAAATTTGTAAATGAGATAGACTACAACAAAACATATTTAACATTTCCTTCACAAAATACCAAGTTTTCTATATCCTGGTATACTTCTGTAACATTCATAGCACTTTCAAGCCAATGCACGTCAGCACATTATATTATTTGAATGATACTGAGGATGAAGATACGGAATTTCGTCATGAAGCAGAGCGTTACACAGAGTACATAGATTCATGTTTAGATCGTATCAACAGGCATTTTAGTTTTCTTATTATAAACGTGTTCATATATTTAACCATTTTGTTGTAGTAATAAATGTTTTTCAAATTCAAATGTGTGTTTCAATATTCAATAACCAGTTCCTGTATGCCAATAGTTGGAAGTTAATAGGTTTCCCATTATATAATACAATCCACATTTAGGCAATATTAAAAATGATTTTACACTTTGTTACCTTTATACGTGGTCTGTAGTTTGACTTTACTCGAAGCAACGTTATATAACATATATATAGTTCCGATTGCTTGTTAATGTACAACTAATGTAACAGAGTAACACGTATCTAGCAGTGATTGTAGCAGTCCTGCCAAAAATATTTAAACACACGATTTTTAAAATTTAAGATTTATATCATGTGAAGAACATTGTTAAATGGAAATTTGGAGCACGCGACTTGATTTTCGCACATTTTTAAAGCTGTTTAAAATATTTATGAATTAATACAAGTTGATGCATTGTTTAATAGTCATATAGAAAATACTAGATTACAACAGCAATTCGATTAGAAAGACTTGGTTTAATTTCTACCACTACTACTGTCATGAAGGTGCGCTTACTATTTCTGCCCAGATGAGTGCTAAACGCACAAACAAAGTCTTCATAACTTTTATATACAAAGTATAATCATCGTACACAGCAGCTGCTGTTATAGTTGTACTACACAAAATGAGTTGCTAGTTCCTCAAACTTGCTATTTCAGTTAGATGAAACCACAGGTATAGTGCTGCTATTGCAACTGTCGATATGTCACTAAATGAACTAATTATGTCCTTAGGCGGTAGAAATCCGGAGATTGTACCCTTAAATCCGGATATCCGGACTAAAAAATCGGGAGAATACGCGTTTTATCAACAGATTTGGCAGGCCTGTTGTAGTTATATTACAGTTACTATTTTAAGTTCATCTATTCACAGTGATCGTATAGTGTATTAAGTTACGTTAACAAGTTTAAGTTATTGACGAAGTTATCATCAGTTTCTTCAAGGTTAAACACCCAGGAGAAAACTGTATGTACAGAAACAATAGCACACAACACAATAACACCGTAGGTTTGAAATGTGCCATAAACAAAAGGACAAAACATAACATAAAGAGTGCATAAGACAGGAACAGGCACTAGGCAAAATGGTTAGCCTTACGATAAACAACTGGTTAGCTTAAACCGATTTAAGTTTGGTTTTCCTCTTTTAACACTTCGTTAAGGGTGTTATTTATTCTAAGTTCGTAACACCGAATCGTTCATTATCGAACCCAGATCCTTAGCGACAGCCTAACCGAAGCACAATCCGCCTTGCTGTAACTCTCGCTACGTATTTCCGCTCCAATCAAGACAATAAGTGGTAGCAATAACAATCAAGTTTAGTAAAACATTTGGATGAAAACGTAATTGGCAATGCTTAATTATTTAAATAACTAACTACTACTTAACAAAGGACCAACAGCATCCATGCTCTCTCTGTACATAAAACTGATGTTCAGCTATTAATCATGTACTGGTACTGATCATGTGATAAGGGGGTACTTAAGACTTCCAGTTTTCAACTGCTGACCACAGCATACGTGTGCAATTTAAACGCTAACTTATATCAGTTATAGAATGTAGTTGCCAGTATCTCATTGAAATGACCACCAGTGAGTAATAACAATGTAAAGTAAAAGTTATTCTTCAAGAATGACCCTGATACTCACATCCAGTGCCTGGAGAAATATGTGTCAACTATCTGAAAAATCATTTTATTTTAGTTCCTGATTTAAGATATATTAAACATAATTAAGACTTTATGAGGGATCCATTAGAAATATCAAATAAAAAAAGAGCGAAAAGTGGCGGAATCGGTTTCTTTGAGACTTTTCTTGAAAGATTATATAATTTGCAATACCTCCAATGCCCCCGTAGCACTGGCTTTAGTGGCATTCTAATTTAACGCCACAACGATTTGGATTGATGACCTCAGAAGAACAGTAAATATTATATATTCTGTGATGAGTTATAGAAATTTCCCAGTTTGAGAAAATTTATAACATATCTCTTCCTCTACACTATGCTATCAAGATAGCACAGAAGCCAGATTTTAACTACTTTTTTAGAAGGTTGAAAAACTGTTAAAATCTTCTGAATTTGAAGAAGTAAGTGGTCCTGAAATGCCTATGCAACCAAAAAATGCTGGAAATGCCCCCTGAACCCAGCCATCATCGTCTACAGGACGGTTTTAGCCTGTGCCTGTGCTGCAATATCGTGACGTCACATAGCGTGAGTGACGTCACGATATTCATGTATTACTCCATGCTGTCGCCAAAGGAGTGACAGAAGAAGGAATCAATGTGTCGAAAGACGATTGGAAAGAAATTCATCACAGAATATATAATATATAGTTTAATTAACATTGTTGTCGTGATACGGGAAATAATTCCCTCGTGAAAAAAATTCATGCGATATAGAAACTCGTGCGCACTCGTTTCTATATCGCAAGAATCTTTCTTATTCGGGAATTTTTTCCCGTATCCCGACAACAATGTTAATTAAACTCTAAGTAATAACACTACTGATTTGTAGTTCCGGTGACATTTTACAGCCGCTGCACAGCACTATACAAACGCTAGTGTAAATTTCAATTAATACTGAAAAGAGATATAGGGTCCTATAGAAACCACAGCGTCCGAGCGCAAAGGCATCGTAGGTCCGCACTGTACTGCAAACAAGGACTTGAAAATACAATGAAAGAGACAAAAAACCACAGAAAGGTAGGTGAAGACAGGGTGACCGACTTGGAACGGTCAGTAGGCAATAAGGCCAACTGGTTAGCTTGAATCGATTTTATATGCGCACAATCCTCGCTATTATCCTGTCTTCAGCGCCCAATCAGAAAAGACAGTGTAAACAAAACTACATCCCATCAAAAGGAATTCTCTAACAATAAAGTCTAAATCCAGAGAAACTAACTAAAGAAACACATAACAAATAATAAAACATCTCAGGATGTATCCAGAATCGTACTGAACAACCATAGTAGTTGCAGCTAAAGAGAAAACCAATCTAGGGTACGACCAGAAAACCCGAGGGACGAAAGAGCATGCACCCACCTCCCTTTGTTGGGGTTTCAGTAGGTACAATCATAGAGTCCCAAGAGGTAGTCCAGTCATCGCACAAGTGAAAAGTGAAGCGTAATGACTGACTGTAGAGGGGTCAATCACTAAACATGCAGTGCACTGTAAAACCAAAGGGTTATATCCTTTTCTGACGAACTTCCTGATTAAATTTGTAAAGCGGTCAGGAAACCCGTCAGACCCCTTTAACTTTCGAATTTTGTAGACCACATCTCCATAAAATGAGGGTTGTGATATGCCTAGTCGCAGAAGTGTCTTAAGGTTGGTGTTGTACTTTTCCAGCAGGCCCTCGTTGCGGCGGTAGAATTTAGAGAAAGATCTACGTAGTTTGTGATAACGAAAACCCTGTTGAAGAAGTTTACTTGTAATAACTTGATTTCTGTCATTGAAGTCTATAACATCATTGCACGCTCTAGCAAATCGAATTAGCTGGGAGATATACACCCCGTATGAGGTAGCACGAGGTACATCTCCATCCAGGTGTGGATAGTTAACGATGTTAAAATTGAAATCATCTCTCTTATCATAGATTTTAGTATGAATACATTCATTTGAAATCGAGAGATGAAGATCGAGAAATGCTGCTACTGTATCCGAACTGTTGGCTTTATTCCACGTGAGCTCTGGTGGATAAATGTTAGTAACCATATGAGCAAAGAACAGATTATCAATATTGAGTATGTCATCAAGATACCGAGAAGTATTGTTAAAGACATCAATAATTTCACCCTGGCTAGCAGGTGATAAACTCAACATAAAATCTATTTCATAGCAGTACAAAAACAAATCTGCAACACGTGGCGCACAGCTAGTACCCATAGGAATACCAACAACCTGGCGGTAAATAGTTTTACTGTATCTTATAAAGATGTAAAAAACATAAACAAGAAAGAAAAGTAACATACTCTGTTTTATTGAGGCTTGTCATGAGAAGTAATATAATGTTCCAAACCCTTCATGCGCCTTAATGCTGGCTTAATCAGTATTCTACTGTAAAGCCTTGATAATCCAGAAGGACCAATAAGTAATTACGATACTGATTTGAATTCGTTATATATAAAGCGCATGCGCACTAAATGTTAATCAGAATTGTCAACTTTCCTGAATGAATTGATATCACTATAAAGTCAATAATACTCGCGCGCACAGATATCTTTGTATACACACCGATCAGGAAGATATACTGGAAGCAACAAAAGCAACCAAGAGAATAAAGCAGAGACCTCGATTTTAGTCTGTTCGCGAGAGGTAATATAAGACGCAACATCACCCCCAAGAGGTATTGTTCTTCAAAGGCTTATCAGGGCTAATGACATAGATTAAGACAAATTAATTTCCATCGCATTTCATTGTTTAACCGTGATAATGCGTCAGTGTTGCCCACGTACGGATATCGTCACTGTGCTCTTGCCTGATGGTTATCGTTTCTCCATCGTCGTGGTTATGTGTCCCACATCGCTCTGAAGTCATCATCAACCCCCCTGTAGTGCCTCTCGTATGTTGATTTATGATCAGCATGACTAAATATAAATGTTTAATAAACGTATGTATTTAACAATTTCTTGGAGTAGTACTTTTATTTTTAAATAAAGTTCAAGCATCGTTTGTTGCATATAATATTAATAACGCACAAACACGCGTATTTCAGTGTCCATTATGTTATTCGTTATTTTCCATTTGTTCTAGATTCTATAATTTTGCCGCACATATGAAGATATTATACCAATTATTTTCCCCATAGACACCAATGTTAAAGTGTCACATATTAATGATTTGCTGCAAATTCAAATCAACTATGGATAATGCAGTAATGTAATGTTCATATAGAAAACTAATGTCCCACTTGAAAAATCATCAGAAAAGGTGGGGTGACACGACATATAAGAAAGTTCTTGTTTATTTACTAAACAGGTCAAGGGTACAGCTGTTTTCATTGATTGACTGTTTTCATTGCTCACATAGTGTAAACATAGAGTCGAAATTTCGAAAATGTTCATCAGTGATCAAGTAAAACTTATTAATACGCTTCTTATACATACAACCACAAAATCGAATAGGAATGGGCATACTTATAATGCCCGTTTCCATAAAAAAAGGAGGAATTACTTTTTATTATAGGAACTGCATTCGACTACACCTCGGAGGCTTACATGTAATTAGTGGTGGTAAACCTGAAATCCAAGTTTTATTAAAATCTTGGCACACACGACCTCCACCAGCGTTACATCGATATATTACATTCTTAATAGAGTTGTATAGACATGTCTAGGTATCAGAAATCTTGCAATAACTTAAACTGTACTGAGATATATCTCCCAAGGGAAATATAGCTTCCTAGCCGGAACTACTTTGTTTGCCCTATATAAACCTAAATTTAGAATACAGATAAGAAGATTGTTCTAAAAATAAACACCACTACTAAGAAGTGAATGATGGGAAGAAACAAACAGATATAGTTAAAATAAATAAATGAATTCAAATAATGAAAACATTGATTTATTTCATATATTTATATTTTTTAAAGTAAACGAGTTTTATACACAGATTAAAATCAGAAATATACCAAATCACAAAAGCCGTCTGCTTCAAAGTTTATCATTGTCAAAAGATGGCAGAATTACTAAATGTCATCTCTCAGCAAGCCATTGTTTTTTACACTAGTCTGAGTATGAGGATCTGCCACACACACACACAAGCCCGTCCAGTCACAATCTTCAGTTAGGTTTGCGCCTGTGAATACAATTAATGTGATAGATTTCATTTCTGGCCAGGAAAATGCCAAAACATGGCATGACATGGCACTGTTTTCGTCGTTCTTGCATTCACAAAATGAAAAAAGGACTGTTGAACTATCAGAGTTATAACTCAACTTCGGGAACTTCCTGGTAAATAAGGGATGGATCCGAGTATGAGCCTTCCGCGATACGTGGATTTATGTCGAGTCTCTGTATTTGAACATAAATTATATGCCTCAAGTTAACAACAATCCTATATAAGAACAATACTAAAAGCTAAAATGAAGTACCGGAAACAAGCCAAAGTGACGAGTTGACAGATGAGGATATAGACAAGTTGTTTGAATGCGGTCAGCTAGGTCACGACTGGTGAATCTGCTGCATGTGTTATCCTGTCTTGTCTTTGGCATGCGGGGAGGAACCTACAATGGGGAGGGGATATCGAATTATTTACATATGAAGACGGTGAGGAATATTTGTGTCATATTAAGCAGGGCCAGACAAAAACACGGTTTGTACCGTTTTGCGAAATTTTAGAAAGTTTAAGCGAAAAGCATGGGCAAATTCGGAAACCTGTCGCTGTCCCGTTGCGGTTTACATAATATACAGGGACCACAGACCAACTATATGATAGACACTGAATTCCCATGTTTACTGAGGCTAAACGACTTAAGAAGACCTGGTTCAGACCAGTGTTGGTTAAAAAATGTACCAATGGGCAAAACTCACATATACAAATTGGTCAAAACAATAAAGGAAAACTGCCCGACAATCAATGATCAAAAGAAAACTGACCAATCACAGTATTAGGAAACATCTAGTTCAGAAGTATAATGAGATATAATGCCACTGTCCAAATAAGTGGATACAAATATTTTCAAAAATGTAAACAATTATTCCACAATGAGCCAAAAATAACAAAAACAAGTAGCTGCAGCATTAATGGACACCATACAAGCTTATCTTGTCCCATTTCAACAGCTTCTACCAGCTTCTACCGTCACTGATTTACAATTCATGGAGGAATATTCAATTTCTATCCTAATTGAATGGCGGATTACCAAGCCGAAGAAATTCCGAATAATTCACAGAATTCTCGACCCAGATTCGACTAACAATACACAAATAACAATACAACGTTATGGATTTTGACACTTATACACGACTGAACATCTGAAATGAACGTCATGTACTATGTGTAAACACACACGGTTGACAAAGAGCACGTTGTTAACATCGTTATTATTTTAACTGTTTTGATGATTATTAGTTACTTAAATAATGAAAACGTTAAGATATTCCTACATAAACGTATTTGGGACACAATAAAATAACTGTTTCCTGTTAAAATAACTGTTTACTCGTGAAAATACGTCCGAATAAACAAACTCATGATAACTCACTCGTGTGTTTATGCGGACATATTTTCACGCGGGATAGATATCCCGTATTAAAAAACTCGTGGTAATTAAACTCCATGTATCAGAATTCATCGTCAAGTCCAACATCGGGTACAACTGCTTCATGAACGATCCGGTTGGCTTGGAGGTGAGTCCTCACTGTCGTCATTGTCAACCTTTACTACTCTAACATTACTTTTTTAACCTTAGTTGCGTTCTATACCATTACATATATAACCCAAGTCCCAAATGCCCGAAATCTGTAAATCAAATCGTTCATTGGTACCTCTTTAAAGGTAAACTATAGCGTGTCTTTTGAGCATATATCCTGAAATATATTTATATAATATACAATCAGTTCAAATATTACACCTATTGGTTGTCCCGTTTTGTCACAGTATCCAGTTATACCTCATAGAGCACACGCTCAGAGTTTCGACCTTTTAGAAGACAGGTAAGTGTCACGAGACCTGTGACGTCATTGATACTAAGCGATTAGCGGTTCCGCATTAAGTCTTGTCTATGTAGGATTACGTTTTATGGTACGTTTTAACAATGTCGTTTGCTGGGTGCAAACGTGTTCATACAAAAGGCCAATATAATAATATGTTTCTTTCGATTTCCAAATCAGGTTAATGATTAAGATTTGAAGTTTGTGGACCGCTGCCGAGTAACATTTTGAGCTGGATTCGTGGGAAGTCGATCCTTTGGTTTCTTTTTCGTTGATTTGGAGAACAGACGGCCATGCCGATTTAAAAAAACAGCGGTATTAACAATATTTGCTTACAAAAATGAGAATTGCCTAACCCCGCCGTCTCCGAGCAAGTTGTATTCGCCGATTCGACCGGCGTTGAGGATTAAATTAATAAATGAGGTAACATAAAAGTTTTTGTTCTATTATCTTAGCACTTCATCGGGTATACGTATGCTAAATTGTAGAAAGGTTTAGAGTCTTAGATCTTTATATACACGGTGATTGTTTAGCTGTTGAATTATAAGCATGCGTCGTTACGTGCATCAGTCAAGAGCTGACTTTTTCAAAAGATTGCTAAACAATTTCAGCATATAAATTTAAATGAATCCGGTGAAAGAAAACTGTTTCTTTGTTTCAATATATATTTTGTAGATTTATTTATACACCCGCTTCTGCAAATAGTATTATATATCTATATCTATTAGGTTCAACTATTAAGTGCGCACATCAGTTTCCAATGTCTTGGACATGAGGTCGTGTAGTGTACTGTGAAAAATAAAACAAAAAAGTTTTAATGTTGGAGAAAGAGCAAAATGATGACGACTCGTATTCAGTTCAGATAATACCTCCTGCATCGCTTTGTTTATATTCTCAGTATCAGTATCTGAGATTAGCTGAGGCCACAAGATGGTTTAGGATTTAGTTACTTAGTTACCTCACTTGATATAGCATAACAGTCTCAGGTGAATATTGAAAAAATGAAAATGTAATTGAATTTTTAGCTTATTTGACCTTTAGACCCCCCTAAGGGCCCCTGGACTCGGAACCAAAAACAATATTGCTCTTTCATGCCGTCATCATATGGTGATGCCATACCACAAGTTTGGTTGAATTCCGTTAAGCGGTTTAGGAGGAGATGCGGTAACGGACAGACGGACAGACGGACAGACAGACGGACGGACGGACAGACGGAAGTTATTTTAATATATCCTAAAGTATCACCAAAACATCATTTCTTTGAAATTATTTTGAAATCCATCAGGCGGTTTAGGACAAGAAGATTTTTAAAAGTTTCCATATAGAAATATAGAAACAATAAGCCCCAGCTCCAAGCTGACGAGTTGACAGATGAGGATATAGGATATATATGAGCTTTTTTTTATAGAATCAACACAGCTTGAACAATCTCGGTAGAGGGTCACCAAAACATAATTTCTGTGAAATTATTTTTAAATGAAGTGGTTTCAGACGAGAGAAGATTGTATAAGTATTCCATATAGAAATATAGCGAAAATAAGCCCTCTGGCGGCCAAATGTTTTGACGAATCAATCCGTGTGATACTATGTCACCAGGGCATTAATAAAGAACAAGTCCGTGCTCCTTACTACACACTTTATAGCCTTTTAAAACTACCCCATTTTAATGTATGATCGTATAGTGGTATATTAATTCTAACAGACTCTACTGTCCATACTTTTACATTTCCTCCTCTCGCAAGTAAACATCTCAGTATATACCTGCACCCACGTGCAATCATCTTATTGGATTTTTACACCTTTATTCAATTGGTCTAGTAAAGTATCCCCGCCTACGATATACCTTAGAAAGATAATATTATATCTGCTTTTGAGAAGATCATCCCAAATTGTAGAATAATGGTCATTTACTATTAACTGCGAGATACTTCTACCACTTGTTATTAAGCTATTATTATTACTTATTAAAGGGTCTCGTAGGGTTACATCCGGCTTGAACAATCTTGGTAGAGTGTCACCAAAACATCATTTCCGTAGAATTATTTTGAAATCCATCAAGCGGTTTCATGATCAGAAGACCAGAATTTTTAAGTTTTCCTTATAGATATATAGCAAAAATAAGCCCCGCCCCTGGCGGCCAGGTTTTTGACAAATCAACCCAGCTTGAACAATCTTGTAGAGGGTCATCCAAACATCATTTCTGTGAAATAATTTTGAAATCGAGATAGTAGTTTTAGAGAATTTTTTTTTTAAATTTGTCAACTTTGTTTTCTTTCGGTTGAGATGGCAACCATAATTGAACAATCTTGAGAGAAGACAACCTAAGGATCATTCCTGTAAAGTTTCGTCAAATTTGGCCTAGCGGTTTAAGGAGAGAAGGCATTTGAAACAGTTGTGGACGCACGCACGCACAGACACACGGACGGACGAAGGGCGATCACATTAGCTCACCCTTGATAATTTCGTGCTTAGGTGAGCTAGAAAGTTTATGATTCTATCATTTTCCAACGCATCATTGCATGCTTAGTGGTTGATCCATTTACATTTCCTCAATATGATTTTCTATTTGATTGTGCGATGACCGGACAGATTGATGACGTCTACCTAAATCCGCAAGCGACGGTAGTGTTTGATATTTGTCTTAAGACTTGTCTTGTCGTACCAATAATGGTTTGTTCTCTTGTTGCTCTGGCTTCTGCCAAGTCACTGAGTATTTGTGTTTTGGCTTTCTATGCTTTTATATATATTCATATATACATGATCATCTATATGTTATATTTATAGTCCCTATTAAAGGGGTTGAGCAATATTATCATTTATTTAAAAGGGCTCTGAAAAAACCATTTATGGCATATTGAACAAATGTGTTTTTAGGGCAAAACAAATTACTCCAGATAAAAAATAAGCATACAATATATACATTTTTCATTTGTATATTTGCAGTGATTTACTTTGCCTTAAAATATATTTTGTCAATATGCCATATGTAGTAAAAAGGCGCGATGACGTCATCGTTCCAAGATGGCCGCCTCCATTTATGTTTCTTTGCATATTTTCAATTCGTCGTATTTATTTGTCATGGTGTTTTGAAAGTTGTTTCAGTTTTATTCAAGTAGTTCATAGCCCTTTTAAATAAATGTTGTTTGAAAATAGTGCATCAACCCCTTTAATGCTTGTTTGTCTGAGAATATAACCTGGCGTGTAATTCATTATTTACCCCCAGCGGCCCTTTTCTCCACGGACCGTTCCAAGGCTAGCACTATTGTCTTGTTTGTTTGAGAATAGAACCTGTCGGGTATTTATTTATTTACCCCCAGCGGCCCCTTTCCCCACGGATGGACCGTTCCAAGGCTGTAGCACTATTAGCGGGTATTTCTTTATTTACCACCAGCGGCCCTTTTCCCCACTGACCGTTTTAAGGCGGTAGTTCTATTGTCAACTTGTTTGTGTTTGTGATGTCACGTGCCTTGCTTACTATTAACATTGTAATTGCTGTTTATTTTACTGCGTGTTTTGGGTTGACCGTGTTCTGTGAAAGCTACGTTTCCTGTTCAACTTTTGGTGCACCCTAGACCCTGGTCTACTTTGCCACTGACTGATAAGACATATCGTGTATTTGTTTACCCCGAGCGGCCCTTTTCCCCAAGGACCGTTCCAAGGCGGTAGCACTATTGTCTTGTTTGTTTGAGAATATAACCTGACTAGTATTTCTTTATTTACCCCCAACGGCCCTTTTCTCCAAGGACCGTTCCAAGGCGGTAACACTATTGTCTTGCTTGTTTGAGAATAGAACCTTTCGGGTATTTCTTTATTTACCCCCAGCGGCCCTTTTCCCCACGGGCGGACCGTTCCAAGGTATTTCATGGTATTTTGAACGTTTTTTCAGCTTTATTCAAGTAGGTTATAGCCCTTTTAAATAATGTTGTTTGAAAATAGTGCATCAACCCCTTTAATGCTTGTTTGTTTGAGAATATAACCTAGCGTGTAATTCTATATTTACCCCCAGTGGCCCTTTCCAACCCCTTTAATGCGTGTTTGTTTGAGAATAAAACCTGGCGTGTATTTATTTATTTATTCCCAGCAGCCATTTTCTCCACGGACCGTTCCAAGGCTGTAGTACTATTGTCTTGTTTGTTTGAGAATATAACCAGGCGGGTATTTCTTTATTTACCCCCAGCGGTTTTTTCTCCCACGGACCGTTCCAAGGATGTAGCACTATTGTCAACCTGTGTGTGTTGTGATGTCTCAAGCCTTGCTTACTATTAACATTGTAATTGCTGTTTGTTTTATTGCGTGTTTTGGGTTGACCGTGTTCTGTGAAAGCTACGTTTCCTGTTCGACTTTTGGTGCACCCTTAGAACCTGGTCTAAACTCCCATTGGCCTTTTCCACTGACCGTTCCAAGGTACTCCTGTTGACAGCTTGTTATAACCGGCGTGTCCCGTATTTTGATTCCATTTGTTATTCTACTTGTTGATTGTTTGGTATGCGTTTTTTTGGTGGACTGCGTTCTGTCAATGCTACATGTCCTGTTTGACGTTTGTATTTACTCTTATATCGATGTATTATGATTGTCTGATATTCACGTCTTATATCGATGTATTATTATTGTCTGATATTCACGTCTTATATCGATGTATTATGATTGTCTGATATTCACGTCTTCTATCGATGTATTACGATTGTCTGATATGCACGTCTTATTTATATATGTATTACGACTGTCTGATATTCACGTCTTATATCGATGTATTATGATTATCTGATATTCACGTCCTATATAGATGTATTATGATTGTCTGATATTCAAGTCTTATATATCGATGTATTATGATTGTGCGATATTCACGTCTTTTTGCGATGTATTACGATTGTCTGATATTCAAGTCTTATATATCGATGTATTATGATTGTCTGATATTCACGTCTTATATCGATGCATTATGATTGTCTGATATTCACGTCTTTTTTCGATGTATTATGATTGTCTGATATTCACGTCTTTTTTCGATGTATAACGATGGTCTGATATTCACGTCGATGTATTACAATTGTCTGACATGCACGTCTTATATCGATGTATTACGATTGTCTGATATTCACGTCTTATATCGATGTATTACGAGGATCTGATATTCACGTATTTTATCGATGTATTATGATCGTCGTGCAGATGGCGTACTTATGAGAAAATGTCGGCATTAAAGTTTAGACAATGATTAATGTATTAGAAACTTGACATAGGATGAATACACAATACGTTATAAGTTAAAATATGGATAAACATGGCTAAAATAAATTTAAAGGGACACACGGCAATTCCGATTTTTGAATACTCACGGCGTCCCTTTAGTCTTCCTACATGACTTGCATTTGTTCAATCATTAATATTAATTATGAGTAGTATAAAGCAGATTGTTTTGCATATTAGTAACTGTTAATAAGATTGAACCAATATTACATTTAAACCTATGGTAGAATAAGACGACAAAACGAAAACTCAAAACTTTATTTAAAGTATCTATCCCGCCAACAACAGCCAAATTTTACATCATATGTAAACTGTTTCTAAAACGATTGACGACTAGGTAAATATATAACTTACATATTTTGATAATCCAAATTCCATAGACGCAACATAAACGGTTTAAACCAGCCAGGGCAAACCCCGAAACCGGAGAGTTGAATTAAGTTACCAACTGATAATTCATTTTACGCATACTCAATAATGGGTATTTTTAGAACCGGTAAATAAACCTTTACTTTTAATCGGCACATATGCATTATTATATGACCTGAATATAACTTGCATTCGTTTAATCATTAATATTACTTATGAGTAGTATAAAGCAGATTGTTTTGCATATTAGTAACTGTTATAAATATTGCAGCAATAATACATTTAAACCTATGGTAGAATAAGACGACAAAATAAAAACTCAAAACTTTATTTAAAGTAGCAACAGCTGTATTTAAACCGACTGACGACTAGGTAAATATATCTTACATATTTTGAGAATCCAAACTCTATAGACACAATATACTAGTAAACGGTTAAAACCAGCCAGGAAACCCCCCGAAACCAGAGCATTGAATTAAGAGTTACCAACTGATAATTCATTTTACGCATACATAATCGTGGTTATTTTTAGAACCGGTAAATAAACCTTTACTTTTAATCGGTACATATGCATTATTATATGACCTGAACACATGGATAGTGTTTGAAATTTTGCCCCTATTTTGTCGGATTAGTTTCTTTAATTATATGCAAGCAGGTTTCAAGTCAAAATCGTACTGGATAAATCGAGAAACTAGTATCAATGCTTGATAAGCACATCAAGATCACCGTGTGTCCCTTTATAAACCTTAAACAATACTTTGATTATATGTGAATATTATAAAAAAGCACAATACATAAAACCAAATAACAATAATCTTAATATAATTCATCGAATAAAGCATTACAGTGTGATCAACTATTTCAATAAAATGTAACTGTGGCTGGTATAATGCAAACAATTGTCAAACGTCTCAATAGCATGTAGCATGTATAACGAGTTGAGACTAACTAATAATGACTGAGCCGATATCTAGATACAAACGCTGCAAATCTTGCCAACTTCAAAAAAGTGTGCAAAACACACTGACATATACAATTTAAAAAAATAAATAATTAAAACATGACAATAACTGGGATGTAAGTGTGACTGATAAACTGACTACCAAGACTCGCCACATGCATATGACTCGCTCACCTGATGGCATTGTCCATTTCAGATATTTGCAACAGTAACTGAATTGATTGAGATAAAAAGGTGTGATAAATGTGATTTCAGAGAATTTTATTTTTTTCAAAAATGCTACTATAACTCTGTATTCAACTGTAACTCCCGGGCAGGGTTAGATTTAAAAAAGATGACGTTCCCCTAAATGCACTATACAAATATACGTTAACTATGTGATCTCTGAGGCACTGTCATCATTTGAACAAACGTGGTAGAGGACTATAACATGATGCTTCATGTAATATATGACAGATCTATATAGATATACAAATCGAACAGGAAAAGTAGCATTCAAGGACGACAGTCAACCACAAACACACACAGAAACAAATTAAACAATTTAAAAATGAATAAAAGGCCAAATAAATAAGACATCACAAAGACAAAAGGGTTGACAATAGGGGTACCGCCTTGGAAACGAGACAGTGTAAATAAAGAAATCCCCGCTATTCTCTAACCAACAAGGCAGCATTAATAGGCAATATAAGTAAAACACAAAGACGCTCGTGTATATATAAATACAAAAAACAATAGCCTAGAAAGCCACAAAGAAGGTATGCCTTGTGGTTTTAGAGAAGATATATTTTAAAGAGTGTCCTACTCAGCTATATGAGAAACTGTTATCCCAGGGGCAGGGCAAACATTGACAGGACCAGAATACCATAAGCTTGTGATAGATGCAAACTACTAGTTACAGAGAATTTGTTTTTTATAAAACAAAATCATATGCGAAACTGTGACAATTGAGGCGGGGCAGAGTTTGAACCATTTTATCAAGTTTGGCAGAGTACAATAATATAATGCTAGATTTTTTCCCCAATATAACACCGATATAAATCTATTAACATCGTGTGTCCCCTGGGCGGAGCCACATTTGACTCTCATGGTCACCATTTGAATATGCTTGGTACAGGATTATAAGCTTATGCTATACTAAACATATTAGACCCATTGCTCTGGTAGTTTCAGAGACAAAAAAACATTTGATCAAAGTTTTCCTATATAACGTAATGAACAGATCATAAATCTACGCTACATTCGCAATAATAGGATTTAGCTTTTGTAGTTTTAGAGAAAACAATTTCATACTGTGATCTCCCAGGCCGGGCGAAAGTATTAGCCCAGAATCTCAACAGAAACAAGCTCGGTTGTGGCCCATAAGCTTGTGCTACCTGCACATTATGGAAGATCTATGCTTTTGGTTTCAGAGAAGAACATTTTTCATTTGTGTCATCTATAGGTCTATGTTAAAGATACGCATTCTCCATACACATACTGTGGACCCCTGTGGGCCGTTTCTAATTCTGTGGATTTCATGTATAGGCTAGATGTTAACCATCATTACTAAAGAGAAACTGTCGAAACTTCAGTTCCTGGAAAAGATTGTATAAGGTTTCGACAATTTATAATAATGTCGGCCATTTTATGTGCCGCTTTGAAATGAAGCATTCGCAGTATACAGTCAACCAAAAACAGACATTTAAAACAAACAACACATAAAAGGGACAAATTATACAAGCGAAGTATGCGACACACAGAAAATAGAAAAGGGTTGACAACAACGGTACCAACTTGTAACGCTCGTGACAAGAATGCCGCTGGGGTGTAACAATAAAAATAGGATCTAGGGTGCACCAAACCCCATTTTAGACATTAGTATAAATATTAGCCATGTAAGATTTGTCAAAAGTATCTAGTAAGCGGGTTTTGAGAACAAATCATTTTAAAATATGTTAACGTCGACTGACGGAGGACGCACAAAGAGTGATCGCAATAGCTCACAACTGAGTCTTCCGCTCAGGTCCGTTAAACATGAATGAATTACAAGTGCAATGAATAATTATCAAACCGTACCTCTTAAAAATGCGATATGGACAAAAAAGCAATTTGCGATTGAAATTTGTGAAAACAACAACATCATATGTATATAAAATAATCTTAACAATACATTTAAACGTGGCAACAGATGGACTAGAATAACCAATGAATCGAAATGTTCCGTGAACACTTGGTTTAAACTTTTTTATTTTACATCGATTGTAACGACAGCTCTATACAATTATTTTAATCACTCTCGATGTCTTCCTGGGAACTAAGCAATGCGGACAGAGTGTCTTGTTTGCTACAATGTGACTTATTGTTTTGTTTGCTCCAATGTGTCTTATTGTCTTGTTTGCTACAATGCAACTTATTTTTGTGTTTGCTACAATGTGACTTATTGTCTTGATTGCTACAATGAGACTTATTTTTTTTTTGCCACAATATTACATATTTTCTGGTTTGCTATAATGTGACATACTGTATTGTTTGCTACAATGTGACTTACTGACTTGTTTGCTACAATGTGACTGGTGTCTGGTTTGCTACAATTAGACTTACTGTCTTGTTTGCTACAGTGTGGTGTATTATCTTGTTTTCTACATGTACACTGTGAATTACTGTCTTGTTCGCTACAATGTGACTACTTGTCTTGTTTGCTACAATGTGACGTATGTCTTGTTTGCTACAATGTGACTTATTTTCGTGTAGGCTAAAATGTCACTTATTTTCTTGTTTGCTACTATGTGACTTATTTTCTTGTTTGCTACAATGTGACGTATTGTCTTGTTTGCTACAGTGTGACTTATTTTCTTGTTTTCTACAATGTGACTTATTGTCTTGTTTGCTACAATGTGACTTATTTTATTATTTGCTACAGTGAGACTTATTGTCATGTTTGCTACAGTGTGACTTATTGTTTTGTTTGCTACAATCTGACGTACTGTCTTCTTTGCTAAATGTGACTTCCTGTCTTGTTTGCTACAATGTGACTTACTTTCTTTTTTGATACAGTGGGACTTATTGTCATGTTTGCTACAAAATGACTTTTTGCTTTGTTTGCTACAATGTGACTTACTGTCTTGTTTGCTACAGCGTGACTTATTGTCTGGTTTGCTACAATGTGACTTATTGTTTTGTTTGCTACAGTGTGACCTATTGTCTTTTTTGCTACAATGTGATTTATTGTCTTGTTTGCTACAGTGTGACTAATTATTTGTTTGCTACAATTCAATTCAATTCAATTTTTATTAAGGCATAAACATTTTACAATGTCCATCGCCATCAGCACTGAGGCGGTATTACATACAAAACATACTAAATACAAATACACACATATATTAAAACATGTTCTGGAGAAGAGCATGAGAATATTTAGGTATGAGTAAACACATTTAAGGATAAACACGTATATATTATTGAAAGTAATTATAGCATACATGTTGTTCACACTTCACTGGTATAGCTCGAAATACAAATAATTATTATGTAGATTACATGATCCACCTATGACATATATAGATAACTCTATGGTGTGATTGCACGAGCTTCACAAAAACCAATACAATAATACATATTTGCATTGTAAACATAAGGCATTCGGAAAACAGTGTTGGGTGGTTGGTCACTACATTATTAGAACAGTTATACAATACAATATAATAATACTAATAATAAAACACTCACAAAAACTGCGCATTCTTTTTAAACGTATATATGTATTCTGTTGCAAATAAGCTCTCACGTTTGGTGTTCGCAAGACAAATATATTTGGCTAGCCTATTCAAAAATTTAATCAGTAAGGTGATATTCATCTTCAACAACATTTATATTGCAAAAAGTACACTTTCACAATGGGACTTACTGTTTTGTTTGCTACAGTGTGACATATTGTCTTGTTTGCTACAATGTGACTATTTGTCTTGTTTTCCTCAAAGTGACTTGTTTTTCTTGTTTATTACAATGCGTCTTATTGTCTTGTTTGCTACAGGCTTTCACTTCCCATACTCTCCTCCGTTACATTCAGAGAGGCATTGTGACGCAGTCTTCGTATCAGTTCTGTGAGGCTGTTCATATCGTCTTGCTTGCTCATGTGTTTTGTTATTCTTTTATGTTCGAATTCAAGAAGCACGTCCGCCATTTCCTGCAAAACAATAAGCCTAAAAATTAACCATGGGGTGTTAGCAAATGTGTCATTTTAGCCCATTAATTCTTAAGCTACGTCCTGCTGTGGACAATGGCTGTAACACCGAATGTAATGCATCTTTCGTCGATGAATGCATATTGATCGAACGTAAATCAAAATGCAATGATACTTTGGGCAGAGTTCGTTCAAGTAAAGGTCGAATGATGAATTCGTGTTCCTTTTATGCGACACCGACGTACACTAGTAAGGAAGGACATAGTGGTGGGTGAATTAAAGCTACATCTACTATACTTTAAATGGTATTAAATCATGAATATGAACGTTGTCACGGGTGAAGTAGTTTCAGTTTGACGAACATGCTCAAGTCGGTATATAAGACGAATTAATTCAATTCAATTTAATTTTAAAAATGGTATAGATCTATAATACAGAAACATCTGAGTAAATTATCTAAGATTTATTTGGTTTCCTAAAAGGTAACATTATTAGATATAGGGTTTGTTGCGGAACCTTACAGAAATAGGTTGAGTCAGTAAGATTTATAGGGGGTGAGGCAATAGCGCGGGCGAGGCAACAGGCGAGTCCCCCGATATATCTGACTGACCCCACCTATTTCTTCAAGGGGTCAGTAACAAACCCAATAACTGATTTATTGCATCGAGCATTTTTTTTTCAGGCAAATACCGATATTTAACCCATTTTAGTGGAGCGTCAACGTCATTGAGACGTTCGAGCAATTTGACGTCATGACGTTGAATTCACGACCGGTACAGTTTAAAAACATTCCTAATCTACTTATTATGTTTGTAACGCATTAAATAATTGTTTGAAAATTACTTAAACTTTGAATCGAAATTGTAGTCCATATTGATTTAGTGACCCTCTATGAAATCTACTGACCCACTATAGAAAAATAATGGGGTCACCACGAGACCGTACTCAACCAATGAGATGCCTATACATGTGTGGGAGGTAATATAAAGACAAATATTGGGTCACCACGTGACCACACTCAACCAATGAGATGAACAGAATTTTGTGCGAGGTGCAAACAAATAAATGATGTCCTGCGTTAAATAGCTTACATACCCGAATTGGCCGTGACTCAGTGAACATTAAACTACAAAGACGAGCGGTTTTAATATATCGTGTGTAGCGCTAAAGGGACATACAGCAATCTCGATACACATACTTTCTCCCTCTCCATACATGAAAGGACAAACGCACCATATATGAATGTACGTAACCAACATGTAATAATGGACTTTACTACACCACAAAAAAATGGATATACCCAACATTTTATAAATGGACGCAATCAATGTAATAATGGACTTTACTACCACCACAAATAAATGAATGTGGCCAACATGATATAAATGGGCTCAATCAACGTATGTGGATGAACATTATCAACATCGCACATAACTGGAGGTAACCAACATTAATGCATGGATGTAATCAACATATACATGTATGACTGAACGTAACTAATATATATGAATGGACGCAACTGACAGATATGTATGCACGTTACCAATACCATATTATCATGAGTTCACGATATAAACATTTATTAATATTTGAATCCCACTGGGAGCTCGACTTGTAAGTGACAAAGTGTACAGTACTAGTTCTACCCAAGAATAGTGGGTTGTCTGCCTCCACCACAAACAAAATCGACCTTCATATATAACCTTACATGTGTTGAAAATGACGTAAAACACCATAAAAACAAACAAAACAAACACAAAATAATATAATGTATGAATGGAAGTAACCACTATCATACATGTATAAACGTTACCAACATGTATGAATGGGCGCAATCAATTACATTTATGAATGGATTACCAGCACCATTAATAAACGTAAACAAGTTTAATAAATAAATACACGTAACCATAATAAATAAATAAATTCATTATCCGATAATTGTTTTGGATGGACGTTTTTAAAACATGTATAAATGGCTGGAACTAATGAAATTAATAAACGGACATAATTTATTACCTTAAGAATGAAATAAGTAAATATTATGAATAGCATTGATGAATTTACGTTTATGTAAACAGAAGCATAAATGAATAATTGATGAATAGACGTAACCAAAAAATAAATAAACTGAGTTATCCAATAACGTTTTTGAATGGAAGTAATCAATAATATTTATGAATTGACGTAAGCAATCATATTTTTGACGGAACAGACAACATTTATGGACGAATGTAACCAATTAATTAGACTCTTTTCCACCTACCTAATTTATTGCAAAAGTAACAAAAATCCCGAAATCCTAGTCATTTCGTGAAAACAAAATGTATCCCAAACTTAAGATTTGGTATAAAATAGCAACTATTATGAATGGACGTTACCAATAATAAATCTGATAAAGGTGATCCTTTGGGAGCAAAAACACAATTAAGAGAATAAATGGGCAGACTCGGTTTTATTCAGTCTGTTAATGAGAAGTAATGAAAAAGCAACATCCCTGACGCCCCTTAGCACCGGTTTAAGCGGTATTCTACTTCAAAGCCACCTTTATTGGGCTCGTTGGTCCTAAAGGAACATTAAAAATAACACTACTGATTCTTAGCACGGGGAGACTGTTTACAGTCGGCACACTGCACTAAACGAACGATAGTGTAAATGTTAATACATATTGATAAAGGGGATCCTTTGGGAGCAAAAAAACACAATTAAGAGAATAAAGCAGCAGACTCGGTTTTATTGAGTCTGTTCATGAGAAGTAATGAAAAAAGCATTACCTCTCACGCCCCCTAGCACCGGTTTAAGCGGTATTCTACTTCAAAGCCACCTCTCTTTTTTTACCAGACTAATTCATTGCGAAAATGTAAAAAAATAAAATAAAAACAAAAAAAAACAAAAAAAAACACACACATAAAAACACGAAATCGATGTCATTTTGTGAAAATAAAATTAAGAATCAGTATACAATTTCTATAATCCATGTACGAGTTAATGAGACATGCAATCCGACATGTCCGTGCAAATGAATCTCATCATAATGGATGTTTTTTACTAAATAACAAGTAGAAATGGATGTTCACCGACAAAGCGTATGGATTGACCTAACCGATAATATTTAAAGGTGAATGGCCACCTTTTTGTAGTATTATCGATTAACAAATTTCACTCTTAAACATCAACTGGACATTTCTTGATAGTCCTGGAGAGAAACATATATTTAAAACCGTTATTAAAATATATGTAATGACACATCTATGAATGGATGTAACCAGTAAAATGTATGTATACCTTTATACCGTATAACGTTACCACCAATACCATTTATAACTAGACGCAATTTATAACATTACCGAATATCCTTACAAAAACAATTTTGAATGGACGTAACAACGTTATTTATGAATGGAGTCGAGGGAGGTGTTTGTGTGTGTATGTGGGGAGGGGGGGGGGGGGGGGGAGGAAGTGGGGGGGGGGGGCGCTACCGAGATATTTATAAATTGACGTTACCCTTAACTGAGCAAGTATGAAGAGCGTCGGACTAATAATTATCACTTATGTCCATACATACAATTCATAGAACCATCCTTCTCAATAACCCATGTACGGTACTCTTACATTTGCGTCCATCTTGATAGACACTGTCTCCTCCGAGATATGGCCGTGAAAGAATTCCTTATTATGGAAAAACTCCAGATCGTCTTCTATGCGTTTCTTTATCATCTCTATATTCTCTGTGGTGATGCTATGATCTGTTAGAAACTTAGACAGTGGCATGCAATCTGTTTTCCGACCTGAATGCATTGGTTCTTGGTGGGTTATTCTGTGATGTATTTGAAGAATGTCGTTTGCAGTCGTTATAGCTGAAATTGTAAAAATGATGTAGTACGTATATTCTTGTCATAGTGCAAACGTTTTGAAGGAAGCGCCCTTCTGTCATTATATACGTGGATGTAATCACCTAACTAGCTATTTACTAAGATGCGCTTGATGGTTATTTCAATTGAATGTGAGACCATTTAGATATCGTGTGCTACTGTATCGTGACTTTTATGACCACTCGATTTCATATGTTGATTGTTGGTAAACACACATACTTGCCGCTATCTGGAAAGTCAGATAATTTGAGACAACCACCATGTTTCGCTGATCGCTTTCAATTGGTTAAATTCTCTTTTAAAGATAATGCCACTCACTTTGGTGTCTATACCTTTTGCAGTTTAAAAGGCATATTGATTTAATCATCTCGGTGTATGTAATCTGAAATGTTTTCAGGAAGCCTACTTTCAGATTTCATTACGACCAATTACATATCATCAACATTTCCTATGAAGGTAAATGTTGATCAGATCAGTAGATTATCAAACATTTCCTTTTAAGTCTATACTTCTAAAACAAAATTACATGTGACCACTATCCGTGAACTTGGATCCTAAATCTAAATGTCATTTACACCGTTTTGGAAGTTAGATCAAACACCTAAATGTCATTTCTGCCATTTTTGAAGTTGAACCAAACACATAATGTCATTGCTACCATTTTGGAAGTTGGACCAAACACTTATATGTTATTGCCGCCATTTTGGAAGTTAGACCAAACACATAAAGGTCATTCCCACCATTTTGTAATTTGGATCAAACACCTATATGTCATTGCCACCTTTTTGGAAGTTGGATCAAAAACATAAATGTCATTCCCACCATTTTGGAAGCTGGACCAAACACCTAGCTGTCATTCCCATCATATTGAAAGTTGGGCCAAACACCTTAATGTCATTGCCGCAATTTTGGAAGTTGGATCAAACACATGTCATTGTCACCATTTTGGAAGTTGAACCAAACACATAAATGTCATCGTCTCCATTTTGGAAAATGGACAAAATACCTTAATGTTATTGCCACCATTATGGAAGTTGGATAAAACACATACATATTATTTCCACCATTTTGAAAGTTGGACCAAACACATAAATGTCATGGCCACCATTTTGGAAGTTGGACCAAACACATATATGTCATTGTCACCATTTTGAAAGTTGGACTAAACACAAAAAATTCATTGCCACTATTTTGGAAGTGGGACCAAACACATACATATCATTTCCACCATTTTGGAAGTTGGACCAAACACGCAAATGTCATTGCCACCATTTTGGAAGTTAGACCAAACACATATATGTCATTGTCATCATTTTGAAAGTTGGACTAAACAACCACATCAATGCCGCCATTTTGGAAGTTGGACCAAACACAAACGTTTCATTTCCACCATTTTGGATAGAGGTCCTGTATCACGACCATTTGGGATCCAGAGGAGTAGAGTTTACAATTAAGTTAAAATAGTTTGTGTCTATTAATAAAGGTAATTAAGCTGTTAGCTTATTTAAAAAATATATAACACATACAGTAAAATAATTCTACTTATACTTAATTAGAATGAAAGTAGCAATTTTTTTTGTAAATTAATATTGTATCGGTCATCATGATTTTTATCATGCTGATTGTGACATTCATAGCGACAGAAAAACAGCAGCAAATATACTGTGAATGGATATTTCTTCCTGTGAAAATGATAATGTTTACCGTCTGTTGCCTGTGAATCCACGGTGGATATCTGCAAAAGAAATAACGGTATAGAGTTAATGAGACTGTTAAACTGGTAAATGATGTAAACTGTCAGATAAATTTGGATAATAGTCACACCGTCTAGCTATACTAGCATTGGTAGTTATAAGTTGTTTAATAGATAGAAAAAGGAAAACATGGTCATATAGAAACCACATGACACAAAACGTAATGGCACCGAAGGTCCGCACTGTATCATAAACTAATTAAAATGAACAAATGTTTATTCAATGAACAGGACCCTACACAACACAAAGCGTGGCAAACACAGAGTTAGTGACTTTAAACGGTCATTCGGCAATATGGTCTACTGGGTAGCTTAAATCGAGTGTACACAACCTCGTATTATCCTACGTTCAGTACATCTCATCAAAACGAAAGTTCTAATAATAACGTCAACATCCAGCGAAGTTAGTAAACGATACACTTACATGTTTTGTAAAGACCCTTGAGCATACTAGTTATTATAAAGCTTTAAAATCAGTTAATATTTATTCGGGATAAGTAATTAATTTATATATTAAAAAGACTGGACGTGGCACATTCAAACAGATATTATGAGTAGCTTTTTGCTGAAAACGCAATATAGTAAAATTACAATGAAAATATACGGCAGATTCAACTTAAAGCTACAGAGTCCCTATATCAATCGATTTCTTCTTTGTAGGCGTGTCTTTATTTGTAACTTCATGTTCACCAGCTCATGTCGAAATCGGGTATTTAAGCGAGCAAATATAGCGAAGGAAATCATTTACTGTATATACATCGACCAGTGCACATCGTACCTATACACAGGTAACAGTAATTTTTACAAAAAAAAAGGTTAGCTTCTTCCGGGGTTCGAACACACGACCTTCTGATTTCAAGTCCTCTGCTCTATCCACTGAACTACGACGCTACTTGAGAAAATAGTATACTAACTACCATATATTATGAGGCAAAATAACTTAACATATTTGAACGCAACTAATGATGGATCAATAAATATGCAGTCCATATTGTCGCACGTGTAAATTAACATTGCCTGTGTAATACTGTATCTTATCAATATGAAACTAATACTTCGCCTCAAATCAACCATATCTCGACTTGTTATTTAGCGCTTTATGTGTTTGTGTGCGTGCTCTTGTTATAACGTAATGCCTATTTAGTGTTAAAAATGCTACAAAATACCAATAAATAGCAGTGGTCTAGAGGTTCAGCGTACATCTTTCAAATCTTACAAGTGCAAGGCTGTGGTTCAAATCCCGTTCCGGGCAACTATTTTTTTATCACATATATTCTGGAGCCGTATATTTATCGATGTTACCTGAACGGAGGCTAAATAAAAATGTGAAATTTTACGTATCGATTTCTCCTTATATACCGACTTTAGGGGTGTTCGTCGATTTGAAACTACTTCACACGTGACTCATTCATATTCATGAGTTATTACCAGTTAAAATAGGGACTGTACAGCTTTAAGATATTGAGAAATCGAAATAAACCCAGTAAATACTGAAAAGGGCGTCCCTTGGAACCAACATACACAAACAAAAGAGAAAAGTAGCAGACTCGATTTTATTGAGTCTGTTCATGAGAGGTAATGTAGACTGCAACACGTCTCACGCCCCTAGCGCCGGCTTAAGCGATACTCTACTTTACAGCACAAAGAATGTTATTGAAGATCCTAAAGGCCAGTAAGTAATAACATTACGGATTTATATTTGGGATGACATTTTACAGCCGCCACAAAGAATTAAACAAACGCCAGTGTACATGTCAATAAATATTGAAAAAAAATGGATACCTTGGAAGCAGCAAATACAATTAAGAGAGAAAAGTAACAGACTCGGTTTATCGAGTCTGTTAATGAGAGATAATATGAGAAGCAACACAACTCACGCCTCCTAGCACCGGCTTAAACGGTACATTTTGAAAATCGATAAGGAATTCAATATGTTATGAAATGCATGTCAAGCTAACTTTGATAAAGTATACGTACATTATAATTAATATACGTTTTTAAAGATGCATTAAACCTTTATTTAAACATCGTAATTATGTTATATGCACCAAACAATACATTTCAGTCATGTGTCTATATTTTTTATGTTATCCAGTGATAATTTTATAGTTAAAGAGTAAGAGATAGAGAAGATAACACTTAACCTGTTTAACTGCTAGATTAGTAGTATTCATAATTCATTATACTTATAATATTTGTAACACAATTTTACTAAACTGTTGAAATCTAAATGGCATATGTTCTGTAAATGCTAAATGTATTTTCCTGTTCGACTTTTGCCTTTTGTCTTTTATGTAAATAAATAATGCATTTATGTAATGAAACAACAACCTTCTTCTGCTTTAAAGCAGATATAGTATACAGGAACGGATTCAGGGCTGAGTTAATCGGTAAAACAAACACGATGACCCATGCGTACACCTCCGAAGAAATCTGGTATCCAGCCAAAGACATGCATCCTGTAAAAGGGTGGATATTTAAGCTTTGCGTGTTTATATTAATAATATTATACATATTACGTAATTAGCAATGTGTCTGATGTCGTATTAAATGTCAAACAAATGTTTCATAACAAGGAAACATTATATTTCAGACAGATTTGTCTTTTTTAATTAATATGCATTGAAACACATACCTGTATTTTCTTCAAGTTCCGATAAACATACAGTCTCTAGTCAGGTACACGCTGTAGTTGGGCACATATAACGTGTCAGCTTGTCAATAACAATTTAGCAAAGATTTAGAATGACAGAAGTAAATACATGTCGGGCAGAAACCTTATTTTCAATCGTATTTGGTGCCTCCTTTTGGCAAGGAGATCTGTACGCGAACAATTTATTGTTTACCATAATTGACAATACTCAGGTTGTATACAATTGTTGACAGACGTAATGGTGTTGTAGTATTTCAGCTACATAATCTCAAATATGTTTCACAATGTATTGTCATTGTGTTTAATTGTTTCCTAAAATATGACATATTGTCAGTTTTGATATTGTACTTTAATATCTGTAAGGTAAAATTACGAACGTTTATGTATCACACAATCTATAAAAGTATATTTTAATAACATACCCATCACTCCAATCGGGAACCAGCAACACAAATCTGTCATTATAACGATTGTGAGTGATTTAGCCACTGCAGCATCTACTTTTGCTTGTTTTGCCTTTGCTTTGGCGGATGTGGACTTAACTTCTCTGTACAACATGATCTGTACTATTCCAATAACAACGAAGATGACAAGATTGAATATAATAAATATGCCGACGGAATATTCCCATCCCTGAGTGTGTTCGTCAGTTAATGGAAGGGCAACACAGACAGCGGAACGTGAGTAAAATTCTCCAAAGTAACTGATCGACAACACGGGAATTATCGCAATTAGCAGACCAACAATTCCGGCGATAACTATCAGTATAACACTAAGTCTTACACTTAACTTTGAAAATGGGTATTTTATTGCGATATATCTATCCACAGCTATAATGCATATCAACAGAGCTGATAGCTCACTTGAAAGCGTCGACAGTATACCTGCAAATGTGCAAAGGGGACTTCTGCGCCATTGTACGTCATGTTCAATATATTTACCCCTATAAGTCACGTCTACCGCCGCGATTAAGAGAGTGTAAACACCCATTAGAAAATCGGATAGGCCTAAGCTTGTTACCAATACTGAATGCGTTTTCAATTTTCCTCGCACATCTTGCCGGACACGATATAAAATTACAAACATATTTCCTACCAATGCAGCGCCACCTATTATCCAAATGCTTATTCGTAATAGATCATTTCCAATTAGATCATCACATGAGGAAATATAGCTTTCTGGCGCAACACACTTGGCTCCATTGAACTTGGCCTTCATAATACAACATAGGGTTGGAAAATCGGTGTACAAAACTTGCAAGAATGTCATACCACCAAACACATCATGTGTTATTGGTAAATTGTTACCACGAACGTCCAAATATTCCAACAAAGGAACCTCACCAAACGTACCGATATCAATAGTTAAACCATTGTAACTTAAATCTAGAAATTTCAATTTCGCCATTCCTGTAAACACATGCTTATCTAAATGTTTAATATTAGTAGAACTAATATGAGCATGTGTTACCTTGGTCAAAACGCCTAATGCGTAAGGTTCAATGACTGTCAGTTCGGCATTTCCATCTAAAATGATCTTTTGTAAATTGTAAAGTCCTACAAACGCATCAAATTGTATATATTTAAATTTATTATTGGATATATCGAGCGTCCTTAAGTTGTTTAAATGCGTCAGCGGGTTTTCGCATATATTAGGGGTTAACACATTCAAACCACAACCCGAAATGTTTAAAACCAGCAGCATGCGAAACATCGACAATTCGCAGTACCCCTTTTCAGACAGGACTATTTTGCTTAAATCTAGATATCTCACGTGCCTGCCAATAGCCGTTGTACTTTCGTGTCCGATTTCTGTTTTACATGTTAAAGCTACATTTTCACAGGTACACTGCGGGGGGCATATGAAGTCGCACAGTTCTTCGTCATCTCCGAGTGGACAGTGTATGATTCCGTCACATAGTAACCGGTCGGGAAGACATCCTGGCCTCTTTCTGCAACTGTACATGCCTTTACACGTGTAGCTGGCTGATAATAGAAAGACATTGATTTATTACTGATTATTTCCGAAACGATCAAGCCTTATTGAATATTTTTTACAAACGTCACACATAAGGTCAAGACAATGACACAATAGAACAAAATCGTGTCTTTAAAGATACTGTAACAACATTAACAATTCGCTGTATAGGATTTTCATTCAATTCATTACATTTGATTTATTGTTTTACTATTGAAAACGCTTCGTTGTCATTCTTCTACTTTGGATTCAGCAAAAGATCATGTTTTGTGCACCATGTTGTAAATAAACCAATGTTAACATCAACTAAAATGAGTTATGGCAAAGTAGCTCATTCGTTAAACGAGCAAAACATTGTGTTAAATAGTATAACATAAATCAATTGATGGAAAAGACGCTATTTTGACCATGTTTATAATGTGTTTAATTTGTTGCATTTTGAGTGCTCTAATATATTGTTCATGGACAAACTATCTAAAAATATAATACCCATTCAGCATGCTTTATGATCTTTATTCGTCTTTAGGTTCGTAAAAGGAGTATCGTAGCAAACTAGTTGTATTGAGTCTGTTCATCAGAGGTAAAAAAGGTGCAACACCTCTTACTACCCTAGCACCGGCTTTAGCTGTATTTTACTTTGAAGCCACACACATTGAGCTTGATGATCCCAAAGTATCATTAAGTAATACCACTACTGTTTTCACAGCCGCCACACAGTACTAAACAAATGATAGACGAACAGGAAATGTATCATTTACATAACATAATATACCAAAAACGCGTATATAAAACAAACAGGAATTACAGAGCCAAATAGTCAATGTATGCAACACCACACTCATAAAAAGGTTAAAGACGCTTTGCATATTTTTCCATAACGGTGGAGTTAAACGCTATTCGCCTAACACTAGGAGACACAAGAGGCAAAGAAGACACTTAAGTGATTAACACAAGCCTCATGTGAGAGTTCTGCAATAGTATCTGTTTTGCAATGTTCTGAGCTTTCGTTTGAAGTGTATCTTACTAACCAGCAGTTTATTATTTAGAAATAAAAGTTGATCGTGTGATCAATGTGTTAGCATCATTTATTTATAAACCGATTTTAAGTAAATACACCATCCATACTCATTAATTTAGTTCATGTAAATATCCCTTCAATCGCAGTAATTTTTCAGATCACGTTTTTTGGCCCTTCCTGCTTAAATGGAATTACTGAACGAGTCCTAATCTATTAGTTTAAGATCACCATTTTCCAAATCCTGCATAACAATGTTTTTCAATTTATTTTGTCTGGTGTTCCCAAACATATTAACTTATCTATTCAATCACTGGTTTGACGGCGTCTCCAATACAGGGTAGATATACGTTTTGGCAAATCAAAAGTTTTCATTACTGTTATTTTTCCTAGAAAAGATCAATCATGTTTTTCCATTGATCTAAGCATTTGACAAATTGATGTATGTTTGTATAAATGTTAAGCTTTTAACATTCTCTTATCATTTGTAAATACGATTACCAGTTTTGTTGCTTTATATTTTTTCATTCGAATACATTTGTAATATTCGCAGTACGTTTCTTTTGAATCGTTTAATGAACCGACACGCACTATTTTTGATTTATTTATGTTTACATTTGATCTAGATGTTTCGCTAAAATTACCAATTATGTCGACTAATGTTTCAAACGTTTTCTTTGACCCATCTTGAATAACATCATCCACGAATGCTGTGTTTTTTTATTTCACTGTTATTATTTGTTAACGTCAATTTTTTAAACCGTTAACGTCACAGTACGAAATAATTTAGTAAATAAACAGTAAATTTAAACAGACATGGACTCACTAGCATAATACAGATTACTATACTCAGTAAAGGTAAACACTTTAGCTTAATATTACAATCGCAACGCTATTGATGATTATGTGTATGTCATGTTTTTTTTAAAAGCTGAATCAATAAAAACAACCGACATTTTAAACCTTTTTCCGCTGGTAAAATGGTGCACTCTGACGAGTTTTGGAGACACTTTTGGGAATAAAGAGAATATATCATGGACAACGTTTTCGGCCGGGGTCTGCAGTGCCTAAAAGCAGCTACGCCACTAGAAATATTATTTTGGAAACGTAAAGATCTAGGCCTACCTTTTGGCGTGGTTAATTTGAAAATGTGTGATTTGGCTGATCTGTCCAACAGAAATTAATTTAATTTAGAGAAAACTGAGGCATGTGAAATAAAATGGACTGTCAGCAAAGATTATCATTGATATAAGTTTGTAATTATAAGGATTGCTTTTCATTTTTTGCGAAGTTATCGAAGTAGAACGCGTCAATGAAGGGTCACATATTTTGTATAAAACCGCTTTTATACAATTGTGACCCATCATTGACGTGTTATACTTCGATAAGTTGCAAAAAATGAAAAACAATCCTTAAATGAAATAAACATCTTTTCTAATGCATTGAATGCTAAATTTTAGACAATGGATCTGAACGGATTTACTTTTTTTTACTAATATGGGTTGATGGGTGGTTTAAATAAAAATATTACAGAGGCTGGCACTTTATTTTAAAAAAAAGTGTTACACCTTGCAACATGTTAGATCGCACGTCTAACATGTTGCAAGGCGTCAGTAAGACAAATTTATTTGAGATTTTATACAATTATAGCTACTGTTTAAGATCAGTTAAAATCGGATGAAAAATGGAGGGACGGACTAGAGTGCCCACAAGTCAAACATTTGCATTTGTGCCAATTTCAGGGCAGATAACTCAGATATTAACAATCACATATGGCTGTTTCAGGAAATCGTCTGAGATCTTATGATATATAAATACTCTGTAAAAGTAGATATAAAAGTCGAACAGGAAATGTAGCATTTAAGGACCACAGTCAACCACAAAAACTATAGGATATTACAAACATAACATGTAACTTTGGTTTAGATACGATGCAAAATGGAGGTGCTAAAGTGCCAACAATATAAGGTTAACTGATGGACGGTGGAAAGACACCGGACAAGGCGTCATCCATAATCTCGCCTGGCATTACCATATGTTGTATAGGATATGAGAATATTCCAGCACGAATCTCATTTAAAAAGTGTGCTAACTTTTTGCTAAACACCAAATGCATACGTATGTTGTAAATTTAAAACAACATGTTGACATTTGGAAACGGCCGAACACAATTAATACGAAATATTGCGGTCTCGGTTTGATTGAGATTTCATGAAAATACTGTTTAGTAGTTAAAACTTGATTGTTTAAAAGCTAATCAACCTTTAATTATATTATCTACGATGAGATACACTTACCGCAATTGTGCTCGTCTTCACCATGTGGACAGTGTGGTTGACCATCACAAAATAGTCTTACATGTAGACAAAAACTGTTGGGGCACTTGACATAGTCATCTGGGCAACGGAACTCTTCTGAAATAATCACGTTATGCCTTGTGATGGAATGTTGTTCGGGAAAAATACAAACCAAAATGTGCATAATATAATATAACCAAAAATGTAAATGTTGAAATGTATTTTTTTTTTATTTTAAATGGGCATATTACAATTATTGAAAATGTATAATCATATAATTAAACTGGACAGCATGGTCCCATAATAGTGTTACTGTACAGTTGGTAAATATACTAGCAATCTAAATGGAATTGTTTTGATTGACATGTAGCATAATTGTAAGCTAACCACTTCTTAACGGATAAATACCGATTGGATGCGATCGGTCATAGCGTAACTCCATGACTTACACGTAAAGGACTTCTGATGAACAGTCATGCGTTCTAACCCTTGAACTATATGGACTTCTGATGTACAGTCATATTTTCTAACCCTTGAACCGTATGGACTTCTGATGTACAGACATGCGTTCTAACCCTTGAACTATATGGACTTCTGATGTACAATCTTACGTTCTAACTCTTGAACTATATGGATTTCTGGTGTACATACATGCTTTCTAACCGTTGCACTATATGGATTTCTGATGTACAGACATGCGTTCTAACCGTTGAACTATATGGACTTCTGATGTACAGACATGCGTTCTAACCGTTGAACTGTATAGACTTCTGATGTAGAGCCATACGTTCTAACCGTTAAACTGTATGGACTTCTGATGTACAGACATGCGTTCTAACCGTTGAACTATATGGACTTATGATGTACAGACATGCGTTCTAACCGTTGAACTGTATGGACTTCTGATGTACAGGCATACGTTCTAACCGTTAAACTGTATGGACTTCTGATGTACAGACATGCGTTCTAGCCGTTGAACTATATGGACTTATGATGTACAGACATGCGTTCTAACCGTTGAACTATGTGGACTTCTTGAACACATGGTACTGGTTGCACCATTCATTATAATGAAAATTACATTAACATATTCGAGTACACAACAAGTATCAGTATAGTCATCGTCATGTCGCACACGTACATTAACCTTGCGTTTTGTAAAGCAATGTATTATCAAACTAAAACTAGGATTTCTTCTCAAATAAACGTTATCTCGATGTTTTATTTGGTTCTGAGTTATCAGGTATGTTCGCTTGTGTTCACTACCGTTTTTACTGCCTATTTAGTGTTATAAATGCTACCCATTATCTACAAATGCCGGTGGTGTAGTGGTTCGCGTAGATCTTTTATACAGCAAGTAAATACGAGCGCAAGATCCCTGGTTAAGATCCTACATCGGGCCAATTTCTTTTCTCCTATGAAATATTTTCGGAAACCGTATTCATCGATGTTTCCTGAACGAAGGCTAGGTACATATGTAATCATTTAACCATTGATTTACGACTTATATACTGAAATTTTGGAAATTCGTCAAATTGAAACGACCTCACGCGTTTCTCATTCATAAGTTAGTATCAATTAATGTATAGGGTATGCGACTCTAAAGATAAACCAGTCTTTAATTATAACGGTATTAGTTCGAGAATGATGTCAATGATTTACTCATGATATGAGTTTAATTCGACGATCATCCATCCGGTCGCCATATGAGTCGATATGTTAACAAGAAATCGAAATCGAAATCGATATTGTTACAACGTTATCGGCCAGTGTATTCATATGTGTTCGTTAAATTACTGTTAATACAATCACGATACAATTAGTTAAGTGTCCCATTCACGGTCCCAAAGTCAACAGGTATCGGTATGAACACATCTTTGGTAGACGATGTTAATCACGTTCTGTATGTCCCGCCTACTTTTGCAACACCGATAAAAGAACGATAATTTTATCTCGCAAAAACAAAAGGTTACACTAATGATATTACCACACGTCGCTAACTTATAATACGAAATAGGTTAAACATATAGAGCTAGCACAGTTCCTGTCTCATTGTGTGTACCATGTGTAACCAGGTACATGTCGACCTGTGAGATAGCTATATGCATTGACCAATTCCCCTCGTCTCCAAATGTCCAAAGATAAGAGAACCACACTCTATTGAAACACTCCCCTCGTAACCAAATATCCAAAGAAACAGATAATGGCTTGGAACGAAACTCCGAGTTTATCCAGTCACGATCCAGCCTGGATCGCCAAATTTCACAGGACTAGCAAATGTACAACAGGACTAATCGTCCGGACTACATACTGTCAGTCAACGTGATACGCCTGCTGATAGAACTGAAGCCAGCTTCCATAAAGACCAACGATGTTTTATGATATTATATAACTATTGAGAAATATTGATATAGGATTAAGACTATTGTTCGATTTCACGTTTTCGAAGTTGGTTAGAAATTGGGAAGTCATTGGCGTTGGCGAACGCAATTATGATGTCTGTGTGTGGGGGGAAACAACACACACAATAGTTTTAATGCAATTTAATACAATATGATTACAATGTCCTGTTAAAGCTAACAATATAATCTTGCAATACATTTTAAAGCACCAGTTTGGTTCTTAAATAACTCACGGTTGTACGTTTTAGACAGTATTTTAATATTTGCAACATCATACTAGATAATTGTTCAACAATATGTTGGGAAAATACAAATAGTACAGCAGAAGCATAATTTATTTAGTAAAATCTTTGAAAAACAACAACAATATAGTTGGTTTGTTCCATGCAATGGGTAGCAGTCCTTTAATAACTCTTCCTTGTCTAACTAAAACTTCAGGACGGTAGCGTTTGATGTTTGTCTTAAATCTTGTCTTATCGTACTCATTAATGATTTGTTCTCTTATTGCTCTAGCTTCTGCCAAGTCACTGAGTACTTGCATTGCGTCTTGCTATGCTTTTGTGTTTATATTCATATATACATCATCATTTATGTTTTTCTTAAATTGCCTATACATTCTGCCTTGTTTGTTAGAGAATATAGCCTGGTCATTTATTTTTATTTTTACTGTTCCGTTTTAGAGTGATATTTGGTGAACGTTGAAACCTGGTTTAAACACCCAGTGACTTTGTTGTTACTGACCGTTTCACTGACCGTTCCAAAGTAAATTGTATTTATTTATTTATATACATGTATTCATTATCTATAATGTGGCTGATCGTTGCTTCAGTTGTCATAACTTACTATTACATTATGTATTCATTATCTATAATGTGGCTGATCGTTGCTTCAGTTGTCATAAATGTTACTATTACATATGTATTCATTATCTATAATGTGGCTTATCGTTGCTTCAGTTGTCATAACTGTTACTATTACATTATGTATTCATTATCTATAATGCGCCTGGTCGTTGCTTCAGTTGTCATAACTGTTACTATTACATTATGTATTCATTATCTATAATGCGCCTGGTCGTTGCTTCAGTTGTCATAACTGTTACTATTACATAATGTATTCATCATCTATAATGTGGCTGATCGTTGCTTCAGTTGTCATAACTGTTACTATTACATGATGTATTCATTATCTATAATGCGCCTGGTCGTTGCTTCAATTGTCATTACTGTTACTATTACATTATGTATTCATTATCTATAATGTGATTGATCGTTTCTGCAGTTGTCATAACTGTTACTATTACATTATGTATTCGTTATCTATAATGCGCCTGGTCGTTGTTCAGTTGTCATAACTGTTACTATTACATTATGTATTCATTATCTATAATGTGCCTGGTCGTTGCTTCAGTTGTCATAACTGTTACTATTACATTATGTATTCATTATCTATAATGAGGCTGATCGTTGCTTCAGTTGTCATAACTGTTACTATTACATTATGTATTCATTATCTATAATGCGCCTGGTCGTTGCTTCAGTTGTCATAACTGTTACTATTACATTATATATTCATTATCAATAATGTGGCTGATCGTTGCTTCAGTTGTCATAACTGTTACTATTACATTATGTATTCATTATATATAATGCGCCTGGTCGTTGCTTCAGTTGTCATAACAGTTACTATTACATTATGTATTCATTATCTATAATGTGCCTGGTCGTTGCTTCAGTTGTCATAACTGTTACTATTACATTACATTACATATGAGCTAAACAGAACTAACATTCAATTAACCGATTCAGTGCTGATAGTCATGCAAATTCCTCAGTTAAACAATACCGGATTACGGGAATCGACGAGACACCCCATTGTTCGGTTTCGTGCGGAGAAGAGCGAAGTAACGTATGACATCATCATACATGAAACCTACGACGTCATCATATGACAACGATGTTAATAGTATCTACTCTAATGTTATATGGCATTTTTGGAGTGTTTTGCTTGTACAAACATTTGTATCTAGCTATACTTAAAATATATCATCGAAAATATGCTGAAGTCGAATATATTTGATAAAAATAATTGCTTGAAGCGGAATTTTAACCAGGCACCTTACGCTGTTATTTGCTCTTCAGGATTTGATGATAACCATTCAACACCTATATTTGTTTCTGTATCATATCATATCAACACTAAATGGAGTACGAATAATAAATTGAGCATATAATCTTACTATCGACACAATCGATTTTTATATATACTTAACAGCTTTTCTAACTCAACACTTTTATTTTTGAAATATCTCTTTTATTTAACGCAACAAATGTATGATTTTTCGTCTGCTGTCATTGTACATGATGATAAACATTTTGCCATGAATAAAGTTGACCGTAAACCAGTAGATCTACCTGAATCGAGATGCACGTGCATTTCGTGTTTTTTGTCTCTTGTCACTTATATAAAAGTATATTTGGGACGGAATCCTGGTTTAAATTGATCAAACATTTATTTCACGCGACGTTAATTAACATATATATGCGACATGATAAACTACACTTCTGATATATTTCGAGAAATGTTGCCATTTATAATAAATGGTCCTAAATATACCATGCTTTAGACATCCCATAGCTTATCTCCTATTAAGAGCGCCTGACTTTAAATCAGAAGGTTGTGCTTGACCGAGCGTGGTCATTGTTTTTCATACACTATGCCTATATAAAACAAAACAAATTGTATACTATGGTACAGTATGATTTGTTCATCCTCACATTATACACAATATAAATCAACACTACTAATGGTATTGATAGTATAAGCAACTATACTTACCACAGTCCTCCAGATGCGTCAGGTCTCTACAGCCGAATGGAGAACCGTCAGGCTTAATATTGAGTAAGCACTTGTTACGTTTGTATATCCGGGTTCCTGTTGTCTTGCAGGACATCGTCTCCAGGGAGAGCAATTCGTTATGTTTATCGGAAATAGGACCTAAATTGTAAACACGCGTAATAAAGTTGGGGACAATATAATTGACAGTCATAAATTGAACTTCTGTTATTTAACCTGAACTTACAATATATATGTTCGCACTCACATTTGCACAATCAACCTCATTATGAATATTATATTTATGTAAATGTGTTCGAACATCAACACTTTATGTTTGAGAAGAAGTTTGACATTCATGAGTAATTCAAAAACAAGAAGCACAAGAGAGCTTGTATCAGTCATATAACTGACCATGGACCACAAATGGTCGTGGTAAAAATGGCATCATTGATGGGCTTGTGTTTGTAGACTTAAAAGTGCTGTAACTAAAAGCAACATCGCTGCTGTAAAGAGACTTGGGGTAGAAAAAGGTGCTCGGTATTCAGTCAAGGACACAACCGGAAGTGTTGGTATATCGGAAGAAAGTGTTCATGAAATGCTAACGAAAACCTTGGGATTACGTAAAATATGCTCTGGGTGGATTCCCCATTTACGAACAATTGAGCCAAAGGATAGTAGAGTGAAAGTTTCGAGGGATTTCTAAAAAAGTTAAAAGGTTGTAATAACAGGGTCATTTCCGACTTGTTAACTGGTGAAGAAACGTGTATCTACAGTCTACAAGTTAAACCACAGACGAGGGCAGACAACAAACAATGGAGGACAAAGGATCAAAGTCCGTGGTTGCAAGGAGACTAAAGAGTGCCGAAAAAGTATTATACCCTGATTTATTTATTTCCTGCGGCCTAGTTGTACAAAGAGCGTCTCCAGCAGGAGGATCTGCAACAGGATTATTCTACAAAAACTCTGTGTAGAAAAAAGTTAAAACTAATTATCCCAACCACCCCCACACCAAAAATTGTCCAAGAAAGGGTTTGCAAGACAATGCTGCACCTCATAGGAGTCAAGTCGTTGCTGACCTTTTACATCAAGAAAAGGTTGATGTGTTCAAACAGCCTCTCTACTCTCCAGGATCTAAGGCCTTGTGACTTTTGTCTTTTCCCAAGATTGAAAAAAGTGTAGTCTGAAAGACACTACAACTCGAAAAGTGAATTAGGTAGTGCGGTCCATCAGTGCCTCAGACTTATAACAAGGAGAGATAACCTTGAGGCTTTTCGCAGCTGTATTGTAAGATTACAAAAATGTATTTCTGCTAAGGGTGAACACTTTGATGAGTTGTTATCAACACAATTAGTCTTAAACTTGTATTTCTTTATTTATCGACCCAATGACAGAACTTTTTTTAGACCCTCGTATTTGCAAATTAATTAAACATATAGTGTATACATATATGTTAGTCGAGTTGGTCATGTGTAAACATGTAGACCATAATAGGCCTATTCAAAAACTGATACATATAAAAAGACTCGGGTTAAGGGAACAGGTAATATTTATCGGGTGTTGGGACCGGTTCAAAATGGCATGGGACCGGTACATTTTTGTCTCGACAAACCATGGGACGATACTTTTTTCCGCTTGCTTGCCATAGGATGTACACTTCGTGGCTTTCTATGCTATTGTTTTTCGAATTGCTTTTTGCCGAAATTGTCAACAATACAATTATTGAAGCAGTGATCTTAGACCATAAAAGGGTGCTTATTAACCAGGCAATATTTATCTGGGCGTTGGGACCGGTGAAAAATGGCATGGGAATGGTACTTTTTTTGTCGCGACAAACCATGGGACGATACCTTTTTTTGCCACGGGACGTACAGTTTGATTTATATTACATTTTTATTTGCACTGGTCCCAACCTCCCGATAAATATTGCCTGGTCCCCAAGAAACGTCTAACGTGCATACCGTCACATCTTATCACAGGTCTCAGATATCCTTCGAACATATCCAATTCTTCAAAAGCTAGTGTTCGAATAGGTAGGTTGGTTGTGTAGCTGCATACGGTATGACCCCCATGACCACTTGCAAAGAAAAAGAACATGCTTGCATGTATATACAAAACACAATATTTCATTCAAAAGGACATATCCCAATATTGATTTTTTAAAAGCTAGCGGCGTCCCGTTAGTTTTTCTACATGAATTGCTTTTTGTTAATCATGAATATTAAATATAATAATTGTATAATGCAATTTGTTTTTGCATATTACTAACTGGTGATTACATTTCACCAATAATATATTCAAACCTAAGGTAGAATAACGAAGAAAGGTAGAACAAAACTGTATTTAAATATATGCAAGCAGATTTAAAGTCAAAATGACACTGGATTATTAAATCGAGAGGCTAATTTAAAGCTTGATAAAGACTTCAAGATTGCCATGTGTCCCTATAACATTATGGCTTTGATGAAGATCAAGGAATTGTTCTTTACATAATATATACATGTAACGTGATACATGTTAATATTCAAAGGTGGCTATTAAATGCCGCAACCAAATTAACTTATTAACACTTATTAGCATTTTTATGCCCCCATCACCGAATGGTGAGTGGGCATATATAGTTTGAAGTGTCTGCCCTTCTGTCTGTTCGTCACGTAAAATGTGTTCAACAGTCATTCATTGATTGTCTCAGAATTATACATGATGCCAAACGTGGATGCACAAGTCGATCATGAAATGTAACATTTATAAACCGAGTCAACCACAAACAGGAATTTAGCAAGTCGAACATGCGATGTAGCATTTACAGATCGAGCAAACAACACACAGGCATTTAGTAAAAGAAGAATATGCAATGTAGCATTTATAGATCGAGTCAACCACAAACAGGCATTTAGCAAGTCGAACATGCAATGTAACATTTATAGATCGAGTCAACCACAAATAGGCATTTAACAAGTCGATCATGGAATGCAGCATTTTTAGATCGAGTCAACCACATAAAGGCATTTATCAAGTCGAACATACAATGTAGCATTCATAGATCGAGTCAACCGCAAACAGGCATTTAGCAAGTAAAACATGCAATGTAGCATTTATAGATCGATTCAACCACAAACAGCCATTTAGCAAGTAAAACATGCAACGTAGCATTCATAGATCGAGTCAACTGCAAACAGGAATTTAGCAAAAAAGAGTATGATAATGGACCTTTGGAAACGGCCAAAAACGACACATACCAAATATTGCAGTCTCGGTTTGATTGAGACTGTTCATGAGCGGTAGTGAAATATGCTAGCTACCGCTCACGCCCTCTAGCCCCGGGTTGAGCAGACCTCAATATTAATAAAATCAATAGTACTAAATTGTAACCATCCCGAAGATGGCATGCATATGGCGGTGGACATGGCGTGTCTTTCTTCCCCATGTCGTACGCCGTATGGTCCCAGTATCTAATAAAATTAAATGCCCCGAAGAGCGAAATAAACATAATGGAATTAGGTTGGGAGCAGCGGTTATGAAGCCTGCATATCAGAAGTTACAGTCAAAAGACTAAATTAAAAAGCAGACAACATATCCTATAAGTGGTTAAACAATACCCAGAGTCTTTAATCGGCCGGAGTAGTGGAACCACTGAATCGAAAATTAAGTAAGAAAACAAAAAGAAATGAAAAAATACCACCGATAATTAAATATAAGTATCAGGCTCAGCGATCTCCAAAGATCGAATGAATAACAGTACTGATTGCAAGCGCTTGGAGACGTTTTACTGCCGCCACACTGCACAAGCAACGCCACTGTGCTATAAAAAAGAGTATGATAATGGACCTTTGGAAACGGCCGAAAACGACACATACGAAATATTGCAGTCTCGGTTTGATTGAGACTGTTCATAGTCGAACATGCAACGTAGCATTCATAGATCGAGTCAAACACAAACAGGCATTTAGCAAGTAGAACATGCAATGTAGCATTTATAGATCGAGTCAACCTCAAACAGGCATTTAGCAAGTCGAACTGCAATGTAGCATTTATAGATCAAGTCAACCACAAACAGGCATTTAGCAAGTCGAACATGCAATGTTGCATTCATAGATCAAGTCAACCACAAACAGGCATTTAGCAAGTCGAACTGCAATGTAGCATTCGTAGATCTAGTCAACCTCAAACAGGCATTTAGCAAGTAGAACATGCAATGTAGCATTCATAGATCGAGTCAATCACACGCATTTAAACCAAACTACTATTTAATGTATCGTACATACGTATCTAGAAGTTAAGTACGCGGCACCACAAACAGTAACTGTTGACAATAGTGGTCCGACCTTGGATTGGTCAGTGACAAAACTGCTGCAGCGGGTTTAAACCATTTTCAATGGCGCAGCACCACTTCTTCTTACCATATTACCACCCCAATTAAACTACCCTATTACCAACCCAGTTAAACGATAACGTGTAAATAAGGAAAACACCGACAGGTTGTACCTTTTAAGATGTTAACAGACTAGGCAGCATTTAGACCGAAAAGAGGATCATTAGAAGCAATGAACACAAACAAGAAAGCAACGTAGGATACCCGGTTGTATTGATTATGTTCGTGATAGGTAATTTAGGTTTACCACCACCAATTACATGTAAACCTCCGAGGTGTAGTCGAATGTAGTTCCTATAATAAAAAGTAATCCCTCCTTTTTCGATGGAAATGGGCATTATAAGTAGGAGAAAACTGCCCATTTCTATTCGATTTTGTGGTTGTATGTATAAGAAGCGTATTAATAGGTCTTACTGGATCACTGATGAACATTTACGAAATTTCGACTCTATGCTTACACTTTGTGAGCAATGAAAACAGTCGATCAATAAAAACAGCTGTACCCTTGACCTGTTTAATAAACAAACAAGAACTTTCTTACATGTCTAGTGACCCCACGTTTTCTGGTGATTTTTCAAGTGGAAAAATAGTTTTCTATATGAACATTACACTGCTTCATTATCCATACTTGAGTTGAATTTGCAGCAAATCATTAATATGTGACACTTTAACATTGGTGTCTATGGGGAAAATAATTGGTGCTTTCATACCTTTACGGTGTAACACCCCTGACTCATTTGTATTACTGTCTTAAGCGATATTCTACTCAAAAGCCACAACGACTTGACTCGATGATGATCCCACAATCACAGATGATCATGTATATATTATTATATAAATAAATATATAAAAATAAAGTTTAAACAACCACATATGAGCGACTAACTTTTTGAAATGGTTGTGGTCAAATAAATTAAAACTAGTGTGAAAAAGTCGTCAGTACTTACCGATGAAACTTTACGCTTATTCATAATTGTTCATAACCAAAATGTTGAGATTTTACTTTATTTTCACTAGGTGATACAATTTTTGTTTTCGGTTTTTGTCCTTAAATTCTACAGTAAAATAACAACGTTTGGAGTAAAAAGACAATAATTTTCAAGATTTCTATTTTGAAATATATAATATTACATCAGTTTGCATGAATGAAATATGCAAGGTCTTAAAACAATCACAATGCCTTAATTTTAACTGTAAACTTGGTTGAACATCTATGATAACGACCGAGTTTATCACCTACCAGCTGAAATGTATTAGTATGTCTAATTTCTGGTCACTGATTGGCTAGTTTTTTGATGATGCTCTATCGAAATTATGAATTGCAACTGAATGTCTTATGAATTGTTAAGTGACCAAAGTGAATTAATCGCAGAAGCTTTAGCACAATATTGTTTGACATGATTTTTGACGCCAGTTAGACAAGACGAAAAACGTTTGGAAACGTTTTAAAGTGAAGGCTCTGTTGATGTAATTTATTAATCCAGTTGGTAGTTGAAAGTTTGTTTTGATGTTCGCCTACCCCAGCCTTGAACGCAGTGCAATGAGTTATTTGCGTGGAAAAAAAAACATTTTCTGTAGGAGCTTACGATTTAGTGCTCGCAAGTTCCAGAAATAAAACATGAACTAAAAAATCAAAGTCATGAAATTATTGGATTCCCGATTGCAAATGAGAAAAAGAAAATATAAACCTCAAACGAAGTAAATAGGGGTACGTTTTATAACGGTAAATATGGTTTTATTAATCATATTTTTTCCAAAAAGAAACAAATTTCGGGTCCTATGTACCATTGTATACTGAAATACTAAATGGATTGGGAGATCTGAGTACGACATGCATATTTCCAGACTGACGTGACAATTAGAAGCTATACATAAGAACACTATAAGCTATACATACATTCGACATTGTACCATTACCAGCCGATCCAATGGTGATTCGAAAAATGAAAAATACAACAGCTGAACCGTTTGGCATTACACTTACATATTGAGGGAAATAGCCTGCGCCTTGAATACCTGCTTTTTGAAACGGTAATAGTGAGGTTTGGACAACCCTAGAACTTTGTTTAAACTCCCAGCGGGTATTTTGCCTTTGACAATCTCAAGGCGGGAGCCCTATTGTCCACCCTTTAATGCTTGTGATGTCATATAGATATCTTATCTTTTATTTATCCTTGTAAATGTTGTTTGTGTCTATGCGTGTTTTTGTGGAATGTGGTCCTTGAATGCTGCATTTCCTGTTCGACTTTTATTTCTTCTTTTATGTGATATTTTCGTAAAATAAGTTATATAAGAGGAGTTATATAAACAAGATGTGCCTTGAATAAACTAAACAATCTCTGAATGGAGACTTATGTGATGTTTTCTTTAAATAGGTTTATCCAAGAGGAGTTCTAGAAAGATTAGAGAAATACCCCGTGCCTTGAATGAACTTCACAATTCTGAACGGAGACTTATGCGATGTCAAAATAGGTTATCCGAGAGGAGTTATAGAAACGTTACAATCAGACGTAATACTGAGATTCTGTAGTATGGTATTGTGGGCATAAATGCGACAATCGGACGTAATAGTGAGATCCGGTATTTGGAATTGTGTGCATAAAAGTGACAATCGGACGTAATACTTAGACTCTGTAGTATGGAATTGTGTGCATAAATGCGACAGTCGAACGTAATGTATTATTGAGTCTCTGTAGTATTGAATTGGGGGCATAAATGCGATAATCGGACGTAATAATGAGATTCAGTAGTATTTAATTGTGGGTATAAATGCGACAATCGGACGTAATACTGAGTCTCTGTAGTATGAAATGTTGGACATAAATGCGACAATCGGACGTAATGCTGAGATTCGGTAGTATGGAATTGTGGGCATAAATTCGACAATCGGACGTAATACTGAGATTCGGTTGTATGGAATTGTGTTCATAAAGTCGACAATCGGAGGTAATATTGAGACTCTGCAGTATGGAATTGTGGTGCATAAATGCGACAATCGGAATTAATATAATACTGAGTTTATGTAGTATGGAATTATGGGCATAAATGCGACAATCGGACGTAACAAAGAGTTTCGATAGAATGGAAGTGTGGCCATAAATGCGGCAATCGGACGCAATACTAAGATTCGGTAGTATTGAATAGTGAGCATAAATGCGACAATAAGACGTAATACTGAGATTAGATAGTATGGAATTGTGGACATAAATGCGACAATCGAACGTAATACTGATTGTCTGTAGTATGGAATTGTGGGCATGAATGTGACAATCGGACGCAATACTAATTTTCTGTAGTATGGAATTGTCGGCATAAATGCGACAATCGGACACAATACTGAGATTCTGTAGTATGGAATTGTGGGCCTAAATGCGACAATCGTACGTAATAATGAGATACGGTAGTATGCACTTGTAGGCATAAATGCGACAGTCGGACGTAATAGAGTGAAATTCGGTAGTATGGAATTGTGGGCCTAAATGCGACAATCGGAACCAATACTGAGATTCGGTAGTATAAAATTGTGGACATAGATGCGACAATCAGACGTAATACTGAGATTCGGTAGTATGGAATTGTGGGTATAAATGCGACAATCCGACGTAATACTGAATTTCTGTAGTATGGAATTGTGTGCATCAATGCGACAGTCGGTCGCAATACTGATACTCTGTAGTATGGAATTGTGGTCATACATGCGACAATCGGACGTAATACTGAGATTCGGTAGTATGGAATTGTGGGCATAAATGAGACAATCGGACGTAATACTGAGATTCGGTAGTATGTAATTGTGGGGATAAATGCGACAATCGGACGTAATACTGAGGTTCGGTAGTATGGAATTGTGGGCATAAATGCGACAATCGGACGTAATACTGTGATTCGGTAGTATGGAACTGTGGGCATACATGCAACAATCGGACGTAATGCTGAGATTCGGTAGTATGGAATTGTGGGCATAAATGCGACAATCGGAAAATCTCAGGGTAATTGATATTAAATGTACATGTACACGTCAGAAGATAATTTATTGTGAACACATCCTAAGGTAGGTAATTAGTATAAAAATTAATAAACAAGAGGGTCAAGATGGCCCTGAATCGCTCAACTGATAGTCTTTGTAAAGATGAAAAAATGGTCAAACAGGCTTATAATTCCATAACAGAATTAGACCATGCAGTCAATGCAAATTCCCTCGACCGCCTTTAAATGTTTAGGGCCCAGTCAGTATATCTATGGTTATAAGGTGAGGATCTCAGCTATTTCCAAGTTATGACAAAGTGCCAATGCCAACATGGCAGGGGATTGATCCCAGGGCAAATGTTTGCTGGCTAGTTGTATCCTTCTGTTAAAGCCCATTAGGTGAATATATGGTTATAGGGTGTTGATCTCAACGGATTGCAAGTTATAACCAAAGACTATTTCACCAGGGGTGGGAACAGACCCCGGGGCCGATTCTGGTTGGATAGTTGTATCTGTTTGTTCATGCTCAGTAAGTTTATCACTGTGGTTTCAGAGAAGAACATCTTTTAAAGGTGTTTAAGTCTATGTAACCATTTACCCTAGTGCCACCATTTGAACAAAATTGATAAAGGACCATAAGCGTGAAAATAGCAAATGCAAACAATTTTATCGCTGGCTCTTATAGTTTCAGAGATCAGAGAAGAGGGTTTGTACGGCTTTCCTATATAAATCTATGCAAACGATGTTGCTTCGGGTAAAATGTAACAAGAAAGGAAGTAAAACCAGCAACTATTTTTTAAAATATAATCAAACATGTATTGAAATGAAACAATGAAAAATATTCACTTACAGACAATTTATAAAATGGATCCAAATTTTAAAAACCCAATAAAGTCTATATAATATTAGCATATGTCCCTCTAATCTAATGTGTCAATTGACCCTTTAATCCAATTTCACTTCAAGACTTTCCTGGTTTATTAGTTCAATATGGTCCAAATGTCAAATTATTAAAAAATCCAATGTCACTAAATGAGCAGAGTAATTTTTGTAATCCTCTCACTATATATTTTAATTCACAGCATCCAATATGTTGTAAATTCTCAATTTAAATAGAGAAACAGATACTCCACTTTGAATACTTATACGGAAAACCCCCAAGTTTTCTATGGTCAGCTTTATATACCAAAATTGAACATTCTAGATTAAAGAATGTTTTGTAACAATCTACACATCTTAGAATGTAAACATTTATTTAGAAAATACTAGAATCAGCCATTTACATGTGTGCTATTATTAGAAACAACTTGACAGCTAGATCAATACGCATGTACATTTATATAGCATTATATACATATAAAATATACATTATATACTCTATAAACAAAATTTGGACTCCCTGGGCGCAGCCATTTTTACCACCCGGGGACTTGATTTGTCCACCTTTTGTAGTCTAGGGGTTAGCAATTATTAATAAAGAAAAACTTTCAAAATCTGATCAGTGGTTCTTGAGAAAAAGAGGTTTTAAGATTTATTTGCCCATATATGCAATGGCGGCCATCTTGGGTGTCACACTGACGTAATTTATATAACATTGAAAGGCATTGACCTCATTATCATCCTTCTGAAATCAAGTTAAAAGTGGCAAAATCTACACATTTCAGAATGTTAACATTAATTTAGAAAATATTAGAATCAGCCATTTGCATGTGTGCTATTAATAGAAACAACTTGACATTGCAAGGCATTGACTTCAGTATCATCCTTTTGAAATCAAGTCAAAAGTGGAAAAGTGGTTTCCGAGAAGAAGATTTTTGATCATTAATAAAGACCAAGAACGCCGAGACCTACATGTCGAGTCCTATTATAAGGTCCAGATTTTTTATTTGCCCGACACCAATGTCAATCCCAAGAGATATTAAATTAATGTTATTAAAAGGGGGATGCATGTTGAAGCGGAGACCGAATGCGCCCCGAAGTTCTGCACATGATATTAGGTGCACATAAGGAACATTCTTGTGAAGTTTGGTGAACATCCTGCTAGAAAGAAACATGATACGCATGTCGTAGCGGATACCGGACTATACTTATTTGTCGCCGAACGTAGGTCACAGCAACCCGAAATCATATATGCTATGTTAAATGAAGATAAGGAACATTATGGTGAAGTTTGAAAACAAATCGTGTAAGAAAGAAGCAAGATACGTCTGTCATTGACCCAATATTTTGCACATGATGTTAGGTGCATATTAGGAACATTCTGGTAAATTTTGATGAAGATCATGCAAGAAAGAAGTAAGACATTCATTTCGTAGCGGAGACTGGACGTGACATATATTTCGTCGAAAGTAGGTCACAGTGACCCGAAATCTTGCACATGATGTTAGATGCATACAAGGAACCTTCTGGTAAAGTTTTGATTTAAAATCCGGCTAGAAAGAAGCAAGATACGCATGTTGTATCGGAGACAGGACGTGACATATATTTCGTTGAAAGTAGATCACAGCGACCCGAAATTATGCATGTGATGTTGGATCTATATAATCAACATTCTGGTGCAGTTTGGTGAAAATCCTGGAAATAGATATTAAGAAATGAAATCCAGACGAACGGACGAAAGACTGAACATAATATATACACCCGGACGACATTGTGATAGCTAAGTCATTATCAAAATCTGAGAAAGTGTTTCTTGAGAAGTAGATTTTTTAAAGTTTCGACCATATATGGTAATGGCGGCCAGCTTGGATGTCGCATTGACCTCATTTGTACAGCTTTGAGCGGAATTGACATGAAAATCGGTCATAATCGGCCAAAAGGTTTCTGAAGGATGCAAAATCTCTATATGCAAACGTTGGCCCTGGGGACGCAGCCATTTGTGACCCTGGATACTTCATCTGTACAACTTTTAGTCTGCGGGTTGGCAATTTGTTTTAAGATTTTGATTATATATGGTAATGGCGGCCATCATGGATGTCCCATTGACCTAATTTGTGCAAGTGTGAGTGGAATTGACCACAGTATCAGTCATGGGAAATTTAGTAAAAATTGGCCAAGCGGTTTCGGAGAAGTCGTTTGAAGCAAAAGTTAACGCCTGACGACAGACGACGAACGAACTTACGGAAGGACGAAGAATGATCCCAATAGCACACCTTTGAGCCTTCGGTGAGCTAAACAATGAACAAACGCATATGGGAGAAAATATAGGAGGAAATAGAAAATATAACAAGACTCCATAACAATTCTAAATTAATACGTGAAATATTTTTAATTTACAATAACATATTCACCGGTAAGCATAATAATGACTAATACTTTTACAAAGAAGTGTGGGGTTGATATTTGAATATGATTTTATTTGCATTACTTTAACTTTAAATGAGGCAGAATCAGTTTTATATTTTCTGATGAGGTATCGTCATAGTGTATTGCTCATGTGATATGAGCCTGTTGATGTTCAGCTAATTTAAACAGTATAATTTTGATAGTAAAAGATTATTCTCCGCATCGATTGGAAGTGATGAAGTGAAGCAGGAGGTTAACAGCTGGAATAGACGAACGATCGTGGAATGTCGTAAAATGTGTTTTCGGGTATTGGAGAACAATCACCTGGTAACATGTGACACCAACAGAACTTGATGTGCCACTATATGTGTTTTGTGAATCGTGCATGTGTATATAACTTTTAATTTTGGTAATTTTTCTTTTATGCAGTTTAAGTTAAACATAATATACTCAGTTGCAAAAAAAGCGTACGCTTTGAAAATATTATTTTACACCCCTATCCTTTTTATCAAACGACAGTCCCTTAATGATTCAACCTATTGAAAAAAACGACAACATGATATTAGCAATGGAATGATAAACAAGAGTTCAATGACCTTGAAGCTCTACTGATAGATTTTGATAGCTAGATCAGCATTCCTGTGAAGTTTCATAAAAATCTGTCAAGTAGTTTCAGAGGAGTAGTCGCTACAAGTTGAAGTTTTTACTATATATAATTAGGTAAACAAAGATGGCCACTGGCAGCCATGTTGAATGTCAAATCAAAATAATTTTCGACAAGGATCAACATCTTGTCATGCTGATCATTTCAGAAAAAGTCCCAAATCAATGTCACTTGCAGTTTTTAAGAATTAGTCGCTACAAACTTGTTTTTAAAAATATATGTTTAGCCGTGGTGGCCATCTTGCATTTCCGGCCGACCTGAAATTGTGCTAGAATCAACTAGACATCAAGAGCAACATTCTTGTGAAGTTTCATGAAAATCCATCAAGTAGTCTCAGAGGAGTAATGCTACAAATTGTTCTATGTAAACAAAGATGGCCACTGGTGCCATGTTAAATATCGAATCAAAATAATTTTCGACAAGGATCAACATCATGTCATGCTGATCATTTTAGAAAAAGTCCCATATCAATATCACTTAGAGTTTTCAAGAAGTAGTCGCTACAAACTTATTTCTTAACAAGGGGCCCAAGAGGGCCTGTAGACGCTCTACTTGTATGATGTGATTCAAAAACATAAACATGATAGAGGCCAACCCAAGAAACATGTTTACTATATATAACTCTATGTAAACTTTGGGTTATCGTGGCGGTCATTTTGAATATTAAGAATATGTCGTTTGAAATTTACTTAAATTTGACCTAGTTTTAGCCATGACGGTTTTAGCCATGACGGCCATCTTTGATGACTGGCGGCCGTGAAAAACACAAATCTGGGACTATCCCAAATATCATTGTGCTTAAGGTTCATCAACATTTTTCAGGCGGTTTCAGAGATGTAATTTTTCACCTTTTCCTATATAACTCTAAGTAAACTTTGGGTCGCCGTGGCGGCCATTTTGATTACTTGACGATAACGAAAAACACAAACTTGATAGAGACTAACCCAAAGAACATGTATATGATATTTCACAAGAATGGAATAAGAGGTTTCGGAGGTGATGTCGTTTGAAATTTCCTTAAAAATCTGAGAGGGACTATCCCAAATTTCATTGTGATAAAGTTTCATCAAAATTCTTAAATCAGTTTCAGAGAAGATGTCATTTTTAAACTTTTCCTATATAACTTTATGTAACACAAACTTGATAGAGGCCAACCCAAAGAACATTTATCTGGACATCTCCTCCGAAACCACTTATTCCAATTTTTGTGAAATATCATATACATGTTCCTTGGGTTAGCCTCTATCAAGTTTGTGTTTTTCGTTATCGTTGAATAATCACAATGGCCGTCACAGTGCAAAGTTTACATAGAGTTATATAGGAAAAGGTTAAAAATTACATCTTCTCTGAAACCACCTAAACGATTTTGATGAAACTTAAACACAATGGTGTTTAAGTTTCATTAAAGATTTTCAGGCGGTTTCAGAGAAGATGTAATTTGTAACCTTTTCCTATATAACTATATGTAAGCTTTGTGTCGCCGTGGCGGCCATTTGTATTATTTGACGATAACGAAAAACATAAACTTGATAGAGGCCAACCCAAGGAACATGTATATAATATTTCATTAGAATGGATTAAGTGGTTTTGGAGGAGATGTCGTTTGAAATTTACTTAAATTTGACCTAGTTTTAGGCATGGTGACCATCTAGGATGACTGGCGGCCGCGAAAAACACAAAGCTGAAAGGGGCCCTCCCAAGTAACATTGTGATGAAGTTTCATCAACATCCTTTAAGCGGTTTCAGAGGAGATGTCGATTTCATAAAATTGCTAACAGACGGACGGAAAGACGGACAGACGGACGACGGGCGAAAAGTGATCGCATAAGCCCTCCTGGCCTTTGGCCAGTAGAGCTAAAAACTGTTTTACCAAACTGTATACAATTAAACGTAAACAAAACTCAGTGTACACGTTCTTTTGCAACTAAGTTTATTATACTTACCAGGCTGGTGTGACATTGCTTGGCAATATCACGCCTTGACCAGTAACGGGACGTTCATTTGTAAATCGCTGTTTGGATATCGCTGACGTACCCGTAACACGTTGCATGCACTTTTCATACAATTTGATAAGCCTGTCAACCACGTAATCACTACCGTATCGTAATATAACTATCGTCATATTATTCACAGAGTCGAATTCCCGCTCAATAGAAATTGCTTTGATTTCTATTTGTGTTGCTCTGAAATAAATAACTACTTACATGTATATATAACCAAGGGAAGATGTTGAACTTTTCGTTTATAACGTAACTAAACTCAACAAAACAAACGCACAATCCAAGAAGAGAAATCGGTCGGAATGCGTCATAAGTTGAGTATATACACAACTTTATACAATATCTTTTGAAATGGCGTGGACGTCTCTTAAAATTTTAACTTTTAATATAAAAGCGTGATATTTAAGGGTATACTTAAGAAGGTGTACATGCAGCTAACGAAACATCATCTAAAAGTACTATAATGTCGTACATTCAGGTAACAATATCGGTATCGCTCCGTTCTGAAATTGTGTTGATATAGGGATTCAATACAGGCTAATGTTTAGAATATAACGAGGCTTTTTATCCTATTTAAAATAAACCTATTTAAATAAACCACCAGAGTAAATAGATAGTTTTTAAAGACTTTGGTTGGCATTTTAATAAAGTTTCTTTCATTGTTCAGCTATGCCCCCTATAGTCCGCATGTAAATAGTGTTCTCTCACAATAAACTTTCCCTGCAATGTCTGCATGTAAATAACGTGATTTCATGTTACACTTGCCCTTTATAAGGTTGTACATGTATGTAAATCACGTGCTCCAACATCAAACTTGTCCTTTATAGTGTGCATGTTAAAAACGTGCTTTCACGTTACACTTGCCTTTTATAAGGTTGTATATAAATCACGTGCTCCCACGTCACGCTTGTCCTTTATAGTGTGCATGTAAATAACGTGATATCACGTTACACTTGCTCTCGATACATTTGTATGTAAATCACGAGCTCTCACGTCACAATTGTCCTTTATAGTGTGCATGTAAATTACGTGCTTTCACGTTACACTTAACCTTTATAAGTTTGTATGTAAATCTCGTGCTCCCACGTCACACTTGTCCTTTATAGTGTACATGTAATTAACGTAATTTTACGTAACACTTGCCGTTTATAAGGCTGTATGTAAATCACGTGCTCCCACGTCACACTTGTCTTCATGGCGTGCATGTAAATAACGTGATTTCACGTTACACTTGCCCTTTATAAGTTTGTATGTAAATCTCGTGCTCCCACGTCACACTTGTCCTTTATAGTGTACATGTAATTAACGTGATTTTACGAAACACTTGCCGTTTATAAGGCTGTATGTAAATCACGTGCTCCCACGTCACACTTGTCTTCATGGCTTGCATGTAAATCAAGTGATTTCTCGTTACTCTTGCCTTTTATAAGTGTGTATGTAAATCACGTTCTCCTGCGTCACACTTGTCCTTTATTGTGAGCATGTAAACACTTGCCCTTTATAATCTTGATGTTAATCACTAGCTCTCACCTGACACTTGCCCTTTATATTATACATGTTAATCACGTGATATCATGCTACATTTGCTCACTTTATAGTATGTAAGTTAATCACGTGCTATACCGTGACACCTGCCCTTTATAGTCTGTATGTAAACCGTGTGCTCCCATGTTTCATATTCCTTTTATATTATACATTTTAATCACGTGTTATTATGTTATATTTGCCCTTTATAGCCTGCATCTAAATCTCGTGCTCTCATGATACATTTGCCTTTGATATTATATAAGTTAATCACGTGCTCTCATGTTACATTTGCCCCTTATAGACTCCACGTAAATCTCATGATCTCATGCTACATTTGCCCTTTTAGTATACACTTTAATCATGTGCAATTTTGTTATACGTGCCTTAATAGTCAGCATGTTAGTCACGTGCTTTCATGTTACAGTTGTCCTATATAGTATACATGCTAATCACATGCTATCGTTTTACATAATGCCCTTTATAATATGCATGCTAATCACGTGCTATCATGTTACATTTGCCCTTTATATTATACATGTTAATCAAGTGCTATCAAGCTGCATTTACCCTTTATATTATACATGTTAATCACGTGGTTTCATGTTACACTTGCCCTTTATAGTCTGCATGTAAATTTAATTTTCTCATGTAACAACTTGCCTTTATATTATACATTTTCATCATGTGCTATCATGTTACAGTTGTCCTATATAGTATACATGCTAATCACATGCTATCGTTTTACATAATGCCCTTTATAATATGCATGCTAATCACGTGCTATCATGTTACATTTGCCCTTTATATTATACATGTTAATCACGTGCTATCAAGCTGCATTTGCCCTTTGTATTATACATGTTAATCACGTGGTTTCATGTTACACTTGCCCTTTATAGTCTGCATGTAAATTTAATTTTCTCATGTAACAACTTGCCTTTATATTATACATTTTCATCATGTGCTATCATGTTATATTTTCCCTTTATATTATACATGTTAATCATGTTACGTTTGTCCTTTATAGTCGGCATGTAAATCTCGTGCTCTCAAGTTACATTTCCCTTTATATTATACATGTTGATCATATGCTATCATGTTACATTTGCCCATTATAATCTGTATAGGAATCAAGGATTATCGCGATATATTTGCCCTTTATATTGTCTTGGTCATCATTTGAAAATGCCTTATTTATTTATCTACTCAACCTTGTTCAAGGACACTATTAAGAGAGATGTGCGTATAAATCATGTGTCTAAAGAACACTACTTATGTAGTCCTGAATATCGAATAGTATTCATCATGTGAGTACGGACGCAACTATGATAGTCCTGAATAGTATTCACAATGTGTGTACGGATATTAATAAAGTTGTCATGAATAGTATCACCGTGTGTGTACGGACGTTACTAAGTTAGTCCTGTATAGTATCCACCATGTGGTTACGGACGTCAATAAGGTATTCCTGAATAGTATTCACCATGTGTGTACGGATATTAATAAAGTTGTCATGAATAGTATCACCGTGTGTGTACGGACGTTATTAAGTTAGTCCTGTATAGTATCCATCATGTGGCTACGGACGTCAATAAGGTATTCCTGAATAGTATTCATTATGTGTGTACGGATATTAATAAAGTTGTCATGAGTAGTATCACCGTGTGTGTACGGACGTTACTAAGTTAGTCCTGTATATTATCCACCATGTGGTTACGGACGTCACTAAGGTATTCCTGAATAGTATTCATTATGTGTGTACGAACGTGTTTAAGGTTCTCCTCAATAGTATTGTTACGTGCCGGCTATTATCCTAATGTTTTGGTAGCGTATAGTACGATATGTACCTTCTTGTCCCTTTGGTAGCGTATGTTTAAATAATAGTTATAACTAAAATGGACTCCAACTAAATGTATAAGTGTATGGACTGGTAAATTCACACAGGAGACAGCTTCAGTAAATTAACTTATAATATGTCGTTATAAATTCAATCACAGAAATATAAGTACAACTGCATGTATTTAAATGCTTGTAACAATTTGTGAGTTACACAACGATAAGGTAATTTCAATAGTATTAGGTTTAGGTATAATAACTTCTCATTTCCTAAGGCCCTTGTTAATGTACAGTACTTGTCAGTGGTAAAATTAACAAAGTAATTATCTAAATGTTTTATTCTTTCAACATTAAAAGATATCTAATCTAATAGTGTGCAAATCTATTAGAATATCTTTATTTGAACCGTGTAAATAAATTATTAACTAAATCTTAACCTTCAATAAACTTAGACGCTCACAGTTGGAACTAACATTTCGAAGTCCTCCTCCAAAACCTGGAGGAAGCTTTTATACTACATCCCAAATCCACCATCAATTCCGCCATCTGCCATCCGCCAGTTCCGCCGAATTCTGTCAATCTGCCATCTCCTCCACGGGATTGATTGGCGGAATCTTACAAATCTGGCGTAGCCGCCATAGCGTAACAATGTAAACAAAGTATACCCATTGATAAAAAAACACAAAATAAAGTATTTAAACCTATTTCTAATAGATAATTAAATATAAACTATTAAAGAGTAATAATTAATAAACATGACTAGACCATTTTATATCAAAGTCTGATGTGAGATTATAAAATAAACGTAGATCGAAATTGAAATACAATATTGTGTGAGAGCTAAAACATAGCAGACTACAGTGACCTCCAGTGTTCTTCCCACAATGCAATGCAACGTGTCGATTTAAAATGACAGCTTACATAAACAAGCACATTGATAAACACTTTCACTATGGAATTACTTAATGGATAATAGATGATATATTAAAGGTAATAATTACACTCATAAATGTTTACATTAAAATTCCCTTAGGTTGACACTGATGTCTTCTGCATTATTAGTACAGAAATCGATCTCAGATAAACTGATAAATGTGCATGACCTAGTTTACAATACAAGTTTTAGTAAAACAAGATGCTGTAACCCTGGAACATATCACAACCCCTTCTTATTATGTTAAAGTTCCAACTAACATTTATAATTAATGCCAACGTTCAATTTACCTTAATAATAGCTACTATATGTAGTCAGTCAATGTTTTAGTACTTATAGTACTTTGATCATAAACGTAAACACAAAAGCCACAGTTCAGTACTAGCAGTACTTTGATTATAACTTTGTCACTATAAGTATTCACCCACCTTTATAGTTATTATGATATTAACTATGGAATTGTCACTGACTTCGTGAATAATTATGTTACACACTAGTTATAATTAAATTTAAATTCTTGCAACTTGATGCATCTGCCAGTCAAAGTCCTTATAGTTCAATCACTTTTTAATTTTTTAGGCTTCAATATTGCCAGTTTAAGAATGTAAATAAAGTATAATTTGTTGAATCAATGTGGGCACACTTTAGTTATTCGTTCATTTAATCGTTAATTCTTCGTTTCTCCTATTTCTGTTGATGTGACCCACTGTAGACTTTATTTTCCTTATTTTCGTCTCGTCTGTCACGTCGAACATCCTCTCTAGCCTGATCTCTGTCTCTTTTATCCTTCTTCTCGCGTTCCTTCTTCTCGCTCAATGTCTGAGCTGTAGCTGGGTGATCACCCTCTCTTAAGCTCAACAATGGCAGTGTCGTCTGGAGTTGACACATGGTCCATGAAATCTGAGGAGCAGATGTGTTTTTTTTGGAAATAGGTTCCAACTTTGGATGGGCCATGTACATTGTAACCTTCTAGCTGTGGCCTAACTGTATATGCTGGACCATTTCTTGTAACTGACATAGTATTCAGCGCTTTAGGGACTGCAGGGGCTGTCACAGTAGCTGGGATAGTAGACGACCGTCCATTTGGCGGTAACGAGACCTGCAGTGGTTGAGCAGCGAATTGGAAGCTGTTTGTTGGTCCAAATGTTCCCTGGCTTTAAGGATGTGCAACACCATGGCTAGCAGTAATAGGCTTCGGAACTACATCTTGCAGACAGTCGAATAAGGACTCTGTTTCCGTTCCATGGTATCATCTACTAACGCCCATTTGAAGGATCTGGCCACTATATCCTCTTCTTGTTCCACCTGTCCCTTCAGTCCCCGTTTAAAGAGGATCTGCTGTGAATCCTCCGGTGAGAACACCTTGGGTTCTCTACCAAGTATGTTGAAGAGTCAGTAACTTCTCTCTCTGCTGCCATCTTGCGATGGCGGGCATAGCTGTTTACATGCTGGTATATGGTTTTCCTATCCTTGCATCTAAACAGGCACAGACGGCAGAAGTATGGTACCTGATCTAGGCTGAGGTGCCATTTCATGACATGCTCCACCACTCTGGACTTCCTATCTATAACTTCTTTTCCGGTTTGATTGATGCATCTAAGGCACTGATAGGCCCTACCATTGTGCCTTGCTACCTTCATTTGGTCCAAAAAAGTTTGCGCTAAGTAGATACATTTGTAATTATAGGACATACGTAACATTATAGACCTCTGCCAAGTATAAATATTGTAGACTTTTTTGTTTTTGTTTTTATTTTAGCAAAACCACTGACAACTCTTGTGAATGATGCAGATGAAGTCCCATCCTGTATACTGTTATACAGCCAAACAAATTTTGTTTTAAATGAGTTATTGTTATCACATGTTAGATATTATATGAATGCGTATGCCACGTGTACATATACATATATATATATACTTTAACTATGACTGTCACTGATCACAATTAGTTATCTCTGACAGTATTGTATATATTCACTGTTAATTTTTGCCTAATGTACCCTACACATTGAATATTCATTTTGTTAATTCTCTTCAGCATTTTTTCTGTTATTTTGTACACACTATTGACGCTTTACCCTTCTTCGTATTGGTACTCTTCGTCACTTTTCTTCTGTCCTTACGATCTCTCCCGGTACTCTACCGTTCTTCAATACATACAATCTACCCGTACTCATGGTACTCTTCTATTCTTTAGTACATTCCACCTACCCGTACTATTGGTACTCTTCTGTTCTTCAGTACATTCCATCTACACGTATTCGTGGTACTCTACCGTTCTTCAGTACATTCCATCTACCCGTACTCGTGGTACTCTTCTATTCTTCAGTACATTCCATCTACCCGTACTCGTGGTACTCTTCAGTACATAAACACAGTAATAAATTGTCATTTTGTATTACTTTATATTCAGCAGTAGACTGACAAACATATTTTAATATTTTAACTATATTCAACACAGGAAAATGACTGTTTACACCAAACAAATTAGGGTGGTGCAAATCACATTATGTACATTTTATAACTTGATCACTAAGCGCTACTTGGATTTAAAACCTAGTTTCTTCCGTGCACTGAGGATCCACTTGGGACTTTATCTCCTTCATATTTTTTAAACTTGTTATGATGCACCAATGCACCAACCGCTCATTTCCGTCTTTTCCCAGTTGCAAGACGAAGTTGATATCTGATAGCTTCTCCTTAATTAGGAAAGGACCATCATAGAGTCTCTCTAATTTGTGAGCTACACCCACCTTCCGTGCTTCTGCCAAACACCAGACCGCATCACCAATATCATACCTAGTAAATGATACCCTGGCATCATATATTTCCTTTGAGCGCTTAGCAGCAGCCACTCAGTGCTGACGAGCAACCTTGTGTGCATGTTGCTTCGTACTTTTTAGCAAATCAACGTAGTCACCATAGCTTGTAATGACTCTTCGTTCACACATTGTAGAACTTCCAAACACTAGTTCGGATGGTAATCTTACTTCTTTACCCATAGTAAGCAGGTTTGGAGTGAGTTTGATAGCTTCATTTGGAGTCGATCGGTAAAGAGATATGCTTTGACCATGCGAAGCAAAGTTCGGTTAAAGCGCTCTGACTGTCCATTACAGCGTGGATTTCTTGCACTTGTTCTCGTTTTACGGATTTCTATCAAACGACAGAGTTCTAGAAAAATGTTGCTCTCAAATGCACTGTCTCTTTCACTATGAATAGACAAAGGGCAACCCCATCGATCTATGTATTCATTCATGATTTTGTTAGCACAGGTTTCAGCTGTCTGTTCTGGGACAGCTAAAATTTCTACATATTTGGATAAATGATCTGTTAGCAGAAGTATGTGTTTGTTACCACGTTGTGTGAGTGGTAACGGTCCTAAATAATCCATGGCTACGACCTCTAGTGGAGCTCCTACTTTCATGGAACCCATGGGTGCCCTTGGAATCTTCATAGGTTTTTTATCGGCTGCACAGATATCGCACTTTCGAATGTGCATTGCAATGTCGTCTTTCATAGCGTACCAATAGAATCGTTGCATTGTTTTCTCATTTGTCTTCTTACAACCTAAGTGTCCAGAGATCATAGAATCGTGCATTTGGTATAGAATATCTTGCTTAACTGTAGATGGAACTAGCAGTTGGGCATGCTCCCCAGTTTGATTATTTCTTTAGAATATTTTGAATAAAATTCCATTTCGGACCTCTAGGCTATCCCGTAATATCCAATAGTGACGTGCAGCATGGTTTAAAGTCAGCATTCAGGTCCAACGTTCATCTCTTTGGCTTTGAGCATAGGTTCGATGTTTGGGTCTTTCTCTTGGTGCTTACGCATCTCATCATTAGAGAGGTTCCCAATCCATGGTGTGAATAACAGACTCTTTCTCTAGTAGGTTCTGTAGAGGTAGACGTGGTTTGATCTGCAGGTGTAACTCCTCTGACTAACTCTAGGTCTTCTTCAACTGTTTTGCTTTGTGTAGTTTCCACCTCTATATTTTTCTTAGCGACTCCTAACTGGTCAAACAGGCCTTTCTGCACCATGTCATCTGCTCGTTTGATACACTTCTTGCACGGCCCACATTTTAGTGGCTCTAGTGTATCTACCTCATGACACGTACAGTCTGTGGGATTTTGACAGCGTGATAAAGCATCACAGTGACCTTGTTTCTTTCCAGGTATGTACTCTATAGCAAATTCATACTGTGCTAACACCTCAATCTATCTGGCTATCTTGCCTCTGGGTTCTTTCAGACTGAATAGCCTAACCAGTGCCTGATGGTCACTTCTGACAATGAATCTTGTGCCTAAGAGATACTGCCTGAAGAAATCGATAAAGTAACGGACTACTAAAAGTTCTTTGTCAGTTATATAGGCCAGAAGTCGTTCGCGGTTATCTTGCATCTGAGAAAGAATGGCCCCTATCCCTACATATGAAGTATCCGTGTCTAGGTAAAATTCACCCCTTCGTTTCTTGGGTAACCCATTATTTCAGGGCTCACTAGTGCTCTTTTCATCTTAAGAAATTAATCCTGACAGACGTCATTCAACAGAAACTCCTTTCATTTCTTTGTTAACTCAACCATAGGTCTAACCATCTTGGCATAGTCCCTTATGAACCGGCGGTAATAGGAACCAATGGTAACTATTTGCTTGACTTGTTTTGGATTGGTAGGTGTTGGCCAATCAACTATTTTTGCAATATTTATTGGGTTAGCCGATACTTCATGCCCTTTAAAGGTAACTTCTGGTCTCAACATTTCACATTTCTTAGGTTTCAATTTTAAACCCGCAGCTTGCATTCTTGACAGAAACTGATCTAATCGAACAATGTGCTCATTGAAATCTTTCCCATATACTATTAATGCAAGTTTCCCACTGAAGACATTGTAAGGCCAATTGCATGGTTCGTTGAAATGTAGTGCTACTATTGTTTCAAACCAAAAGGCATCAGGGTCATCTCAAAATGGCCAAATTTGCAGCAAAATGCACTCTTCGGTATATCTGTCGCTCGGAGATGGATTTGGAAGAAACCGTTTGTTAAGTCAATACTGAATAGATATGAACCTGATACTGCGTCTAGACAGTCTTGAATTCTAGGCGAGGGAAAACCATCTGGCTTCACTAGTGCATTGAGTCGACGGTAGTCAACACATGGACGAATAGACCCACACTTTTTCTTAACGAGTACTATTGGCGAAGCCCAAGGAGAAGTGCTTTTACAAATAACACCTTTAGCTAAAAGATCCTCAGTTGCCTTTTTCTCCGCGTCGGCATATGCTAGGGGAACTCTTCCTGGAGCTTGCCTTATCGGTCTTGCATCACCAGTATCTATCGAGTGCTCTGCAAGATGTGTAAGGCCTATGTCCCAGTCACCCTTTGAAAAGGTGTCTTGATACTTAATAATCAAATTTGCTACTTCCCACTTTTCATCTGGCACCTTCCCTTCAGTGGACCTTTCATATAAGTCTTTAAGATAAAGTGGAACTTCGAGCTCTATTTTACGTTGTGTATCGCATTTTATAGTGATTTACGACTTGTTGGCGTCCAACTGTATTCTACGAACTGAGTAATTGTTCTCGGATTCGCGTGCATGCTCAACTTTTGTAATGGTTTGCAGCTGGTAGTCTTTTGCGATTAACTCAGAATTTCCCACTATGGTATCTCAAGACACAGCAGTGGGAAATGGATTTAACACCCTCACCTTATTGGTGACATGTGTGCTTATATCTACTAGTGTAGTGGCCATCTATAACGGATAAGTTTCCTTAAAGTTTTCTGTGGGTAATATAATAAATTCTGATTGCCTAGTTAAATCATCTATTTCATCTCTCTCCACACATACATCAATAATAACTTCACTCTGGCCTGATATGATGACGTGATCTGCTACTATGACCTTTCGAACGTTTTCGCGTGTTCCCACTTATGCATGGTATTTATTTTCCATTCATAAGGATGACGCTCCGACTCATTAAGGTATCAGCAGGACCCCCTTCATCATTTTGTAAGACATCCATCCCCAGTAACCCATCGCCTTCAATTTCAGCTACGATAAGCTCTTTCTGTAGCTCCACTGGACCTAACGCTATGGTAAATATTCCTTTTCCCAATTCTTTTAGTAGCATGCCACTAGCCCTTTTAAACATGATGTTTTTGTTAAAACGTTTTTTATCCCTCTGTTAAGAAAGATAAAAATATCGGACAGGGAAAGCAGCATTCAAGGACGACAGTCAACCAAAAAACACAAAAACAAACACGCAAACAAGCAAACGAGAAGGCAAAAGGAATAAAAAATGCAAACGACATCACAAACACAAAAGGGTTTATAATAGGGCTACCGCCTTGGAACGGTCAGTGGCAACAGATGCCACTGGGGGTTTAACCCGGTTCTAGGGTGACCAAACCTCAGACTTACCCTACTGTCGTCCCATTGAAACAGGACAGTGCAAATGAAGAAATCCCCGCCATAATCTAATCTCTAACCAACAAGGCAGCATCAATAGGCAATATAAGTAAAACACAAATATGCTCGTGTAAATATAATACAAAAAAACAATAGCCTAGAAAGCCACACTGAAGGTACTCAATGACTTGGCAGAAGCCAGAGCAACAAGAGAATAAGCCATGAAGGGACGACAAGAAAGATCATAGACAAACATCAAACGTCACCGTCCCAATGGGCTTTAGGTAGGCGTCATAATAGGGTCCACAGCCTGTCCGGTCATCGTACAATTAAAGAGGAAAGCATAGTTGCGAACTGTAAAAGGGTCCACCACCAAGCATTCAGTACGTTGCAAAATGATAAGTAAGTCTGTAAATGAAAATCTGTTATAAATTCTGTCTGAAATAACTGTTCTAGTTGCCCTGTATCCGTTGTAAAAAGGACAGGTTGACATTGTATCGTGCTTTTTATGTAAACCCCAACACTACATGGCTTATTTCTTCTTACTAAACTCTCATAATTAATTGACTCCTCTTTATCCATTTCTACATGGCCATTTATAAAACTATGGGCACTCCCCGACCATCAGGTTTGCCCGTTCTAGTTTAAATGATTGGACCGACCATGGTACTGTTCTCTGGGTGTCCTATCAAATGACCTCTGTCCTAGAGATGTACCCCTTCTGATCCATCTAGCAGTATTCCTTCCTCTTGAATCTTTTGCTGGACATTCCCTTGATATATGACCCTTTTGGCTGGCATGCATAACAGACAATTTATTTTCTCACACCCGTTTGTTTACTTTCTATCTTCTGTTTCCCAACAGTCAATTCTGTGATTCGTTCCAACAACAGTTTTAATAGATTGTCTGTTTCTGAAGCTGGTGTTGTAGATTCTTGTAAGTTATGTTTAACATCCTTTAACTATGTTTTTATCTCTGTTTTACCGCTATTCACTTTTGTCGCACTTGTGCCCCGTTTCTCCTTTATATGTTGTTCTCTGCATATATGTTCTGTATCTGATTCTTCATCATCACTATCTTTTGTATTTGTTCTTCTTACAAACGTCCTTAACTTTATTTCTCCATATGGAGGGTTTGAACTTCTGCTCTTAGTCTGTATACAGTTGACTACATGGTACACGGCTTTATCTATAGACTCGGGTTTCTTGTTATATTCCACCTCAAATCTCGCATCATCATCGGCCAGACCATCGAGAAAACGGCGGACCAAGTCTTCCTGTCTTGTTTTGCTATCACAAAAACCATGGGCTGTGTCATATAATCTTATGAGTTCTGCGGCGTAATCCTCAACACTTTCATATATTTTCAGCTGACGTCGGTTAAATTGTGTAGAGCAAAGGTTCTCGGTTTTTCTATCACTCTGAACCTGCTTTTCAATTCATCTGTGAGTTGATGGTAATCATCTAAAACCTGTCTTGGTAGCTGTGAATAAACATATTCACCTGCAGTGCCTTGTAGCTTCGGAAGTAAGTGGTCTAGCTTGTCAGCTATTGCTTCGAATCTTTCAACCATAGTTTCCAGTCTTCTTTTCAAGTAAAAGGTGGTAATTTGATATCTTTCTTTTGTGAGGGTGTGTACATTTTCTCATCTAAAGGATAGTTACTTTGTGGTCTCTCATAATTCTCCCGTGAATTGTGATGTCCACTTTCTTGGTTGTCATATTGCGCTTGTGTCAGCTCTAACCTTCTATTCCTATATCCATCTTTTCTTTCTCTACTATTTGCCCTTTGTACTAAATGACATCTTGATTGTCTCTCATAACTCCCATTGTGATTCTCCATTACTGATGACGATATTTGACCCCTCTCCTTTATTCTGTCAGCCCCTTCATTTTGATTATGGCTGTTATTGATATTGCTATTCTTCATTTCTCTTAACATGACCATAACATTTTCCATTACACCTGTTATTTGTTGTAAGGTACCTTGTAAATAACTGCTAGCTTGTTGCTCACGTATGTCCTCTTGACTACTTCTGTCAACTACATTTGACTCAGCACTTCACTATAGATTTGGTTGATCATGCAAATTATTATCTGACTGATATGCTTTGATCTTTCTGACCATTTTCTGAACCTAGCCTTCTTTGATTATTGATATCTACTCTAGTACTTGAGTTATCCCTACTTCGCGTGTGCAACTCAACCACGTGATCATCTACTGGTCTGGCACAGTGACTGCAGTTCCGTTCCACATCAATATAGCCCTGTGTGTGGCTGTCTTGTTGTCTGTGTTGTTGACTTTAAACTCCTTAACAAGTTAAACTATTTTCTTCTTCACAATGTTCTTCTCTTTCTTCTACCAAATCAATGATGATTTCTTAGTTTTAACTTGTAGCAATTGACGTCAACATGTGTAACTACTGATGCATCAGCAACAGACGTGTTGCGTGTATTTACAACATGACTGCAAGTAAACATCAAGTTTATGAACGTGACAAAACGCACGAATAATATCGATTATTCGCTTGTTGGCGCTTTATTTGGTATACTCTGCTCACAGGTCTCACTTGTCCTTTATAGAGTGCATGTAAATCACGTGATTTCACGTTACACTTGCCAATTATAAGGTTGTATGTAAATCACGTGCTCCCATGTCACACTTGTCCATTATAGTTTGCATGTATATTATATATAAATATTTGCCCCTTATAATCTTGATGTTAATCACTAACTCTCACGTGACACTTGTCCTTTATATTATACATGTTAATCACGTGATACAATGCTATATTTTGCCACTTTATAGTCTGTAAGTTAATCACGTGCTATACCGTGACACCTGCCCTTTATAGTCTGTATGTAAATCGTGTGCTCCCATCATACATATTCCTTTTATATTATACATGTTAATCACGTGTTATTATGTTATTAGACCGTGAGCCATACACTTTTTTGTTACCATCTCAAGGGACAAATTCTTACTAGTACCATGTTATTGAGTACCTTGTAGAGAAACAAAAAGTTCATGATAGCAGTGTGAACAGGGTAGCTGATTCCTGTTATTAGAGTTATCTCCCCCTTTTAAGCAAAACTCTTGTTTCTTTAAAAAATCGTTTTCGCTGAAACTAGAAGAGCTACAGGTCTAATATTTTGCATGTAATATACATTTAGGGTCCTCTACAAAGTATTAAAAAAAAATTGACCCCAGGGTCAAATATGGCCCAGCCCCGGGGATAACATTTTTTTTATACAGTTATATAGGAAATCTTAAAAAATAAATAATTTTCTCTACAACTGTAAGAGCTAGAGGTCCTATATTATGCATGAAGCATTAGCTTAAGGTCCACTAGCATGTTTGTTAAAATGTTGACCCTGGGGTCATATCTTTACATAGAGTAACATAGAAACATCTTTAAAATGTCTTCTTTAAAAAAAATCAAGAGCCAGAGGTCTACTATTTTGCATATTGTTCAAGCTTATGGTTCTCTATCACTTTTGTTCAAATCGCGAATCTGTGTCCAACCATGGCCCGGTTCTGGGGTTAAAGTTTTACAAAGAGTTATATAGGAAAGTCCATAAAAATATTATTTTTCTGATACTACAAGAGCTAGAGGTCTAATACGATGCATGTAGCATAAGAGTATCGATCTCTACTAATTTATTTTGTTCAAATGGTGATCTTATGATCAAATTTCGCCTGGTCCCGGGGTCACATATTTACATAGAGTTAGTAGGAACGTCTATAAACATCTTCTCTGAAACTACAAGAGCTAGAGGTGTAATAAGCTACATGCAGCTTAAGATTATTGTCTTGTACCAAATAATTTAAAATGGTGTCCCTTAAATCAAGCCTGTAATCAAATTTGGCCCTGTCCCTAGGGTCACACTCTAACATTGAATTTTATAGGAAAACATATTCAAACAGCTTCTCTGATACTTCAAAAGCTAAATAATAGATCACGTTTACCATAAGCTTATGATCCTTTACCTAGTTTGTTCAAATGGCGACAATGGGGTCAAATATGGCCACAACGGGGGTCACAGTTTTACAGATTTATATAAAGAAATTGTTGTTGTTTCTTAAAACATGAGAGCACTTTGAGACAAGGCGAGTGGGTCTCTTGTTTATGGCTTGAAGTTGTACACTTTTCATAAAATCACTTCAAAAGTTTTAAGCGAACTGAAATATATAGAGAATGTGAAGACTTATGAAGACTTAACCATGTTTACAAATCGCATATTGCATACATCCACGAACTAAAATCACAAAGTAGACCACTGCATTTTCGACAAATTGCAAAAAAAGAAAGAAAAGGCATTTTACGGTTTAACTGTTGATTTTTAGGTGTTTGTTATACAAATTTTAAAATAATCCGCCAAATTACGACAAAATTACACTACAAAAACAGTTTATCAAAACTCTATCCAGGTGTTCATCTAATATAATAATGCATATGTGTCGCTTAAAAGTGTATGTTTATTCATGGGTTTTTGTAAATCCGTAATTGAATAAGTGAAAAATGAATTATCCCTTTTTTTCTTTTTTTTTTGTCTGGCTGGTTAAAGCTTTTTATATTGTATCTATAGAGTTTTGATTCTCAAACGATGTAAGTTATGTATATACCTCGTGGTCAGTAGGTTTAGAAACGATGTACGTATGTTGTAAAATGTGGCTGTTGTTGGTGGGATATCTACTTTAACTGCAGTAGCACCTGTATGTCGGATATAGCTTTTAGAGTTTATTATTTAAATCAGATAATATGTACTGAGTATTCTTAATTTTCCTGTTTTATCCCAAGGCATTAATTGCCAAGTTTATCAACACAGCAATGAGCCATTGTTGGGCATATATAAGGCTTGCAGGCATATTGCACCTCGACATACATGAACTTTATGCTAACTTGCTAGATAAGAGAGACCGTTGTGAACACAGCTTCTTGGATATAACCTTTATGACGGATTAACATTTTAGTTGTATGTATTTTAATGAGCGCATACAGCCTGTTGTTGCAGTGGATAACACGGGGGACTTTAAATTCAGAGGACCCTGGTTCAAGCCTCACCGGAGCCAGTGCATTTTGTCGGTGTGTTCTTGGACTAGACACTTTTACCCTCGTCCGTCGGATGGGGACGTAAACCAGGCGATCCCGTGTATCGCTTGTTTTTTTCTCCCATCATGTTAAAGAAACATAGGTGTCTATTCGTCAGTAGGACTGGTTCCTAAATGCCTATATATCCACCCCCACTCCCCACACCACACACACACACACACACACACACACACACACAACCACCCACACACACACACACTCCCTCTCTCTCTCTTCATTGGCAATACACCTTCTTTTTTAGGTAATAATCATTCCACTTGCACTTACTATCTTAAGTTAATTCCATACTCTAAATCAAGTACGGAGAACATCACAACCTATGTTTAGATACATATCTTAAGCAGGTGATATTGTAACAACTGCAGCAATATTAACAAATAGTTGCCATGTTAAGTAGTTAGTACAGTGATCTAGGTATCACCCTAAATATATTTCTTCGTCGACGCCATGTGGTTCCCGGGCAAGAATATGACCACTGCATATCTAAGCATAGGGGTAAAATTTCCCCGAATTCATGTTAATTCGGTAATTTTTGTTCATTATTTGATCGTGGCTCCAGCGAAAAATGGAGTGTTTACTACAGAATTTGCAGCAACTCTGCAGTTCTACATTTAAGAAGGTTCTAGGCACATTCTGCAAGTTTTTATCTAGATGTTAATGAAGAGTGAGCCGGGTCAAATGTTCATTCCTGTTGGCGCCATATAACATTTTGTGTTGGTGCGCCGTAAAACCCCAATTCAAATCAATTCAACTTCGTCGATTCTTTTTTCAGTAACACAAAATTGTTTGTGCAAATGCATATACTACTATTTTTACATTTCATATGCAGAATTCTTCATTGTGTTGTATATGGGTGGAGTAATTCATGTGTCATAATCCTTAAAATATGCATACATGTTAATTAAAAAGTATTAAAATAGGCAACTTTTAAGATTTTGCGTTGCAATATGCAATGTTTAATTCATGTATTTATGTGTAATACATAATCCAAATGTGTAATCAAAATAAGTATTGCTATGATGCATACACCTAAAAAAGACGTTTGTTAAAAAAAAACACACGTTAAACCGCACATTTCCTTTATCTAGAAACCTTTAGACTATGTGCCGTCTGTGCAATATATGTATATATCAGAACATGTTAATACTATTTATGTTGCAGTTACTTTGAGGAAGGCTTATACTTCCAGTTTGGCATGTGTCTCAACTTATCATGTGAAATGCTATGAACATTGCCTAGTACTTAATTTCATCAATATATCATAACAATCCCTTATTCATATTATAATATTATTTAAATCACATAGAGAGGTTGTACATTACTGATTCTTAAAAGTTTACACATATATTGTAAAATATATTAACTAAACTAAATGCATAAAAATGTGTCAATAGTGGGTGGGGTAAATTGACTTCTAATTTGAAGTAAAATAGAGATTTTAAACTGAATACAGTGCTAAAAAAGAGCTTATTTACGCTTTATGTAACTCAATGAATTGTAAACTTAAGTGCATATTTAAAAAGTACATCAATAATTATTCACACAAGCATGACATTCAAAAATGAACATCAAAAACGTATATGTAAGCGCTACAATGATAACCTATTAATGTTCGATTTTTTTTTTATATAAGCTACCTGTTCCAGATTGCTATCATGGAAAAATGTAATCTAAATACATTGCTCTTTTCAAAAAGTGATGGTAGAATTTGTCCCTTGAGTTGGTAACAATATCGAACATTTTGGGTCCTGGCTCAAGGCCTATATGTTACATTTGCCCTTTATAGTCTGCATGTAAAACATGTGCCCACATGTTAAATTTGCCCTTTATAGTCTGTATGTAAATCTCGTGCTCTCATGTTACATTTACCTTTGATATTATACAAGTTAATCACGTGCCCCTTATAGACTGCACGTAAATCTCATGATCTCATGCTACATTTGCCCTTTTTAGTATACACTTAAATCACGTGCTATCATGTTATACTTGCCTTTATAGTCAGCATGTTAGTCACGTGATGTTACAGTTGTCCTATATATTATACATGCTAATCACATGCTATCGTTTTACATAATGCCTCTTATAATATGCATGATAATCACTTTGCACTTTATATTTATCATGTTAATCACGTGCTATCATGTAACATTTGCCCTTTATATTATACATGTTAATCACGCGGTTTCATGTTACACTTGCCCTTTATAGTCTGCATGTAAATCTCATGCTATCATGTTATATTTTCCCTCTATATTATACATGTTAATCACGTGCTTCCATGTTACGTTTGCCCTTTATAGTCGGCATGTAAATCTCGTGCTCTCATGTTACATTTCCCTTTATATTATACATGTTGATCATGTGCTATCAGGTTACATTTTCCCACTATAATCTGTATAGGAATCAATTATTATCACGATATATTTGCGCTTTATATTGTCTTGGTCATCATTTGAAAATGCCTTATTTATTTATCTACTCATCATGTGTTCAAGAGAGATGTGCGTATAAATCATGTGTCTAAGAACACTACTAATGTAGTCCTGAATATCGAATAGTATTCATCAAGTGAGTACGGACGCAACTAGGGTAGTCCTGAATAGTATTCACAATGTGTGTACGGATATTAATAAAGTTGTCATGAATAGTATCCACCATGTGTGTGCGGACGTTACTAAGTTAGTCCTGTATAGTATCCACCATGTGGTACGGACGTCACTAAGGTATTACTGAATAGTATTCATTATGTGTGTACGAACGTTTTTAAGGTTCTCCTAAATAGTATGTACCATGTATGTATGAACGTGATTAACTACAGGTAGTCCTGAAAAGTATCCACCATGTGAGTACGGACGTTATTAAGGTAGTCCTGAATAGTATTCATTATGTGTGTACGGACGTTATTGAATGTTGTCCTGAATAATATTCATCATGTGAGTACGGACGTAACTAACGTAGTCCTGACTAGAATTCATATTATGAGTACGGACGTAACTAAATTAGTCGTGAATAGTATTTACCATGTGTGTACGGACGTTACTAGGGTTAGTCCTAAATAGTATTTACCATGTGTGTACGGACGTTACTATGTTAGACCTTAATATTATTTATCATGTGTGTACGGACGATACTAAGGTAGACATAAATAGTAATTCACCATGTGTGTACGGACGTTACTAAGTTAGACCTTAATATTATTTACCATGTGTGTACGGACGATACTAAGGTAGTCATGAATAGTATTAATTATGTGTGTACGGTCGTTATTAAGTTAGTCATGAATAGTATTCATCATGTTCAAACTGTTGTACTTTCGTTACTAAGGTAATCCTGAATAGTATCCGCCATGTGGGTACGGACGTTACTAAGTTAGACCTTAATATTATTTACCATGTCTTTACGGACGTTATTAAGGAAGTCATGAATAGTATTCATTATGTGTGTACGGCTATTATTAAGATTGTACTGAATATAATCCACCATGTGAGTATGGATATCATGTGCCTATGGGCGTTAGTAAGGAAGCCCGGAATAATATTCATTATCTGTGTACCGTCGTAACTAGGGTAGTCCTAAACATTAATAATCATGTGTGTACGGACGTTACTAAAGTAATCCTGAATAGTATCCATCATGTGTGTAAAAATCCTACTATGATTGTCCTGAATTACATTTACCATTTGTGAATGGACGTCACTAAGGTTGTCCTGAATAGTATACTCTAAGGGTGTACGTCCGTCACTAAGGTAAGCCAGAATCATATTCATTATTAGTATATGGAAGTTACTAAGGTTGCCTTCAATAGTATTTTTATGTAGTTACGGACTTTACTAACAAAGTCCTGAATAACAACCACCATGTGTGTACGGACGATACCAAGGTTGTCCTGAATATTATTCATCATTTGTGTACGGACGTAACTAAGGAAGTCCTGAATAGTATTTATCATGTGAGTACGAACATAACTAAGGTAAACCTCAGTAGTATCAACCAAGGCGAATGGACGTTACTAAGGAAGTCCTGAATAGTATTTATTATTTGAGTTCGGACGTCACTAATTAAGCCCAGTTTCATCAATAAGCACTTATGACTTCTCTACACTATATACAACCTTACCACATCACCTTATTAAAGACAAGCTAATTTCTCTTATTCAAAAAACATTCGCTAGAAAAAATACTACATTTTTGGCATGTAATAATATCAAAGCGTTTTTTACTAACGGCAGTTTAGACACTTATACTATGTGGATTTGCTATGAAGTTTGTGAAGCACTCGTCTTCCTATTAGATACTATTTTCATCAGGTATGGAACCACCGTTTATAGACAAATTGTTGGTATCCTTATGGGTACGAACTGTGCACCACTTGTCGCAGATTTGTTTTTATTTTGCTATGAAAGAGATGTCATGTTGAATATTTCACCAGATACCCAGGCAGATGTTATTGAAGCCTTTAATGACACCTCTCGGTATCTGGATGACATATTGAATTTCGACAACCCTTTCTTTCTAACTATGGTTAATACTATTTATCCTAAAGAACTTCAGCTTAACAAAGCTAATATATTTGATAATAACGCTTCTTTTCTTGATTTAGATCTCTCGATTGAAAATGGTGAAATAATAAGGAAAATCTATGACAAGAGAGATGATTTTAATTTTAACATATCTAATTATCAACACTTGGATTGGGAAGTTCCCGAGCAACTTCTTATGGGGTGTATGTGTCTCAACTTATTCATTTTTCAAGAGCTTGTACTCGAGTTGAGGACTTTAATATTCGTAATCTTTGTATAACTAAAAAGCTTCTGAATCAGGGTTACCGTTACCATAAACTTTGCAAAATTTTATTATCGTAACCCTGATCTTCTTTCCAAATATAAAGGTAATTTAAGGACTCTTCTGCGACAAGGACTATCACAACCTAACTTCTATGGTGATGTGATTTATAAACTTCGTAAGATTCTTGGTAATGATCACTTTCATACTATCTTTGTTAAACTTGTTAAAAAGTTTATCAAAAGAGGGTATGACCATATCATTTTGCAACGTACTGCATGCTTGGTGGTGGACCCTTTTACAGTTCGCCACTATGTTTTCCTCTTTAATTGTACGATGACCGGACAGGCTGTGGACCCTATGACGACGCCTACCTAAAGCCCATTGTGACGTTTGGTGTTTGTCTATGATCTTTCTTGTCGTGCCCTTAATGGTTTATTCTCTTATTGCTCTGGCTTCTGCCAAGTAACTGAGTACCTCAATTGTGGCTTTCTAAGCTAATGTCTCTTTTTGTATTATATTTACACGAGCATATTTGTGTTTTACTTATATTGCCTATTGATGCTGCCATGATGGTTAGAGATTAGATCATGGCGGGGATTTCTTTATTGACACTGTCCTGTTTTAATGGGATGAAGTAGGGTAAGTGGGAGGTTTGGTGCACCCTAGAACCGGTTTAAACCCGCAGTGGCCTACTTTGCCACTGACCGTTCCAAGGCGGTAGCCCTATTGTCAACCCTTTTGTGTTTGTGATGTCGTTTGCATTTGTTATTACTTTTGCCTTCCTGTTTGTATGTTTGCGTGTTTGTTTCTGTATTTTGTGGCTGACTGTCCTCCTTGAATGCTACTTTCCCTGTCCGATCATTTTATATTTCTTGAATAGTTATATGTGTACGGACGTAACTAAGATAGTGCTGAATATTATCCACCATGTATGTACTGACGTTGACAAGGTTGCCCTGAATAGTATTCCTTATGTGTACAGACGTTACTAAGGAAGTCCTGAACCTGCATAATATTCATCATGTGTGTACGGACACTACTAAGGTTGTCCGAAATAAAATCCAACTTGTGGGTACGGATGTTACTAAGGTAGTCCAGAATAGTATGCATCATGTGATAACGGATGTAACTAAGGTAGTCCTGAATAGTATGCATCATGTGATAACGGATGTAACTAAGGTAGTCCTGAATAGTATTCACAATGTGTGTACGGGCGTTACTAAGATAGTCCTGAATAGTATGCATCATGTGATAACGGATGTAACTAAGGTAGTCCTGAATAGTATTCACAATGTGTGTACGGGCGTTACTAAGATAGTCCTGAATAGTATCCTCCCTGTTTGTACGGACGCTACTAACTTAAAGGTAGTCCTGAATGAAAATCATTATGTGTATACGGGCGTAACTAGGGTAGTCCTAAAAAGTATTCATCTAGTTTGTACGGACGTTACTATAGTAATCCCCAATAGTATCCATCATGATTTGTGTAAGAACACCACTAAGGTTGTCCTGAATTGCATTTACCATGTTTGAATGGACGTTACTACGGTTGTCTGAATAGTATACACTATGTGTGTACGGCCGTCATTAATGTTGTCCAGAATCACATTCATTATGAGTGTATGGAGGTTACTAATATTGTCCTCAATAGAATTATGTATGTGAGTACGGACTTTACTAACAAAGTCCTGAATAGTAACCACCATGTGTGTACGGACGATACTAAAATTGTCCTGAATAGTATTCATCATTTGTGTACGGACGTCACTAAGAAAGTCCTGAATAGTATTCAGCATGTGAGTTTGGACGTAACTAAGGTAGTCCTGAATAGTATGCATCATGTAAGAACGGATGTAACTAAGGTAGTCATGAATAGTATTCACAATGTGTATACGGACGCTACTAAGGTAGTCCCGAGTGGAATTCATAAGTTGTACATGGGCGTAGCTAGGGCAGACCTACACATTATTCACCAAGCTTATACGGACGTCACTAAAGTAATCCCGAATAGTATACATCATATGTGCAAGAACACCACTAAGGTTGTCCTGAATTGCATTTACCATGTGTGAATGGCCTTACTACGGTTGTCCTGAATAGTATACACTATGCGTGTACGGCCGTCAATAAGGTTGTCCAGGATCATATTCATTATAAGTGTATGGAGGTTACTAATATTGTCCTCAATAGTATTCCTTATGTGAGTACGGACTTCACTAATAAGGTCCTGAATAGTAACCACCATTTGTGTACGGCCGGCACTAAGGTTGTCCAAAATCATATTCATTATTCGTGTATGGATGTTACTAATATTGTCCTCAATAGTATTCCTTATGTGAGTACGGACTTTGCTAATAAAGTCCTGAATATTATTCATCATTTGTGAACGGACGTCACTAAGGAAGTCCTAATTAGTATTCAACATGTGAGTACTGACGTAACTAAGGTAGACCTCAAAATTATCCACCAATGCGAATGGACTTTACTAATGAAGTCTTGAACAGTAACCATCATGGGTGTAAGGACGTTACTAAGGTCATATTCATTATCCGTATACTGATATTATTAAGATGTCCTGAAAAGTATCCATCATGGGTGCACTGACGTTGCTAAAGTTGTCCTGATAAGTATCACCATGTGTGTTCGGAGAAAGCTAGTAAGGTAGTCCTAAATAATCTTCATCATTTGTGAACGGACATTACTATAGTTGTCCAGAATAGTATCCATCATGTGTGTACAGACGCTACTAAGGTAGTCCTGATTAGTATTCATCATGTGTGAACGGAGGTAAGATAGTCCTGAATAGTATTCATCATGTGTGTACGGACGTTCTTAAGGTTGTCCTGAATACAACTGGTTATGTGTGTACGGAAGTCAATATGGTTGTCCTGGATATTAGTCATTATATGTGTACGTATGTTACTCTGTTTGTCTTTAATAGTATCTACTATGTATTTACGGATGTTATGAAGGTAGTTCTGAATATTATCCACCATGTGTTCTCGGAAGTTACTAAGTTTGTCCTCAATAGTATCCACCATATGTGTACGTACGTTAGTAAGTTTGTCCTGGATAGTATTCATCCTGTGTGTACGGATGTTTCCAAGTCTGTTCTGAAAAGTATTCATTATGTTTGTAGGAACGTTACTAAGGTAGCCCAGGATAGTAATCAATATTGCCCTTAATATTATTTGTTTTGTGTTTACCGATGTTACAATGGTTGTACTGAATATTATTGATTTTGTGTCTACGGATGTTACTATGGTTGTCGTACATAGTATCCACCACGTTATTAAGGTTGTCCTCAATATTATTTGTTATGTTTGTATGGAGGTTACTTATGTTGTCCTGAATAGGATTTATTATTCGTGTATGCACACTACTAAGGTTTCTTTTGTGAATATTATCCACCATGTGTATAAGAACATTACTTATGTTGCCCTGAATAGTATCCACCATGTGTACGGACGTTACTAAGGTTGTCCTGAATTGTATTCATTATGTGTGTACGGAAGTTACTAATGTTGTCCTGAATAGTATCCACCATGTGTGTACGAATGATATTAAAATTGTCCTGAATAGTAGCCATCATGTGTGTACGGACGTATCTAAGGAAGTCCAGAAAAGTAATCATCATGTGTATGGGCGTTACTAAGTAAGTCCTGAAGAGTACCAGTAATGCGTCTACGGATGTTATTAAGGTGTCCTGCATAGTATCCATCATGTGTGTACGGATGTATCTAAATGAGTCCCGCTAGTATTCATCATGTGTGCATTGACATGACTAAGAATGTTCTGAATAGTATTCAACTATGTGTACGGACGTTTCCAAAGTCAGTCAATATTAATTATAATGCTAGCACGGACGTAAAACAGGTAGTCATGAATAGTATCCACCATGCATGTACGGACGTTTCTAATGTAGTCCTGAAAAGTATCAACCATGTGTATAGACGATACTAAGTTTGTCCTGATAGTATTTATCATTGTGTTCGGACATCAATAAGTAAGTCATGATTAGTATTTTTGCGGACGTAACTAAGTTCGTCCTTAATAATAATAAATGAGTGTACGGACCTTGCTAATGTTGTTCTGAATAGTATTCATTATGTGTGTACGGAAGCTACTAAGATAATCCTGAATAGGGTTCATTATGTGTGTACGGCTGTTACTCATGTTGTGCTGAATTGTATTCACCATTTATGTAAGGATGTTATTAATGTTGTCCTGAATAGTATTCATTATGTGGGTACGGACGTCACTAAAGTAGTCCTGAATAGTATGCAGCATGTGTGTACGGACGTTACTAAGGTAGTCCTGAATAGTATGCAGCATTTGTGTACGGACGTTACTATTATTGTCCTGAATAGTATGAATCATGTGGGTACGGACGTTACTAAGTTAGTCCTGAATAGTATGCAGCATTTGTGTACCGACGTTACTATTGTTGTCCTGAATAGTATCCACCATGTATGTACCGACGTTACTATTGTTGTCCTGAATAGTATCCACCATGTGTGTACCGACGTTACTATTGCTGTCCTGAATAGTATGCGCAATGTGTGCATGGACGTTACTAAGAGTGTCCTAAGTTGTATCCTTATGTGTACGCAAGAAACTAAGGTAGTCCTGAATAGTTTCCACAATTTGTATACGGACATTACTAAGGCAGTCTTGAATAGTATCCATCATGTGTGTACCGACGTTATTAAGGTTTTCCTTGTTATTATTCTTGATGTGTGTACCGATGCTACTAAGTATAGTATTCATCATGTGTGTACGGACGTTACTGAGGTTTTCTTGAACAGTATTCATCATGTGTGTACGGACATTACTGAGTTTGTCCTGAATATAATTCATCATTTGTGTACGGATGTTAGTAAGGTTGTTCTAGATAGTATTCATAATGTGTGTACGAACGCTTATAACGATACTAAGTTTGTCATGAATACTATTCATCAAAGGCGTTACTACGGTAGTTCTGAATAATTTAGTATTTGTGTAAGGCCGTTACTAGGGTAGTCCGGAATGTATTCCATCATGTGTTTATGGGCATATACACGTTTAACAGTATGTATCATTTGTGTAAGGACCTTATTGAGGTAGTGGTGATTAATATTCATGTGTGTACGTACGTATAAAGGTAAAATATGAACAGTATTCCTCATTTGTGTCAGGGCCATACTAAGGTAGTTGTGCATAATATTCATCGTATGTGTAAGGACTTCTAAGGAAGTCGTTAATATTATTATAGAATTAATTGACATTTACTTGAAATAATCCAGCTAACGCTGCCATTCTTCTATACGTTTATGTTATTAAGCAGCATCACATTTTACATGTAAACTTTGAACAGATTTTCAAATAAATATAGGGTATTTTTATTTACCTTTAAAATGTCCTGTTCCAATGATATATAATTTATAAACGTATTGTTATATTTACTCATATTATTGCTGAAAACATTTGGCTGAAACAAGCGTCCAGAACAATAACCTTCGCTCACTCGGCCTGATTCTGATTTCATTGCTACGATATGATTCTAAACCTAATCGTGAACACTCGACCAATCCCGTCATTCTTGCGGATCATGTCTCGTGTGTATATCGACGATATGTTCAAAATCTTGACATTTTGTTAGCCGGAAAGCTACGGCACAGACAATAGTGCACTGTTGCTTAACAGTTGCTATATAAATGATATGATCGTTAGACACACGTGTTGATGTATGATTTGTGTTGAATGTGTTTTTTATTTACAATACAGACGCAGGTTTTATCACTGCTTCCATATCAATAAACTATAAATGGAGCAATCGGCTAATTGACATTGCACACGTTGACGATAACTTCAGTCTGAGGTTCATGATAATTATAGTATGATGTAAAGAAATACGGTGACCTTCGATATACATTCGAGTTAAGCTTCGAAGAAGTGTTGGAGATTTTGCGAATGATTCTGAATCAAGGCTTGGGGAAAAATGGAAGTTTGAAATCGCCTTCAAGTTGGGGCGATTCTGGCGAGACTATGCTAGATTTTATGAGAATATGAATAAATGTATTTTTAAGTTAAATCATTGATGATTTCTTGGTTTTAACTTGTAGCAATGGACGTCAAAATGTGTAACTACTGGTACATCATCAATAGACGTTGTGCGTATAATTACAACATGACGTCAAGTAAATGTCAAGTTTAGGAGCGTGACAAAACGCACGAATAATATCGATTATTCGTTTGTTGGCGCTTTATTTGGTATACTCTGCACGGACCGATATCTGCTAGTAAGACATATATATGCTACGGTATTGGCAGGCCGAGACAATCTCAATACTCGCAAAATAGATACTTTTTTACGTTTTGGTTAAATAAAAACTGCATTTTACCACTTGTTTCTAGTTGAATTTCGATAATTATTGTGACTGTATCTATAAAGTTAGAATGTTGCATCACTGGTGTTTTTTTCGAGGTGTTCTATTGAGGTTTTAAACCTGTTAATTAAATTGCTTATCTTAAACAAGTATATGGCAACTGCAATGTTTTATAAACAAAGACAACACTTACATTTAAATAGATGTAAAGGTTTAACACATGTGTACAACGATTACTCAGTTGTTTGTGACTATTATATCCGAAAATTACTATAAGGTTCTGTAATCTTTTGTTCAGGAAAGTGTTAAAAAGACAAAATCAGGATATTAACTGGTGTCATAAGGGAATGGAATTGGAACAAGATTTAAACACAAATTATCTACAAAAACAAAACAGCAACAGCAAAGGATATATACAATAGTATATATATATTGTACTTACTTGCAATCGACTTCTATTGGTCCTAAAATAGTCAAAGAAATGAAGAGCATTTTTCAACATTACACATTGAATAATAAGTTGACTGGTTTAAAAACAATACAACTTTTGTTATGTTTGCAAGTACTTGTTACGCGGTATCATACTTATTTATATATTTATAAAGACCACTAAATTGTTAATTCACAATAAAAATCTGCGTCGAAAATATCATCATTTTGTGATGTTAATAATTATAGCAAACATTCCAAAACACACGCAAGCACGTACACATCGTTTTTATCTCACTTGAGCAGAAGGCTCCAATGAGCTATTGAGACTGCATTTCATCCGTCGTCCGTCCGTCCATCCGTCCGTTCAGCTAAATTTAACCAGATTTCGTATGTATGATACTGAAACTTGCAATCCAAAATGACCACCGTTTCTATAACTACACGTAACCTACAAAATATTATAACTCTGTAACTGAGTGCCACAGCATAGTTTATCAAAGTTGTTAACACGAAGTCACCCAAGTAAAAATGCAGCCGTGTCCAGGGATACATATGTGTTTAGTATACATGATATTTCACACGCTTTGTTTAGTCTTACAATGGACGGTAGCGATTGATGTTTTTCTTAAATCTTGACTTGTCATACTCTTAACGGTTTGTTCTCTTGTTGTTCTGTCTTCTGCCAAGTCATTGAGTACTTGCCTTGTGGCTTTCTATGCATGTTTAATATATATGTATATATACGACTATTTATGTGTTATACTCATATTGTCTATTAAAGCTGCCTTGTTTGTTAGAGAATATAACTTGTGAGACTATCTTTATTTACCATTCCGGTTTTATTGGGATGGCAATAGGGTAAGAGTGAGGTTTGGTACACCCATTGACATGGTTTAAACCCCAGCGGCATTTTTTTCCACCTACCGTTCTAAGGTGGTAGCTCTCTGGTCAACCCCGTTATGTTTGTGATTTCATATCTTGCCTTTTATTCAGCATTGTAATTGTTGGTTCGTTTTGTATGCTTTTTTGGTTGACTGTGGTCCTTGAATGTTACATGTGCTGTTCGACTTTTATATCTGCTGCTGATGGCATCTTTTGATGGAATTTCTAGTCAAATGTGGCATTCATGTTTTATTTACATGCATTGAAGTTTTGTATCGAGTGTCAATCACGATATATGGATGCCATCATATTTGTTGTTCCTGGGGGTCAAAAGGTCAAATGAATGCAAACAGGACTATTTCAACCATAAATACGGTACATTATCAATTTCCTTTCAGTAATATATGTGTATATCTGTTCTCATATATCGGATGCTGTATAAGAACTAAAATACATCGCATAATGGCTAATTGATGGTACTTGAGTACAAGGGTCAAACTAATTGTGTTATACTTATATTGCCTATTAATGCTGTCTTGTTGGTTAGAGAATATAACTCTCTCTCTCTCTCACTCTCTCTCTCTCTCTCTATATATATATATTTTTACTGAAAGAAATAAGTTTAGTAGATGAATAACATGGTAAATCCAATTGAGGAGATTCAAGGCTGTATGCTTCAGCTGCCATTAACATAATTAACAAGTATATGCAGGACATTATTTTTAAACGATATCAGCGAAAGAATTAGCGACATGTTTTAATTTACCTGCTTTACAGAGATTATAATTTCGTTCTTATTTCAATATAAAGGGAGTTAATTTTAAAATTTAAAACTTCGTATATTTTGATATAATGACAAGGTTGATGTCAATTGGTTTTGCGTTTTTTATCACTCGAAACCCAGAATAGTTATTTAATAAAGTTTAACCCTGCACTCTGTGTTTTATATAACTCTGACAATTACTTTGAATCACAAATAATAAGTGAAAAACAAGAACACATTGTAACATGCCAAAGTTATCAAATGCTTCACATTATAAAACAAACATTCAGTTTCTTTAAGCTAAAGACCGTGCTAGACTTATTTAGTTCAATATATATTCAATGTGAGACACATTATCAACAAACAGTACTTTTGTGAGACAAATTATCAACCAAATATATATACGTACATACACTGGTCAAAATTGCTAACCGGTCATTTTATTATTTGGAATATTATATCAAACATTGTATATTTTAAGTTGATATTTCATACAAATAAATATGAGCAGCAAACAAACCAACCAATACATTTTGTAACTTCAAAATCCGCACTTCCGGTCTCGTGGCTTATTTTGGCGCGAAATCGCATTATTCTCCCGTGCTGCACGAGGTAAGATTTGAACATGTGATTGTGTTCTCGGAATTGTTTATCGTTTCAATCCCAAACAAAAACTTCCTAAAAATTAAATTAAAGTGGACGGGCCGTCGCTATGATTATTGCTGGTACTTCGATTCGGCAGGTAAAGGACATTGCGTAATTTGTTCATTTTTATTAATTTATTTAATCGATTTTCAACGTTTTATTTTCTCTTTTTCATGTCCAGTATTGTGTATTATAATATTCCTCATCCTTCCGGCAGGTTAGTTTATTCATAAATTGACTTGTCTGTCCGTCCGTCCGTCACTTCGTTTGTTCGTTCGTACATGATTCTGTCTAACCATGTTCATTATTTCTGAAAAAGTCGCAAGAATGAGTTGTTTTATATTTATACGTAGCCAGAACAGTCAACAGAAGTTTTTCAACAATTCACGACCTTTGGTTCAAGTACAATCGCACCGGAAGTGTTGATGACCTTCACCGAAGGCCAAAAAGACGTGTGACAACGCAGCGTCAGGATCGCTTCATCCTTGTAACACACCTTCGTAATAGAAGAATAACAGCGACAGATACTGCCAGACGTTTAATAGGCGTCCATAATAGAAACGTGAGTGATCAAACAGTATGAAATCGACTACGGATCATGGGATTGAGAGCGAGAAGACCTTTTGTGGGATTAGTATTGACTGGAAGATACCTTCGAATTCGGCTTCAGTGGGTATGAAGGCATTTGAGGTTCACCAGAGCAGACTGGGCAAAAGCCGTCTTTACAGATGATTCCAGATTTAATCTTCAGAAGTCCGACGGCAGAGAGCAAATTTATCGACGACTTGGGGAACGATATTCGGATAATTGCGTCAACGAAAGATCTCATTTTGGAGGAGGGTCAGTGATGGTTTGGGGAGGTATTAGTCTGCACACTAAAACTGATATGGTGGTTGTTAAAGGAAACCTGAACGCAGACCAATACCAGTAACAAATACTTCGACCAACGCTTATTCCCCATATTCGCGCTAACCGTGGGATGACATTCATGCAAGACAACGCACCTTTCCATACTGCAAGAACTACCCGTCAGCTACTTCAGGGCAACAACATTCAAACAATGGAGTGGCCGCCATGTAGTCCGGATTTAAATCCAATCGAACATGTGTGGGACGAAATCGACGTCGTGTGCGACAGTTACCAAGGCAATACAATAATGCTGACCTCACAAGGGACAATATTTGGAATAACATACCTCAGCGTTTTCTACATAACTACATAAATTCCATGCGGCAACGCTGTTTAACTGTTGTACGCGCAAACGGCGGTCATACGCGATTTTGATTTTTGTAAATTTTGAAATTACTGGTATCTATGAATTTCGATAAAATATACTTCTTTGAACTTCATAAAATACTTTGCTTTACTGATGTGATTACTCATAGCACATTTTTCAATACATTTATTTCCAATTTCACATATATATCTTTCATCTGAGACAAATAAATAAGAAAATAACAAGTGACCGGTTAGCAATTTTGACTAGTGTATGTATTAACATTGGATGAAGTAAGTGAGTAATTTTGAAATTTACCATGTATATCACTGCCAACGTCAACAAAGAATTTCCCAGCTATATTTGCAGGACATGCGGGAAAAGTATTAACTGGTGTATCTTCAAGTTCCGGACAATCATACACATCGTCAGTAGCGAGGGATCTCTGTATACACTTCTGGATCTCACCACCACTGCATGCGTACACATCTCTGGCCAAACAATTACCTGAAAGATGCAACGCGTAATATATGTTATCAATTTGTATAAATATCATCTAATATCTATTTCAATTCTGCATATATTAGTACCTTCACAGATACCAGTTTACATAGAGATAACTGTTCAAGATATATATGTCTATATATATATACGAATATATTTCGTTTTTATTTGATGAATCTGTTACAAACTATGTTGACGAGTTTTCATTCGATTTTTATCAAAATGGTTCCATTTAAAAGATATGAAATAAAATAAAATATAATGTATCTGGGGAACTTAATATGTCGTTTAGTGCAATGAAGCAGAATATCGAAGTATGCATGGTATAATAATAATAGTAGCCGGAACACGAACTGATCTAACATACACTGGAATAACTATATAACAACAACTGGTTTTACCATACACTTGAATAACTATATAACAATAACTGGTCTTACCATACACTGGAATAACTATATAACAACAACTGATCTTACCATACACTTGAATAACTATATAACAAAAACTGATCTAGCATGCACTGGAATAACTATATAACAAGAACTGGACTTACCATACAATGGAATAACTATATAACAACAACTGGTCTTACCATACACTGCAATAACTATATAACAATAACTGGTCTTACCATACACTGGAATAACTATATAACAATAACTGGTCTTACCATACAGAGGAATAACTACATAACAAGAACTGGACTTACCATGCACTTGAATAACTTTATAAAATAACTGGTCTTACCATATACTGGAATAACGATATAACAACAACTGGACTTACCATACACTTGAATAACTATATTACAAGAACTGATCTAACATCCACGGGAATAACTATATAACAAGAACTGGACTTACCATACAATGGAATAACTATATAACAACAACTGGTCTTGCCATACACTGAAATAACTATATAACAATAACTGGTCGTATGCTGATAAACAAAATATTACATTGTTACATACAAAGTTACAAAACCCATTGCTTACAGATAACATATCAATCCTTATAAAAAATACCAAAGGTTCCAAAGATCTGTACAACATACTAAACACAAATGAAGAATAACCAACATCAAACTATAAATGGGAGCAAATTTACGAGATAGATGATAAGACATGGAAAGATATTTACATGTCCCCATTTAAATATAACCTTAGTACAACACTTCGATGGTTTCAAGTAAGAATCAACCACAGAATATTGCCATCTAAAAAATATTTGTTTTACCATTAAAACCATTGATAGCCTTCTTTGTAATTTCTGTCACCAACAAGAGAGTATTACACATATGCTTTGGTCATGCCCAGAAACTCAAACGTTCTTAACGAAATTAAGACTTGGTTGTTAACAAAACATATACAAACTACATTCATAGAAGAGGCTATTTATTTTCAATATAGGAAATATGCTATCATCAATCGATTTGTACATTATTATCGAATTAAAGTACTATATTTTTTCATCAAAACGTCTTAATAAATTGCTGTCGGTCACTGCTATGAAGAATAGACTTAAAAATTCATACAAAGCACTGAAGTATATAGCTGTTAAAAAATGATAACGTAGAGACATTTTTCGAAAAATGGACGACCTTATAAAGAAGCCTTAGATGTAAATTTATAAATACATACATAATTTTTTGCCAAGAAACTGATAATTGATAATACAAATTAACTAAAAGTGACAAGGAATGAGAAGATTAATTATATAATTCCTTTACAGAGAGAATGTTTGAAGCCAGTATTTGGTAACCCATATTTTTAAAAAAAATTCACCCAGCTAACTACCGATATATATCATTTTGGTTCTTTGAAAAAACAAAAGGCACTTTCATTGTTTCTTTGATGTCATACCTTTGTATATAATATTTGTTTTTAAAGAATGAAAGAACCTGAATGGGAATGTGTGTTGTGAACTTAACATAATATGTATATTTTGTAAAGTATGTGGCGGGATGGTCCTCCCCGACCCACAACACACTCATTCACGGGGAGATTAAGTGGGTTTGCCCTTTTTTGGCAACTGAAAGAAAAAGAAAAAAGAATGGTCTTACCATACACTGGAATAACTATATAACAATAACTGGTATTACCATACACTGGAATAACTATATAACAAGAACTGGAATTACCATACACTGGAATATCTATAACTATATAACAAGAACTGGACTTACCATACACTGGAATAACTATATAACAATAACTGGTTTTACCATACACTTGAATAACTTCATAACTAGAACTGGTCTTACCATACACTGGAATAACTACATAACAATAACTGGACTTACCATACATTGGAATAGCTATATATTAACTACAACTGGACGTACCATACACTGGAATAACTATATAACAATAACTGGACTTACCATACACTGGAATAACTATATAACTATTGTTTTTACATATATAACATAAACAACATGCATTAAATAATACAAAAGTTCAAACAACTACCATAGCAGGCAATCCCTTCATCCGAGTGATCGAAACAATCGAACTTGTTGTCACACACTACACTCAGTGGCACACATTGTCCGCTGTCACATCTCCATTGGTAATTGTTACACGGGTTCACAACTGTTAATCACAATGTCGTTAGATTACCACAAAATGAAATTAGTTCATTTTTCAAATTGGGGAAACTGATGTTCGTGCATGTTAAACGAGTAGCGTGAATGGAAGTCTGTCTTTTTTATATCGAAATTTTTTTGAACATTGATTACACTAATTATCTGATTATAAAGCCCAATAAACTAGATTTTGACAAAAAGTGTTTCGAAATAAACTATAACTTCATATTAAGATAATATAAACATAACCTTTTACGACGTATTATATTGTTTGGTAGAGTAGTACATGCAAACTCATGAGAAATGATGACATAACAAACCCAAATATGTTGCACTGTTTCATATCGTGAAACAGAAATGATATACTATACATCCACAGATACTATGAGCATGTTTTGGACAGTATTCCTATGACATGAATAGATAACCAATACCAATAAGTCAGCTTCTAAACTATTAAGAATTACGTGCGGGAAATAACGATTTTAATTAATCGAAAAGTATTAAACCAAATGTATGTATCTTGAGAACTCAAACTTCAATATGCCTGTATTGTTTGAGACGGCTACACCCAAAACGAAAACGATACTTTGGAAGAAGTCAATATTAAACAGGCTGAAATGTCATTGGATTAACACGTTGACAGTATATTCTTAATTTATGTACCGAAATCGGGGGATTATAATTACAAGACTGAAAAACATACTAAAAATATCATAATTGCCTATAAAGGTAATCTGGTTATTTGCCAGAAAATCTTGTAGATTTATTCCAAGAAACAGTTGACATAGTTGGTCCCCAAGTTATAAATTCAAATGATTACGTAAATATACATACACGAACAAAGGTATTTATTAATTATTTTATTCCCTCGTGTAAATCCTTATGAAAGACTTTACGGTAACAAATACGAAATGCAGAATAAGGTTCTTTTTTCTCTATTTAAAAATCAATACTTTAAACCACGCAAATGCATATGTTCGATATTTCGCGCAGTCGCCGATTGTCTGTATTTCGGATAAGTTACGGACGGACGCAGTAACATGATATAAACAAGATCAATGGCAACTGTTCGGTGAACAGTGAAAAGCAGAACATCGAATAGTAGTTTATACAATGTCCGTATATTTAAAAGAACAACTTAGTGTTTTTCATGCTACCCGTCCATTTCACCCGCTAAGCGTTGTGTAAATATAGTCATATGGATGAACACGTAGATATATGCGATAGTTCTCGAAAGAGTACATTTACAATACTGTAAACATCTTTTAGGAGTAAGAATACAAACACAAAACAATTTTATTCATGGAGAATTAGGAAGAACAAACATAAGACAACATAGAATCATATCTATTTTACGGTATTGGTTTAAACTATTACAATCAAGTGAAACTATGTCCATTAAAGTTACACATATCAAATGAAGTTAGATGATTTGGAAACATACCCAAATAAGGCATCATGGGATAAATCGGTGGAAAATCTGATAGAATGTATGGGTTTCAACCATTGTGGCTATTTCGAGGAGTTACTAATATTACTACATTTATGCAGATTTTTAAACACAGATTAACAGACAATTTTATATAAAATTGGAAAGAAAATATTGAAAACTCAGCAAGAGCGAATTCATATATATTATTTGCAAATATTAAGCTTAAAGGTTATCTTGATCAAATAAAAGTTCAAAAATTTAGAAGAGCTTTAACAAGGTTGAGAGTGTCAATCCAATAGGCTACAAATAGAGGTAGGGAGATGACACAAACCAAACAAAATACCATTAGAAGATAGAAAATGTAAACTATGTCACACTTTAGAAGATGAATCCCATTTCATTATGAAATGCCCAGTTTATAATGAATATAGAATTACTTATATTAACAAGTATTACTGGCAACGACCAAATGTTCCTAAGTTTCTTGAGTTATTAAAATCTGAAAAGTCACAACTTTTAAAATCCTTGCCATATTTATCTTCAAATGTTTCAAAAAAGAAATGAAATGATATGTATTGGATAATGTGTATACAATAAGTTCCATCCTCTTTTAATGAAGTAACATAAGTTGGAGTAATATGTATGCTTTTGTGTAATTTTCTAAACTACTTTTGGTTGCTCATTTAACTAAAGATACATACTGATTTTTGGTCCAAATATTAGGAATATTATAAACGTAATAGTATTTCTGTTACCGTTGTTCTCTTTGTCTCTTGTGTGTGTGTGTGGGTGCGTGCGTGAGTGAGTGAGGTGAGTGAGTGAGTGAGGTGAGTGAGTGAGTGAGTGAGTGAGTGAGTGAGTGAGTGAGTGAGTGAGTGAGTGAGTGAGTGAGTGAGTGAGTGAGTGAGTGAGTGAGTGAGTGAGTGAGTGAGTGAGTGAGTGAGTGAGTGAGTGAGTGAGTGAGTGAGTGAGTGAGTGAGTGAGTGAGTGAGTGAGTGAGTGAGTGAGTGAGTGAGTGAGTGAGTGAGTGAGTGAGTGAGTGAGTGAGTGAGTGAGTGAGTGAGTGAGTGAGTGAGTGAGTGAGTGAGTGAGTGAGTGAGTGAGTGAGTGAGTGAGTGAGTGAGTGAGTGAGTGAGTGAGTGAGTGAGTGAGTGAGTGAGTGAGTGAGTGAGTGAGTGTTTATGTATGTGTGCGCGAGTAGTTGCATGCGCGTGCACGACATTGATACAATATAATTATATCTTCATTTGGCATGAACTGCCATTGACAACTTTTAATATAATTACATATGTATAACATGTATACTGATAGGCCATTTGGTCTTTTGTATGAATTAAGTATCTATATATCTATAAACGTCGGACTGGGAATTTAGTATTCAAGGACCACAGTCAACCAAAAAGACGCACAGAAACATGCAATAATTACAATGATTCACGAGAATATGGTGTTATTAAATTTTTAGTCCATTTTCCTAAACATTCATCATATCTTGTTCCAAAAGGATATGTCTAATGCAGCCAAGTACAATTCCTTGTTGCGAACGGAAATGTCTAATGCAGCCAAGTACCATTCATTGTTGCGAAAGGAAATGTCTAATGCAGCCAATTACCAATCATTGTTGCGAAAGAAAATGTCATATGCAGCCATGTACCATTCATTTTTTCGAAAGGAATTGTCTAATGCAGTCAAGTACCATTCATTGTTCCGAAAGGTAACGTCTAATGTATCCATGCTCCATTCGCTTAACAGTAGAAATTAAAGGGATCCGTTTCTTTCCTCTCTTAGTATAAATTACCTTACACAGCTTTTAAATGTCATATTAATACATATATTCTTAACTCGTGGCAAACCTCTTGGAATTTGCCATTTAACATTTTACTGCATTGAATTAAAAGTAGATATAAAGTCGAACAGAAAATGTATCATTCAAGGATCTAAACAAATAATAAAGCAAAACATGTCTGTTTAAATATTCTTCGTTACGAATACGTTGTTTTCTTGAAGCATTTGGACGGCGGCCATTTTGACATTTGCTTTGACATTTGCTTAAAATAATTACTGAATAACCTGTGACTTTGGGGATCCTTTCGATTTTTAAGTTAGACTACAAACTACTACCACAGAATGTTTGGTGATTTTGTCCACTTTGTCTATATCCAACCCCGTAAGTACCCAGCTAATAGTAATATATTCGATAATAAGAGCCTGGTTCCCTGATTCCTATGTATCCCTCTCTCTCTCTCTCTCTCTCTCTCTCTCTCTCTCTTTCTCTCTCTCTCTCTCTAGAAATAACCTAAACAATGTGCCAATAAGTCGTTAGATAAGAATTACATTCAATTTATTATTAAAACTATTGTTTCAAATTTGCTAATGTATGAAGGCGTAGTAGCTGCCATTAAAACATTTAAGAAAAGGTTACAAAACAATTTTACAATTCAAATCATAGAAAACCGAATTCTACAAATATTAAACCACTCATCAAATACAAGAAAGTTTGTACTTTATTCTTAACAGAAATAATAAAAGTCCAACATCAAAAGCTAAATTAACGGATTTATGATATTAATACAGAAGCATGGAAAATCATTTATTCATCCCCTTTAAAAATAACTACTAGCACAATACTAAAATGGTTTCAAAGCTTCTTCTTTCAACACAGCATTATCTGCACAAAATAAAACAAGGGAGCCAAGATGGTCCTTAATCGATCACCTGAGTACTGGCCCATTATCGAACTTCTTCGAAATCTTATGGTCATATACAATCTGTGCAAGACAGTTCAAGAAATGTGGCCTCTATTGTGTTTACAACATTGATATAAAGACACTGACAAGGTTTGGTAAAGATCAAATACAAAATGAAGGTGCAAGAGTGTAACACCTAGGGCAGGGCCAAATGTGACCCCATGGCTACATGTAATATATGAGAGCTGTGTGCCTTGTGGTTTTAGAGAAGATGTTTTAAGCTTTTCCCTGTACAAGTCTATGTACAACATGTGACCCCTGGGTCACCATTTGAACAAACTTGGTAGAGGACCACAAGCTTATAGCAATTGATAAACATTAAACCTCTGGCTCTTGCAGTTCCAGAGAATAAGTTTTTGTTATGTTTTTCGTATATAAATTTATGTTAAACTGTGAACCTCTGCAGTTCCAGAGAAGAATTATTTTTTTATGTTTTCCCTTTACAAGCAGATGTAAAACTGTGATCCCCAGGGTCACCATTTGAACAAACCTTGAAAAGGACCATAATCTTATAGTAAATGCAAAATATTAAACCACTTTCTCTTGCGGTTTCAGAGAAGATTTTTTTAATATTAGAAAATATTTTCCTATATAAGTCTATTTAAAACAGTGACCCCAGGGGCGGTGCCAAATTAGACACCAGGGTCACCATTGGAACAAAATTGGTAGAGGACCAAGACATAAGGTTATACCAAATGCAAAATATTAAACGTCTGACTCTTGCAGTTCCAGAGAAGAAGATATTTTTTTAAAAACTTGGTAAAGGACCATAACCTTATAGGAAATGCAAAATATTAAACCCCTGGCTCTTTTAGTTTCAGAGAAGAAGACTTTTTAATGTTTTTCCTATACAAGTCTATGTAAAACTGTGACGGGTCAACATTTGACATCAGGGTCACCATTTGAACAGACTTGGTAAAGGACCATAAGCTTATAGCAAATACAAAATATTAAACCTCTTGCTCTTGCAGTTTCAGAGAAGGAGATTCTTTAATTTGTTTTCCTATATAAAAGAGTATGAGAGTGGACCTTTGGAAACGGCCAAACACGACACATACGACATATTGCTGTCTCGGTTTGATTGAGACTGTTCATGAACGGTAAGTCTATATAATTTTGTGACACCCGGGTCGGGCCAAATTAGACCCCAGGGTCACCATTTGAATAAACTTAGTAGAGGACCATAAGCTGATGCTACATGTTATACATGAGAGCTCTGTGCCTTGTTGTTTCAGAGAAGAATATTTTTAAAGATGCATGCAAAATCTCAATATACACATTTGGACCCCCGAAGCACGTCCAACGGGACTTAATTTCAACAAACTTGATAGTCTCGGCGATGGCGATCATTTTAAAAGAAAAACTGTTAAAATCTGTCCAGCGGTTCTTGAGAAGAATATTTTTTTATATTTCAACTATATATGGTTATGGCGGCCACCTTGGATGTCGCGCTGACCTTATATTAACAAATCTAAAAAGCATTCATCGAAGGATCATCCATGTGAAGTTTGGTCAACATTTGCAAACCCGCTTCTGAGGATAAGTCGTTTGAAGAGAAGTTAACGACGACGCTGACGACGACGGACGGAAGACGGATGACGGACGACGAAGGAAGAGTGTTCCCAATAGATCACCCTGAGTATTCGGCTCAGGTTATCTAAAAAGCAGAAAACCTTTATTGTCACTACTGCCACCAGGACGAGACTATTGTTCATATGTTGTGGACCTATCCTTTCACTCAGACCTTTTTAACACAGATAAATACACTCTGCTTATCAAAAATATAAATCTGAAGCTATCCCAGCATGCATTTATTTTTAACATAGATAAAGAACAATCAACTGTAGAGCTACAAATTATCTTAGAAATTAAATATTACATATTTTCTTCAAAACGACTGAAAAAACGCTCTCTTTTTACTCCAATGATATACAGACTGCGTTATTATACGAAACGCATAAACAAATCGCAATCAAAAACAATCAACTGGAACGTTTTGAAAATACATAGAGCAATTTTAAAACCATTTTAGATTAATCTAACATAAATTTTTATCCATCCACCCCTATGAATTCTTACAATGAACCAAGACACTGACTGTTGTGTATATATATCTGTATATATATGTATATATATTTGTGTGTAATTTATACAACTTTATAATTAGATAGGCTAGTGGACGGCAATCAAAATGTAGTTTAAAGAGTTTTTCTCTGTTTTGTTGTTGCTTTAACTGATTTTCTCCCCAAAAAAATAGCATCTCCCCTGCCTCATCTATCTTATACATGTATCTATTGCTCCACCAATTGACGGGGAGATTAAATGGGTTGTTAAAAGAAGGCTAAAAAAACAAAACAAAAACAACAACATTATTGTTACATTTCATATAAAACCTGTATTGTAATACTTTATTATTATTATCTAAAATGCTTAGATTTAATGTCATACGTAGTATTGTTACAATTGATATACACATATTTATATTATATGAATTAATATTTTGAAAATATGTACCCCGTAGTTTAGGTGGGCGATGCAGATCTATTTAAAAAAACTCGATTCATTAGGTATTCAAAAACTATTTATAATCTATCAATTGCAAAGGGGTTGAAACTTGGTAGTTGTTTAGTTTTATATCCAAATATACAGACCATCTCGCTAAAAAGTAATACAACAAAACATAAATAAATGTAGTGGATGGGTGATATTTATATAATATAAATGCATAACAGATTAGTTTAGGTTGAATACTACAAGGTATTCTCGACACAAACGCTGTATCCTCTCCGTTAAGGCTCAAGACAAACGTATTTTAAAAAAATGAGGTGATATTTACCTACTATACATGTGTTTGTAGGGGGCTTCATTTTCATAGAAGCACTTTCTATCGATGCGTGTACTAGTATATGAATGGGGAATCCAATGACCTGGTTTAAACGCCCACCAGCGGGAGGCCTATTGTCAACCCTTTTGTGTTTTATTGCGTATTTATTGTCCTGTAATTGCTGCTTGTTCCATGTATTTTTTTGGTTGACTGTAATCCGTTATCCTCGTATGCTACTATTTCGGATTTTATATCTACATTCTTGTGTAATAGTGGGGCAGTTTGGTGAAAAAAAAGAGTGAATTATTTGACAAATGCACCAAACTTTGCACAAAGCTAGACAATACCATTCTGAAAGAAATAGCTATGGACTCACGTCGAATTTTCCAAAAGGGCAACCATTTTCAAAATGGCCGCCAACAAATCAATTAACCCCATATGTATTAGGTTTAAATCAAATATATTTGGCAATCATAACAAAATCCTCAAAATGATAAACAAATGTTAACTTCAAAATGGCTAACATTTTCAAAATGGCCACCAAAACATGTTGAAAATAGTAAAAGGTGTATACGTTTAATAGTTTTTTGTGATGAAATAATTTAAATGTTGAAATTGTTCACTCAGTTGTAATAGTATATTATTTTTTTGTCAGTATCGCCATAAAGTGTTATTTAGAGACACCCTATGGTTAAGGGGTTTACATGTTTAAATCAAATTTAACTTCGGATACAGTTTCGCCCGCCTCTGAGATTTATTTTATTCTAAGTATTCTAGTGTTTAGACTATAACATGTAGTTGCCAAGCAGAAACAATGGAATTAGCCTGAAATCCATTATTGAGACCGTCGGGTCATTTTGCGTCAAAAATTTCATATTGGAATGGAGGCACTTTAAACAATCGGAGACTAGTTGGGAGACTATAGATGGATCTTGTGGCAAATGTAAAATTAGATGACACTGCATATTCCTTTCTGAAATAAACACTTTTAACAGAAATGTCCATCAAGTAATTACCATACTTATGGTATACCGGGCTTATAATTATTTCAATGAGAGTGTGAACAAGAGCTTAAAGAGAAGTTCGCAATTGCAGTTTTTTTCAGTAACACTTTGTCTTAGTCGTCTGTGTTTGTGAGATAAACTGCATTAGTGTTGTCTCATCAATACCCATTGACCAAGCTTACAAACAGAAATATAAGATTGTGAAAGAACATGGAGGAGCAATAGGTCCTGAAAATACTTTGCAGCTTCCACGTTGGTTGGTCCTTATGTATGACAGAGGCATTGCATGTACATTACTGCTATTAAATGATCCAGGAATTCTAATTACAGTATCTCTTACCAAGCACACCGAGCTACAACCGGTAATTTGGGTTGGCATAGAGATTGTTGGAGCCATTCTGGATAACACTAAGGAACTTTCTGAATGTGGATGTGAAAGAGATAAAAGTATGTGGCGAACGATATATCAAAGCAGGAATAATGTATACCGCCCTTTGAAAATGTGGCGCAGGGGACTGTGACTGTGATTAAAAAACTGATATGAACAGTTATTAAATGTGCGTTTGTGTGTATTCTTTGACTTTATTTTATGCCGGTGTCTTGTCAATATTTTTTAAGAAATCAAAAATGAAATGTTAGGTCTTTCATTAAATTTAATTCTTAGATGAGAAATAATATGTATTGTTTGAGATTTTTTCGCTTAACGATTAGGTTTTTTGATAATCCCCGTCGTCCGTTAGTGTTGCTACTTTATATGCATGTTTTAAAATCATAATTTATAATTAAGGAAATTCAAGATTGCCATGTGTCCATTTATAAGTGTTTAACAATTCACTGAATGTATATTTAGAGGTAGTATAAACTAAACGCCTTTAATAAAGATGAGACTGAAACTTAAACACCCTTCAGAAATGCTTAAGAGTTAAGACAACTAAAGACAATATTGATTCAGAGTTGGCAAAGTATGTACACATGAATAAAACCCCAAACTCCTGAAATATAGGAGTTTATCCAACAACTATTTACTGAAGTACGACAAACTCATAAATATATCAAGACGACTTTGTAAAATACATAAACATTTTGATTATTACAAAAAAAAAATCTTCAAAAATAAAACACTTATTTCTTTACTAATTTTAATGTTTCTGAGCGGCCATTTTGAAGAAAATAATTACTCAAATTACAAGCAAAATGTATTGCATTTATGACAGTTTTCACATTTTAACCGTTTTCACATTTAGGGTTCCCCACGCACGCACACAGGCACTCCCCTTCCGCCCCACACACACATCAAACAGGAAATGTAGCATTCAGTACCAGCAAACCAGAAGCACGCATTGAAACAAACAACAATTTCAAGGATAAACAAGAGGCATGACATGTGATATCAAAACCATTAAATACAAAAACAATGCAAGGTCAGTGACAAAAACACTGCTGGGTTTTAAACAAGTTTCTTGGGTGCACCAAACCCGACTGGTAACCTATAATAATACAAACTTTATATGTTCGTTTTTCTATTTCTCTCTATGAATTATGTTTAGAAAAAAACGTTAGCTATTTGTTTTAAGTTTGTTATCTTCTAATTGTGTGATCTTGAACGTTATCCAATGAGTTTATTGGATGTCTTTATCCAGACGATTTTGTTGTGACTAACCATTTTCCTATATATATAACGTTTGCCTTATATACGTTTTACAGGAAATTCGACCTCGTTTGCAGTGTTTAATTACTGAAGCGATAGTCATTTATACTATAAAAATGCGCGAACAAAAGATTATTTATCCAAAATGTGAAACATAAAATACCATCCTAGCAAATCAACTGATGATAACAACTTCTTTTCCGTTTCCTTTAAAAAAGCATTTATCTTTTTAAATGGACTGTGTAGCTTTAAATATATAACTCGAACTCGCGACTAAAACAAAAACGACGTGGAATATCTGGTAACTCAACAACTAACGGCGGTAATATGGACGCTTGTTTATGGACTTACCACAATTTATTTCATCAGATCTGTCGTCGCAATCGAATGAGAAGTCACACCATTGACCAATATTAAGTCTTGTTCCGTCATCACAGTAGTATGATCCAGTCAGCCAAATTTCATCTACAATATACATAACAGTCTATAATTTATTATTTGCTACAGGTGTACAGAGATTTGTAGGCAGTATCTCGGTGGTGTCTTAATTTTCACTAGGAAAATTTGATAATGAAAATGCTTTCAGACTGGTTCGAACCTCTGACCAACAAACCGCATCTCTATCGTATTATTGTTTCTGTTCTCTAGACCGCAATATTAATCGGTAAGTTATTGCAAATGATGAAACCATTGACGTAGGAAACTATAATAAACTACTGTTCACTGGTCATTCTTAGGAAAAACATTAGCAATGCCAATTGATCTCGGTACACCAGTCGTTTGTATTACAACTTGAAATCTACTCCAGCAGGGCTTCCGTTATCATTAACTTAAAAAAAAAAAACGTCTATTATCGTAACCCCCATTCTACTTTTACAATATAAAAGTAAGTTAAGAACTCTACTGCGACAAGGACTATCACAACTTGACTTCTAATGTGACGTGTTAAATCTTTATTAAACTTGTTAAAAAAATATCAAAAGGGGTTATGTCTAATGACCCTATCATTTTGCAACACATTGTATGTTTTGTGGTTGAGCCATTTACAGTTCGCTTTTGTGCTTTCCTCTATGATTGGGTGATGATCGGACATATTGTGGACCCTATAATGAGATCTAAACAGCCGCCTTTTTTTTTGTGCCGCGCCGGTTTTAGGCAAAAACAGCAAGGATTCCGAATGAGCTAGGGCGCTTTCGACTATATCATATGAAAGCACATATCAAATGATTGTAAAATTATATCCTATTTTATCGGTGACACTTTAATTTGTCCGAGAAATTTGACGCGAAGTTGACCTTTCACATGGGAAAAAATTTCCCATCGAAAAAGCTTTTGTCCCATGGGAAAGGGTCTTTCCCATGGGACAATATATTAACATGGGAAATGATTTTGGCAGTTTTCCCATCGGAAAAACAAAAAGTATTTATCTTTCAATATAATGTCAAAATAGTATGCGGCTTTCATATTTAGGGTCTATGACGAAGTTTTACAGCGATACGAGCACTTTGATATTTTCCCATGAGAATATTTTCCCAATATTGTAATGAGTTATTTCTTAATAGCTAAAACAACACTTCAAAGCCTGGAAACATCATCCATTGCAGTGTTGACAATTAAATATGCCCTTATGTTTATAATTTAATAAAATAAAAACTTTCCCAAAATAAAATTGGAAAATTGTCCCAAATTGTTTTTGGGAATATTTTCCCAAATGTTATTGGGAAAATTGTCCCAAATTGTTCTGGGAAAATTCTCCCATTTTGTGACAGGGAAAATTCTCTAAATATATTTAAGGAAATGAAAAAGAAAAAAAATCTTCCAAGTAAGTATTAATAAACATATCAAACCAAAAAAAAAATCAACCAGTTTTTTTAAGATTGAGTTTTTTAACACAGATCTGATTTAAACTCAGCATCTCAGATTCAGATTTGAGTATGCTGTGTTGCCTTGCGATTGGTCCTTAACATAGTTATGTGACTTATCATGCGACTCGTGCATAGCCTGACAGTTATCTTATATTATACTGCACTGTTTTTCCCAAGGGAACCCTGTTTTCCTACATACCATTGAGCTCGACTTGTAAGCGAGGAAGTGTCGATTCTTACGGATGGCGGGAGGTGTACAATACTGGTTCTACCCAGGAAAAGTATGGGTGGTCTGCCTCCACCACAAAAAATCGACAGTCATATATAACATTGCGTGTATTGAAAAGGACGTAAAACACCTAACAAACAAACTACATTGTTTCAGAAAAATATTTCATTCCTTTTCATTCATTTTATATCCTTACACTATAATGCGTTTATCAAGGCAATGTCAAATGCCCTAAACTTTGACCTACTAGCCCAAACATGATTAGAAGTCATTGTTTTAACAGGGGTATTATTTCCGTAAAGTTCCATGATTGATGTCTAACAGTGACAAATTACAGTGGAAGGAGTGATTCTCAGAACTGGGTCATTGTCAGGTTAATGTTACCTTGCTGATCAACTGATCCTAAAAGCAATAGGCTTCCACCTATCTTAAAGGGCAATATATCAACGAAGTTTTATATGGTATTATGCTTTCAGAGTTATCTCGCAGAATGCATATTTTATTAAGATCATTGCAACCTTTTAACCCCAAAACAAAAGTTTCTACGCTCACCAAGGGACAATTTATCTATAACGTTTCATGAATGTGGGTGTCATGGTTTTGAAGTTATCACACAATGTGTATTTCCATATAAGGGATGGCAACCTTGACACTTGACCTACCAAGCGTAGAAAATAACATGTTTCCTATCCTAAAGGGCAATGTATCTATGAAAATGCATGAGCATTATGATTTCAAAGTTATCATGCGGAATGCGTAATGCTTATTGTCGGACAAATTGAATTGAATTGGGTTTTAAGGTGCACCAACACATAAAAGGTTATATGGCGCCTAAAAGGAATGAACGTGCAAGGCTCATCCTCCATTTACATCAATATGGTGAATGGCCCTGGAACCTTCTTACCTGCAGAAATGCAGATTTGCTGCAAATTCTATAGTAGACTCTCCACTTAAGATAGAACCGCGTTTCCAAGTCTGCATATGCTGTGTCATGATAAAGACCTTAAATATTGTCTGACAACCCCACACTATGTACTCTTTTTCAAACGGGCGCGTAAAAACGCGTTGTCGAAACATATCTACAAACAAGAGGCCAAAGAGGGCCTGTATCGCTCTACTGGCTAGGTGGTGTATGTGATATGCGCAACTAGGCTTGATACTGATCATACTTGCCAAGTTTCACTGAAATCCAGTCAGGAGTTCGGGAAGACTAGTCTGGACAAAGTATATATGTATAAAGGGCAATATCTGTCGAAAATCATTCAAAAAAAACATAGTGATGATATGTGCAACTAGGCTAGCTACTGCTCATCACTGCCAAGTTTCGTTGAAATCCAATCCAGCATTCAGGAGAACTAGCCTGTACAAAGTTAGTGCATTCAAACCTTTAAAGCGCTATAACTCCGCAAAAAATCATTCAACCGGAACTCTGCGATGGCATGCACAACTAGGTCAGGTACTGATTTTCCCTGCATTGTTCCACTGATATCCAGACTGGGGTTCAGGAGAACTAGTCCGGACAATATGTGTGTATTAAAGCCTTTAAAGCGCCAAAAATCGTTCAACAATAATACAGCCATGACATGCATAAGTAGGCTTGGTACTGATCACCTCTGCAAAGTTTTGTTGATTTTCGGTCAAGTGTTCATGAAATATGGTCCGGACAAATTGTGTTTTAAAATATTTAAAGGGCCATACCCCTGCCAAAAAAAAATCAACCGGAATGCGTGGACGATATGCATAACCATATTTGGTACTGATCATCCATGCAGTTCATTAAAATTTAGCCAAACGAAAGACCTATCTTCTTAATGAGGCAAAATACAGCATGTTTAACTAAATCAAGGGGCATAACTCTGGTGTTACTAATCCGATTTTGATGTGTACCTTCTTTGAGGCTTTCTAGGCAATTGTTTTTTTGTATTTATATATACACGAGCATCTTTGTGTTTCACTTACAGATTTCATTGCTACTAACAATCTATGCAAATTTGGTAAAGATCAAATTATAAAAGAAGGTGATAAGAGTGTTCACAAGGTACAATATGGCATTTTTTAGCAAAAACAAGGGCCATAACTCCAGTGTATATGGTCCGATCTGGCTGGTTTCTGGTATTACAAATCTGATCTGGCTGGTTTTCGAACTGATCTGAGCTTTCATTGATATAAATACACTGGCAAAGTTTCGTAAAGGTCAAATACAAAATACAATTGTAAACAAGACTCTTAATTTGGCACTTTTTAGCAAAACAAGGGCCATAACTCTGCTGTTACTGATCCGATCTGGCCGAGCTTCCATTGATATAAAAACATCGACAAAGTGTCAAAAAAATCCATTGTGAATTTAATTTTGATTTTTTTGAGGGAATTTGGATAGATAGAAAATGTATTTACAAAATGAATGTGCTAGCGTATAAATTAGCGTAAAATAAGGCTTAATATGGCATTTTTCAGCAAAACAAGGGCCATAACTCTGGTGTTACTAATCCGATCTTGCTGGTTCTCGAACACATCCGAGCTTTTATTGATATAAAGACACTGGCAGAGTTTCGTAAACATCCGAATAATAATGAAGTCCCTATCGCGTAAACAAGACACAAGTTGATGGACCACGGACAGACGACGGACAACTCGCTATCCCATAACCTCTGCTGGCTTTCGGTCAGTAGAGCTAAAATTATAACCATTTAGGTAGAAATCTTAGTATATTGGCCGTTTTAAATATATGACATTGATGCAAAATGTATAACATCATATGATATAAGTAATCATTTCATTTACAACACAATAATTCATGCACAATTGAATGTGCCTTGAGGGTGCATGAACTTTCGTCCATCGGGTTTTCTGGTCGTAAAAAGATTGGTTTTCTCTTTAGCTGCAACTACTATGGTTGTTCAGAACGATTCTGAATACATCCTGAGATGTTTATTATTTTGTATGTGTTTCTTTAGTTAGTTTCTCTGGATGTGAACTTTATTATAAGAGAATTCCTTTTGATGGGATTTAGTGTTGTTTACACTGTCTTGTCTATTTGGGCGCTGAGGACAGGATAATAGCCAGGATTGTGCGCATATAAAATCGATTTAAGCTAACCAGTAGACCTTATTGCCTACTGACCAAGTCGGTAACCCTGTCTTCACCACTCTTTCTGTTGTTTTTTTCTCTTTCATTGTTTTATCAAGTCCTTGTTTGCTGTATAGTGCGGACCTATGATGCCATTGCGTTCGGTCGCTGTGGTTTCTATAGGACCCTATATCTCATTTTTGATACACTAGAATATGCTAAAAATATGATTGTTTTACTCAAATGATTTTGGTTTCACTTACAACATAAGTCAATACTGTAAATGTTGTTGTTGTCACATTCTTTGATTTCACTCATTGTCAAAATTATCCTCGATCTTATTGAAGTATACTCTTAAAAAGGGTAAACTCAAGTGTGGTCTAGGAAATATCTCACTGAATATGATTTGCAACACAATCTATATAAACCTTCTTATCAAATTGTGCGAAAAGAAAATTGTGTGAAACGCGAAAAGAGTTCACTGAATTAATCATATATATTATTAGTCAACATTTGCCCTTTTCTACATTATCATCGCAGTTAATCTCCATAACACGCGAGTCAATTTTGCTGATTGTAAAACGTATCAAACATCTAATTGTAACAAACCTGGTGACAGATTGTCTCCTGGATAATCATGTTTCTAAACAGTAATTAAAGTGCATTTTTACATTTTACCAATGACCGTTTACAGACTTTCATAATCAATCACCATAATCGGATGTCTAAGTAACCGATGATCAGTGAGTTACAATTGATTAATCATTACAACGCGTAAACTTTGGCAATTCAGCTAAGATCACTTGAAACACATAATAATTATCTTAGTTCACACTGGTTTTGATTTGTGATTTATTTATGCTGCTTTCAGCTGAACCGTACCATCAATGTTTGACGGTGCACTTGGTCTTTAGCTCTTTTTCATTCCATTGTTTATGTGCTCATACATGGCTATAATACAACTTATGAAATATGCGAAGAGCTGCGTCTTTTTCCTCAGTATCTCATGTCTGTAACTTGGTTGAAAAACCTCAAGTCTCTATGTGTTTGGAACATCTCAAGCCCCTGCTGTTGGATTATTTTACATCTCCATGGGGTTGAAATATCTCAGACCTCTATCGGTTGTAATATGTTTTGTATCCATGTGGTAGAAATATCTTAGATATATGTGGTTAAAATATCTGAATCTGAAGCATCTGTGGTTGAAATATTTATTGTCTCCATGCGGCTAGAATATTTTATTTTTTGGTCTCTGCATGGTAGAAATATCTCGGATCATTCAGTTTGTTGTTGAAGTATCTTGAAGTGATTGATATATCTTAGATCTCCTTTTGGTTGAAATCTATCAGGTCTCTATTGGTTGATATATCTCTTAGTCTCCTTAAGGTTGGAATATCTCAGGTATATATGTGGCTGGATAATATATCAAGTATATGTTGTTGGAATACTTTATATCTCTAGATGAGATTGATATGTAACATCATGTCATGTGTCAGTGTTTGTTAATATCACATCAATACGTTGTTGGGATCTCCCATGTACATATGTGGTCAGTAAATCTTACATCTTTATGTGGTTGATATGTGGCTGCGATATCTTTACAATTTTATGCTCTAGAAATATTTCACGTCTTTATGCCATTGGAAGGTCTCGTATTTCTATGTAGTTGGAAAGTCTCGCGTCTGTATGTGGTTGAAATATCTCTTGTCGTTTTTCAAATGGAATATTTTCAGTCTCTCATTGTTCAAGTGGGTGGAATATTGTATAGGTTTCAGCATTGAGAATATAGTATGACTCGATGTTGCTGGAATATCTATCTGTCACTGGAGATCGTTCTTGTTAAGTGACTATTACAAAAATATTAAGATAACGACAGTGCAAGGTTGTTCTACTGGTTAACATTTTCGGAAAAGTGACATATACCTGTATTATTTTCCTCTATTCCTGTTTATTTAGTATAATCAAAACTTAGTGCAGTGGACCATTTTTTACCATTCTGGGCATATGAACGCAATGATAAATTGGTGCTAGGCCATAGGCTTTATTTTACGCTCTCAAGCTTAAATAGTAAAATGTTGACTAATTTTCGATAATTCACGATAGATTATCTTTAAAACAAGAGGCCCAAGAGGGCCTGTGGACGCTCTACCGGAACTTGGCGATGATATACGCAACTAGGCTCGTTTAGTGCAGTGTGGCGGCTGTAAAAAGTCTCCCCGTGCTACGAATCAGTAGTGTTATTTTTTACTGGTCCTTTGGGACAAACGAGTCCAATATAGGTGGCTTTGAAGTAGAATACCGCTTACGCCGGTGCTAGGGTGTGTGAGAAGTGTTGCTTCTTTCATTACTTCTCATGAACAGACTCAATAAAACCGAGTCTGCTGCTTTATTCTCTTAATTGTGTTTGATGCTCTCAAAGGATCACCTTTATCAGTATTGGTACTGATCATCCCTGCCAAGTTTTGTTGAAATCCAGCCAGAGGTTCAGGAGAACTAGTCCGGACAATGTTTGTCTATTAAAACCTTTAAAGGGCCATAACTTTTCAAACGCAACACGGCGATGATTTGCACAACTAGACCTGGAACTGATCATCCTAAAAAGTTTGGTTTAAATCCGGCCAATGGTTCAGGGGAATTAGTCTGGACAAAGTTTCTGTATTTAAACCTTTAAAGGGACATAACTCAGCCAAAATTATTCAACCAGAACTCGGTGACAATATGTACAACTAGGCTTGGTACTGATCAAAGTTTCACTGAAATCCGCCCAAATGAAGGCTCTTTCGTTTTAATGAAACCAAAATATAGCACATTTTGGAAAATCAAGGGCCATAACTCCTATGTAAATGGTCCAATCTGGCGGTTTTTTAAATTTATCAGAGCTTATATTGATATTAAAAATCTGGTAAAGTTTGGTAAAGATCGGATGAAAAATGAAGGCCTATCATCTTAACAAGGCAAAATATAGCATTTTTAAATAAATCAAGGGCCATAACTCTGCTGTTACAGGTTCGATCTGGCTGGTTAAAGAAAATAAAAAAAATTAAAAAATTAAAAATTAAAGAATAAAATACAAAACAAAATAAAAATAAACAAGAGGTCAATGACCCTGAAGCTCTACAGATATGTTTTTGATAGCTAGATCAGCATTCCTGTGAAGTTTCATGAAAAATCCGTCAAGTAGTTTCAGAGGAGTAGTCGCTACAAGTTTTCCTTATATAACTCTATGTAAACAAAGATGGCCGCTGGCGGCCATGTTTAATGTCTAATCAAAATATTTTTGACAAGGATCAACATCATGTCATACTGATCATTTTAGAAAAAGTCCCGTATCAATATCACTTATAGTTTTCAAGAACTAGTCGCTACAAACTTGTGTACATTTAAAATCTATTTTTAGCCATGGTGGCCATCTTGAATTTCCGGCCTACCTGAAATTTTGCTAGACATCAAGTGCAACGTTCTGTGAAGTTTCATGAAAATCCGTTGAGTAGTTACAGAGGAGTAGTCGCTACAAGTTTTCATTATATAACTCTATGTAAACAAAGATGGCCCCTGGCAGCCATGTTTAACATCGAATCAAAATATTTTTTGACAAGGATCAACATCATGTTATACTGATCATTTTAGGAAAAGACGCATATCAAAATCACTTCTAGTTTTCAAGAAGTAGTCGCTACAAACATGTCTTCGAAAATTATTTTAAGCCGTGGCGGCCATCTTGAATTTCCCGCCGTCCTGAAATTTTGCTAGGATCAATTAGACATCAAGAGCAACATTCCTGTGACGTTCCATGAAAATCCGTCATGTGGTTTCAGAGGAGTAGTCGTTACAAGTTTTCATTATATAACTCTATGTAAACAAAGATGGCCGCTGGCAGCCATGTTTAACGTCGCATCAAAATAATTTCGACAAGGATCAACATTATTCCATACTGATAATTTCAGAAAAGTCCCATATCAATATCACTTTTAGTTTTTAAGAAGTACTCGCTACAAACTTATTTTTTGAAAATCTATTTTTCTATGTAAACAAAGATGGCCGCTGGCAGCCATGTTTAACTTCGTATCAAAACGATTTTCGACAGGGACCAACATCATGTCATGCTGATCATTTTAAAAAAAGTCCCATATCAATATCACTTAGAGTTTTCAAGAAGTAGTCGCTAAAATCTTGTTTTTTTTAAATCTATTTTTAGATTTGGCGGCCATCTTCGATTTCACATCAACATGCTTTCTGTAAAGTGTCATGAAAATACATTCAGTAGTTTCAGAGGAGTAGTCGCTACAAAAAAAAATTACGGACAGACGGACGGACTCTGGACCATGGCATAAGCTCTGCTGATCTCTGATCATTAGAGCTAATAACAATTTAAACGAAAAAAATTGTAATAATTAAAAAAAAAGACAAATAATCTGATAAAGATCAAATGAAAAATAAAGGCACTATCGTATTAATTATGGCATTTTTAACGAATTCAAGGGCCATAACTCCGCTGTCATTGGTCCGATCAGACTGGTTTTCGAACTTGTCCAAGCTTTCATTGATATTAACAATCTGGTAAAGATCGGATGAAAAATGAAGGCCCTATCATCATAACGAGACAAAATATAGCACTTTTAACTAAATCAAGGGCCATAACTCCTCTGTTACTGGTCCGATCTGGCCTGTTTTCGAACTTGTCCGACCGAGCTTTCATTGATATTAACAATCTGGTAAATATCGGATGAAAAATGAAGGCCCTATCGTCTTAACAAGACAAAATATAGCATTTTTTATTAAATCCAGGGTCATAACTCTGCTGTAACTAGCCTGATCTGGCTGGTTTTCGAACCTGTCCGAGCTTTCATTGATATTACCAATCTGGTAAAGTTTGGTAAAGATCGGATGAAAAATAAAGGTCCGATGGTCTTAACGAGTTAAAATATAGCATTTTTAACGAAAGTAAGGTCCATAACTCCGCTGTTACTGGTCCGATCTGGCCGTTTTTCGAACTTCTCCGAGCTTTCATTGATATTACCAATCTAGTAAAGTTTGTTAATGATTGGATGAAAATGAAGGCCCTATCGTCTTAACGAGAAAAAATATAGCATTAGGGTCATGACTCCGCTGTTACTGGTCCAATCTGTCTGGTTTTTAAACTATTGCCATGTGTCCCATTAAGATAGCATTTTTTATTTTACATAAAGCTGAGAATAGTATACATAAATACTAAATGTATAACTGAGTCAATATTAAGAAAACATATACAATCATATCAAATATATATCATTTTTGGATTATTTTCTATGGAGACAAATACACACATCTTCAAGGAAAGATTACCGTACCACAATGATATTATTATTATTATTATTATTATTACTATTAACAAACTGTGATTCAGATTTTCACATATATGCATGCATGGTCACATTAGCATGTATACGCATGTTTCAACTTCATCTGCATTTTGTAATAAAAATTGAATGGAATGTTGTTTAACAGCTCATCAACACAGTAGAGGTTATTTAGAGCCGCCCCAGAGAGAGGGGAAGGGTACATAGGAATCCGGGAACCGTGCCCTACTCTTATTATCGAATAGATTCCTATGGTTCTTTAACATGCTCGGAGAATAGTCCGATAAACGGGACTGCCCGAATTACGTCCCCAGTGGCCACGACTCAGTGGCATCACGGAGGATTGTACCCGGGGCCTCCTGTTACAAATCCGCAGCGCTACCGACTGTGCCACGCCAGCCAATGAGTTAACAACTTCATGTCGGTTGTTATTTAAGCAAATACACAACTGTGTAACACCCTGTTTTTCCTACTCCTCCATATTATGCCAAATAACCAGATCAAACACTGTAATCGACTTATTTCTATCCATTTGTGTTATACCGTATAATGGTCATGCTCAATCGGTGGTTGTAGCATTTTCAAACGCATGTCGGCATATTGTCACCTTTTGAAGTGTGGTACCAAATATAATTCAGTCATGTTGGCATATTGTTTCCTTTTGAAAGGCGGTAAAAAATATAAAAGTGTGGGAAATGTTCTTAATTGTTATATGAAATCTGGGATGAAAATTGACATCAGGGTCCTGACAAAATGGGTACTAAATCTGAGTTGTTGCTTGTTGGGGACACAATGATTAAGATTTGTTAAAAATGTAAATGTAGGAATTCAAAAAAAAATATTGTAAAACAATGATGGATAGGCATACAGGTAAGTGAGTATCATGTTATCTCTACGAACATCTTAACATTGATAAAATACGTGTTTGTATGCTAAGTTTTTCCTTAAATTCAAAATGAGCCAAGATATCTATTGAAAAATGCATGATAACCACAGGCCTAATAACATTATTTATATGTCTGATATGTCTGTGAATCAACCCGCAAGTGTGAACATCATGCCATAAATAAATTGAAATTGTTAATTTCAAAAAGGTATCAAACTTATAATAAATGACGCGTTCTGTTTTGTTTTTTTTACCAATTCTATACACAAATTTGAGATCTAAATAAAATTTTCTTGAAAGTAAAGACTTGTAGCCAACTCTAAATAGCAATACCAATATAATCTGATCATGAGTTTGAACATCATGCATGTCATTACTAAAGAAGCAGTTAGATTTAAATAATATGTACATTGTACAGTAAAAAAGAGTATGATAATGGACCTTTGAAAACGGCCGAGCACGATACATACGAAATATTGCAGTCTCGGTTTGACACTTGATAATGAAAAACGCGTTAATATGTTAAACCATTTTCAGTAAACATATTTTAGACCAAAATAAACGCTTTTTTGATATCAAATGCCATATATTGCATCTTCTTAACACTATCAATACCGTATAATCCCTAACAAATGCCCACCCCTCAATACCCAACCTCTCTCCTATCATTTGTTCAGAAATATATTTTTAAAACCCCAAAAAAATAAATATATAGGTAGTTTTGAATCCAGAGTATTTATGAATATCAAAAATATTACCTTAGTTAAAATGTTAAAACATTTATAATATTTGCTAAAATAGCTTAGAAACAGAGTTAAATGAATTACCCAACTTTCCAAAAACATAATGAAAAAAAAAAGCATCTTAGAATTTGAGTGAAATGAATTAACAAACTATAAATCAAACAAAAAAGGTCATTAAGATTAAATTAAAGAGTAGTATAAAAATATAAATAGTTAATGTATCTTCATATAAGAGCCACATAAACTCAGTTCTCTCAATAAGGTTGAGCTTTGAAAGTGTTGTTTTTTTATTGATTTTATTTGTATTGTTTTTGGGGAATTTCAATTTTAGATTTTTCGTAGAGCTGAATTTTCAATGGATAAAAACTTATTTTCTTGATATAATTCCTAACCTAAAATTGCTTTTTAATTGTTAAAATGTTTGATAATCTGATGAATACTAAAACGAATAACAATATCTCACCCATAAAATGCTAGAAGGAATTAACAATTTCCACTGTCCAACGCATACACTATTAAATAGGTCTTATTTATTACCATAAATAGTTATGCAGTTAATTATGTTGATATGACAAACCCCACATGTTACTTCTTGAAACTAAACTCTTCCCTGATCAAGTCAAGGTATTGGCCAGATCTGATTCGTTAATCACAGATTATCCCGTGATCTATGACAGGTGAGGTATGCATGGCCAGGGGGTCTTCCATTAAGTAGTTACCATATATGAAAAAGATATGATGAGCTGTTATTTGGCATTTACAACATGTTTACATGGGATTAATCTGTTTCACCAAAATAATGAAAAAATCAAATTGGCTGGATATATTAAAGAATACTGAGAAGGTACTGAAATGAAATGAAACAAATGGCAGATCATATTTTTGCTTTAAATGTGCCAAATGTAGTATTTATAACTGTTAATGGTTTAAGTACTTTAGTTAGAACAGCATTATGGCACCAGACAGGGATGAACATGCCAGGCTCATCTTCCATTTACATCTAGATAAAAATATGGAGAATCGGCCTAGAACCTTCTAATCTGCAGGACTGCAGAGTTGCTGCACATTCTATTGTAAACATTCCATTTACGATGGAGCCACGTTTCCACATTTGCATATACGGTGCCATGAAGAAGACCTTGAATGAGCATGATAAAAAATGACAAAATGTACAGGAAGTGGGGATGTAAACTGGGCTTTCCCATGTATCAGAATTTATCCTCAGAGCTTGTTAAAGAACCATAGAAATCTATTCAATAGTTACTTAGAGTAGGACTGGTTCCTGGATTGGTACATATCCGTCCCCTGTATCTGGGGCAGCTCTAAATGACCTTTAGTGTGCTGATGAGAAGTTAAACAACATGCAATTCAATTCAAATTGAAGTGTTAAAAACCATACAATCATGTAGATAAAATTAAATCCCAGTATTTTACATTCAAATAATCTATTTTTAATCAAGCTTCATTTCATAATTTACAACATATATTAGAAGATGAGGTTAATATTATAAATCAATAGTCGACTATTTATAAAACTTTGTTATTTAATATATGCAAGTTTTATCCAGAATATATTTTCATTTCTTTATTGCATATGTCTATTTTATGGGATTTCAAGTGCATGCTGCATCTTTCAAAAATGGATATAGAAATAGTTTACTCTTATATTGAAGGAGTGTTAATAACTTATTAATTATGAGCATAATAGTTAAAAAAAAACATGAAAGGAGAAACCTGGAAATTGCCGAACTATTCTCAATCTATGTGTAATTTTATTTGAAATACAATATTTTATAAACTGATGCTTTCTGGCATTATGTTGTGTATTGTTTACCATAATCCTTTCTTATTGCCTACCATAAATTATCTTTAATAAAGTTGTGTATTCTAACTTAAATTTATATATTTTCTGCAAAACAGAGTAATTTGCTTGGTTTCTAAATGATTTATCGACAATTATATTTTTGAGAAAATTAAGTTTCGACTTCTTCGTTTTACACTGCATATGTACAGTGTTGCATTGGTGCAATATCAAAAATAAATAATGGAAAAAAAGACCATTATGAATTAATTTTGAAAAAGGATAATGACAAACAGTAATGAAACTAAAGATCACTCAATTATAATCATGTTGTTGTTCCTAACTGTTTTAATTTTGAAGTTTATTGGTATAATCATGTTGTTGTCCTAATTGTTTTACTTTATCAAGTTTATTGGTATTAAGTTAATGGATAAATTCTGTATTAACCAGTACAACCAGGGAGTAAGTATACAGGGAGGAGACACGGATTCATAAACACTCTAGTTTATCAATTGATGTTGTCGCGCTAGAACACCGCCATTTACCATTTTATCGATACATGTAAATCGATCGTAAGCGTGTATACGTTACATTTGAAAAGTTAAATTTCAACCAACATCTCAAAAATAGGCAGTTTTTACAGTCTCTATTTTCTGCTTTCTGTTATAATCAACATCACGAAATTAACTTTATGACAAAGATAATATTATGTTTTTGTTATTATTACCTGCCTAATATAATCTGTACTTCGTATTTCGTTTGCAATAGCTAAACACTATTTTTAATTTGAAAAATTCAACATTTCAGCGCATTTTCATCACCTCTTTTTAGGCTTTGTCTTAAAATCACCACCGTGAAGTTACCTTCTTGACAAAGATAAATAGTTTATTGTAAACATTTCATCCGTGACAAGATTGGGATTTCTCAGTGAAAGAATATTCATAATAGCTAAATATTATTAACCAACTCCGAACACAAAATAACTAACTCTGACACTGAGTTATGACGTCATTAAAGTGGTGCTGACGTCGACGTCATCTGCCGATAGCATTCAATAAAGCGAAGAATTCGGTTAAATCATGCACAGGTGATTTAAAATGTAATAAACAGATTATTTAAACTGCTATGTTCGATTATAGGGAAATCCATCACCATCACTCGATGGTATACGTGTTTGTTCTGTTTTATTTTCACTTTGTAACCGGAGGCGCCGTGTTCAATCCTCCGTGGTGCCACTGAGTTTCGTCGGTGTGTTTCTTTGGGCAAGACACTTTCCTAAGCCTCGTCCGCCGGATGGGGACGTAAACCGGGTGGTCCCGTGTATCGGTCTATCCTCCGAGCAAGTTAAAGAACCATAGTAATCTATTCGATAATAAGAGTAGGGCACGGTTCCGGATTCAATGTATCATTCCCCTCTCTTGGGGTGGCTCTAAAATAACCTACTACTGTGTTGATGAGCCGTTAAACAACATTCAATTTCAATTTGTTTTTCACTCACTTCGCATACGCCTCGTTCGTGAAAGAACAAACGTCTACTATCTCCTACCATTTCCCTATAATCGATCCCAGCAGTTAAATAATCTCTATGTTTACTATTCACTTTTGTATTATAATATAACCCGTAGTCTCGTATCTCGTTCGCAATAGTATACACTGTTAACCATGACAGAAGATCCGCCTTTTGGATTTCTTCAATTATGAAAGCTGAAGGTAATTTTTAAATAAAACGAACACATGGCAATCTTGATTTTATTTAATTGCAAGATAGTTTATTCTTTATTTATCTAACTTGCATATTTGCTGTAAGTTGAATCGTTTTTGCATAATTTTGATAATTTTCAACCACTAATACATTCAAACTTTGGTAGAATAATATGAATTGAAATGAAAACACTTTGGTAAAATAAGAAAATTTGCATTACCTTTTTTTGAAAGTAAATTATCAATATTATTGGATTAACAAACTATGGTTACGGTAGTACCTTTAAAAGTCAAGGCATATTATAATCAAAAAACCAGTATTAAAATATACAAAAAGATATAAAATACATACTTGCATCAGGTGGTCTATTTAATAATATATAATTCAAGTTATTCAATTTGTTTTACTGCCTTATATCCTCTGTTGTATTAAATACAGTTCAGTGTCTTATCAAGTACCCTTTTTGAACCCCTTCAAGTACTGTGGTAACACGAAACATGTAACACAGGAGTGTGCCATGAATTTTATAACTAATAAACTAATTACATAACAGGGACACACCATAAACAACTAATTGAGCAACACCAAGTGCCAGTGATTTTCAGCATGGGGTATTAAATCATATGCCACTGGTGAGGTCATGCTGGAATGAAAATTGATATATAGGGCCCTGGGTCATATAATCACTTCAACAATTACAGATATTAAATTGTTTAAATAATCTACACTCAGTAGCTGAGATCAATTGTTTATTTTAATTTTAAAAAAATATGAAAAAAGAAAGGAAAAAAATACACACATTAATAAGCTTTTGCTTTAAAAAGAACAGAAATGTGAAATATAGTTGAATCTAACAATTTGAAGAACTCAAAATGATTTAGTGTGTGCACAAATCCTGTATTGCTCTAAAATAAATGATTTTATTTTTAAAAATCGCAGTCTTTATTACTGGATTTCACAGACCTTAAATAACAAATTTAAAAAGTATTAATATATCTGTGTTTGGCTTAAACATTTGGAAAAATCCACTCGCCCTGCAGGACTAGTGGAAGCAAAAAGCTACTCGCCCTTACCAATTTACCACTCGTCCTGCAGCATATATCCTGAACATTATTTTCACCACTATAGTAAGCTACAATAAGTACAGTTGTGTACTCACAGACACTGTAGTAGCTGACAGGCAGTAGGTGGATATTTTATTGTTATTCAAATAAAGAAAGCGCCATATTATCTAACAACACATTTAATATTATGGTCTGCAACCTGTCCTCGTACACTGTCACAGGCAACTGTCATTAAGATGTATTCCCGTCCACGCAGACATCCGTCGGTGAGTGGGCCAACAAAATAAACGCAGACAATTAACTTCTACAACAACAACAACAACAACAACAACAACAATATTCTGCTGAACTTCTTTTCAGTATTTTGTCTCCATTGGGCCAATAATAGACGCCAGAACTAATTAATAGCGGTTGGGAACTATGCTTGTTGTTCAGCCATACCCGTTCTGATTCGCCGAATCCGCTTGCAGTCGCTGACGCAGACTTTCCGAACAGCGACCTGATGTCTGTTTGTTTACCCGCCATGTTTACGGTGTCGATATAAAAAAATACAGTCTGACTGGTTAGCGATATATTGCACACTCCAAATGATTTTAGCATGAATTGAATCTGTCAGTCACAGTCTATATGACGCGTGGGTTACCTAGTAACAAACAAACACCTGTTAATCTGGGTCCTGCAAACGACAATACGGAACACAATAACGCGTCGGAAATGATCCAGATTTGAAATATTGCAAATCTTGCAACATCGTGTTTGAACGATAGTTTAACTTAATTGTTATAGTGCAAAAAGTCACTCGCCCTGTCGGACGACCATACGCCAAATGTTACTCGTCCGCAGGCAGCTTGCACTCGCCAATGCGAGCGGGCGAGTGGAATTTTACACCTCTGTTTATGTATGTGCCAAATTGAATTGAATTGGGTTTTAAGGCGCACCAACACATGAAAAGTTATATGGCGCCTAACATGCATGAACATGTCAGGCTCATCCTCCATGTACATCGAGATAAAATATGGAAAATTGGGCCTAGAACCTTCTCACTCTGAACTGCAGAGTTGCTGCAAATTCTATCGTAGAAACTCCATTTACGCTGGAACCACATTTATTGTTTTTCTGCCACTGCTCTTTTGATGTGAGCGAGATGGCACCTGAAACAATGCAGGGATCATGATGAAGATCTTTATTGAACATGAACAAAAAATGATAAAATGAACATGAATTTGGGAGGTTTCTACCCCTCTGTCTGCCCCTCCAAAGGGATCTGCAGTGGCCCATTCTATGTTGGGTTGGGTTCAATTCCCAGTGTGGTCAAAGACTCCAGCAGTAGGCTACTAGTAAAGATTCACACCTTTCGTTGGAAACGTGGCTGATCAGAAACTAATGACCGAGCAGTCGACTGTCGATATGTGTAACCTTCGACATTACAGCGAAAACCAATGACAATAAAACATCTGCATCTACTTACAATTTATATTTATCAGACTGATTAGTCAAAATATGCCGTATCTGCAAACATTTATGCATACAAACTATGTAAGTGTTATACATTACCTGTATTATTAGCTCCAAAACAGTATCTATTGAGATAAAATTGTCCACGTTTTTTAAAAACGAATATTATCCAAAAAAATATGTAAAAGATGAGTTTCAGCCACCAGTTTGAATCCCTTTAATAGGGAATTATTAACATCAGCTGATTAAAACACTGCACTAATAACAAATAAAGGCTAAAGCAAATATCTGCGTGGCTATAATATGTTTTTTTGAAGAAATATCTTGAAAATGTTCAGTTCTAAGAATCATATTGCAGATAAAAAAAATGTGCTTTTCACTGCCAAAATGGTACCCGGTTTTACAATGAGAATTGTTATAGGAATGAGAAGAAGCTGTTTGTTTTTTATGTTTTGGCTTGCACAGACGTTGAAGGAAAAATGGTATTTATTTATTATTCTATAGAGATTTTATGAGATATATTCCCACGTAAAAGCACACAAGATATTTCCAACCACATACTTTAATAATGAAGATGTTTTTACTACTGAGATATTTCAACCACGAAACATATTCAAACCACATAATTACAGAAACGTGTGATATTCTAGCAACAGAGATACGGCATGGAAATGTGGGATAACCACATGGAGATGTGATGTAGTCCAACCATGTAGAGACCTGACATATTCCAACCACATAGATACATTTGATGTTACAACCTTTGGAGACTTGTGATGACAATGTTGAATATACATATGTGCTATTCCAGCCTCATCGGATATAATACATATTCCGACCACTAAGCCACTGGCATAGACATGATAATATATTTCCATTACAACGATACAATATGGGTTAATCGAACCACATAGAAACCCAGTGTATTAACAACCACATGGAGACATATATTGCAACCACATATTCCAACCACATTGGAGACCAGGGATATATAAACCACAGACATGAGATAAGCCAGCAGCATAGCGACATGATAATATATTTCAATACATGGATACAGTCTGTGTTATTCGAACCACTTATAGGGCTGTTGTATTCCAACCACATAAATATAGATATTCAAACCACATTCCACCCTTATGGAGATGAGAGATATTCCAACAACAGAGACTTAAGATAAGTCACCACCACAAAGACATATGATCATATGTTTCCAATACATAAAGTCAATCTGTGTTGTTCAAACAACGTATAGACCCGACCACAAATTGTTTAGTTAACCAAGAATAATTTTCAAATGCATTAAATAGATTTTATGACAGCATAGTACTAGCGCCATAAATAATTGTGAAAATGTGACAACACTTTAAAATGTGTATATTCAACAACATTTAAGCAACATTACAAGCCTTGGCATGCGTTTAAAGGTGAAACACATTTATAAGGATGTTGTCTGCTTGTTATGCTCAGTCATCTGAAGCTAATGGCAAATGGCCAGCATGGCTTATGTGATATAGGGTTTCTTCCAGCTGCATCCTGTTAAGCAGCTGTTTATCTAATATCACTTGGTAAAATTTTACATTTTCCATTGCCGCTTCTGACTGAGAGTAGACAAGACAGAAGAAAAGCTAAGGTCAATCAGACGTTCAAAATGGCCACATTTACTGACCTTGTCTTGATAAACGCATTATACTATTAAGGATATAAAATGAATGAAAACGATTGAAATATTTCCCTAAACAATGTGGGAAAAAGGTATTCATGGGAAAAAACGGTGCAGTACCAATAACTAACATGCTATGCACAGGTCACATTTCCATGTATGCACAAGTCACATTACTATGTTATGGACCAATCGCAAGGCAACACATCATACTCAATCTGAATCAGAGATTCTGAGTTAAAAAAAGAACTTAGTTAAAATACTCAATCTTAAACAAACTGGTTGATTAGTTTTAAGCTCTACTGGTCGAAGACCAGCAGAGCTTATGAGATGACGTGTTGTCCGTCGTCCGTGTCCGTCGTCCGTTAACTTTTTCTCATTAAGGCGATAGGGCCTTCAATTGTTATCCAGACTTTAACAGGTTGTTAATATCAATGAAAGCTCAGACAAGTTCGAAAACAGCCATATCGGACTAGTAACAGCGGAGTTATGGTCCTTGATTTAGTTAAAAATGCTATATTTTGCCTCTTTAAGACGATAGGGGCTTCATTGTTCATCCGATCTTTACCAAACTTTATCAGATTGTTATTGTCGTTGAAAGCTCAAAGAAGTTTGAAATACAGCCATATCGGACCTGTAACAGCGGAGTTATGGTCCTTGATTTAGTTAAAAATGCTATATTTTGCCTCGTTAAGACGATAGGGACTTCATTGTAAATCTGATCTTTACCAAACTTTATCAGATTGTTAATATCAATGAAAGCTCGGACAAGTTCGAAAACCATTTATATCGGACCAGTAACAGCGGAGTTGTGGCCCTTGATTTAGTTCAAAATGCTATATTTTGCCTCGTTAAGACGATAGGGCCTTAATTTTTCATCCTATCTTTACCAGATTGTTAATATCAATGAAAGATCGGAAAAGTTCGAAAACCAGCCATATCGGACTAATAACAGCAGAGTAAAGACCCTTGATTTAGTTAAAAATGCTATATTTTGCCTCATTAAGACGATAGAGGCGTCATTTTTCATCCGATCTTTACCAAACTTTATCAGATTGTTAATGTCATTGAAAGCTTGAACAAGTTCGAAAACCAGCCATGTCGGACCAGTAACACTTTGATTTAGTTAAAAATGCTATATTTTGCCTCGTTAAGACGATAGGGGCTTCACTGTTCATCCGATGTTTACCAAACTTTATCAGATTGTTAATATCAATGGAAGCTCAGACAAGTTCGAAAACCTATCATATCGGACTAGTAACAGCGGAGTTATGGCCCTTTGTTTATTTCAAAATGCTATATTTTTGCCTCGTTAAGACGATAGGGCCTTCATTTTTCATCCGAACTTTACCAAACTTCATCAAATTGTTAAAGTCAATGAAAGTTCGGTCAAGTTCAAAACCAGTCAGATTGGAACCAGTAACTGCGGAGTTAAGGCCCTTGATTTTGTTAAAAATGCTATAATTTGCCTCGTCATATAATGAGCCTTCATTTTGCATCTGATCTTTACCAGATGTTATGACTTTCTATGTTATGCCCCCGAAGGGTCGCATATAGTAGTTTTATGCCCCCGAAGTGTGGCATATAGTAGTCGCACTGTCTTTCCGTTCGTCGCCGTTCGTCTGTACAATTGTGTCCGTTTCATAACACTGACAATATTGGACGGATTTTCAAATAACTTCGCACAATTGCTCACCACAACAAGACGACGTATCGCGCACAAAAATCCAGGTTCGTGAATCCAAGGACAAGGTCAAACTTAGAGGTCAAATGTCAAAACAAAGTGCTTTCGTGTCCGGTTAATAACTCTGACATTCATGGACACATTTACAAATAACTTGGCACAATTGCTCACCACAACTAGACGACGTGTGTCGCTCAAAACCCAGGTTCATGGATCCATGGTCAAGGTCACACTTAGAGGTCAAAGATTGTCCGTTCGTCTGTACAATCGTGTCCGTTTCATAACTCTGACAATAATTGACGGATTTTCAAATAACTTTGCACAATTGCTCACCACAACAAGACGACGTGTCGCGCACAAAGTACAGGTCCGTGGCTCCAAGGTCAAGGTCACACTTAGAGGTCAAAGGTCAAAACAAAGTGCTTTCGTGTCCGGTTAATAACTCTGACAGTCATGGACTGATTTTCAATAACTTGGCACAATTGCTCACCACAACTAGACGACGTGTGACGCACAAAACCCAGGTCCATGGCTCCAAGGTCAAGGTCACACTTAGAGATGAAAGGTCAAAACAAAGTGCTTTCGTGTCCGGTTAATAACTCTGACATTCATGGACTGATTTTCAAATAAATTTGCACAATTGATCACCACAACTAGACAGGTCCGTGACTCAAAGGTCAAGGTCACATTTAGAGGTCTAAATCAAATTGTGTCCAGTCAGTAACTCTGGCATTCCTGGACGGATATTCAAATAACTTAGCACTTGTGCTCAGCACAACCAGAGACATGTCGCGCACAAAATCCAGGTCCGTCGCTCCAAGGTCAATGTCACACTTAGAGGTCAAAGGTCAAATCATGGACGGATTTTCAAATAACTTTGCACAAGTGCTCACCAGAATAAGACGATGTGTCGAGCACAAATCCGGGTCTGTGGCCCCAAGGTCAAGGTCACACTTAGAGGTCATTTTGTGTGAGACAATAACTCGGGTATACCTGGACGGATTTTCAAATAACTTGTTCTAATATATTTATTTTTTCATTAATTTTGTTTTCATTTGCTTCTTTTTTTTGCGTGATTTTTTTTTATTTGCGTGATTTTTTTATTTATTTATTTTTAATTGTATTTATTTGTTTTGAATTTTTTTTTTTTTTTGTAATTTTTTTATAATTTTTTTTTTTAAATATCTTTTTTTTATTTTTATTTTTTTTTTAAATTATTTTAAATATATCTGTTGGTTTCATATTGTTCTTAGGTCAAGGTCACGCTTACAGGTCACTTCGGGGGCATTTGTCACTTACTGTGACATTTATTGTTTATATATATATATTTATTTTTTTTGATTATTTTTAAATTTAGTTATTTTTATTTAGCTCTGTTTGGACCAGTCGGACCAGTAACAGGAATTATGGCTCTTGATTTAGTTAAAAATGCTATATTTTGCCTCATTAATATGGTAGGGCCTTCATTATTCATATAATCTATATACAATTTTACCAGATTCTTTAGTCATGGCCCTTGAGTTAATTAAAAAACTGTTTTTTGCTCAGAACTTCCAAAAAACGTAAATGGCAGTCACTCGCTGAATTGATGTTATAAGAGCCATGTTAGCCAGTAGAGCGTCCACAGGCCCTCTTGGGCCTCTTGATTTTTTTTTTGTTGTTTTTTGGTTTGATATTATGACTTATACTTATTTGGAAGATTTGTTTTCTTTTTCGTTTCCTTAAACAATATTTAGAGAATTTTCCCAGGCAAAAAATGGGACAATTTTCCCAAAACAATTTGGGACAATTTTCCCAATAACATTTGGGAAAATTTTCCCAAAAACAATTTGGGACAATTTTCCCATTTTATTTTGGAACGTTTTTATTTCATTAAATTATAAAAACATAAGGGCATATTTAATTGTCAACACTGCAATGGAAGGTGTTTTCAGGCTTTAAAGTGTTGTTTTAGCTATTAAGAAATAACTCATTTTCCAATGAAAATTTTTCCCAAATTACAATATTGGAAAAATATTCCCATGGGAAAATATCAAAGTGCTCGTATCACTGTAAAACTTCGTCATAGAACCTAAATATGAAAGCCGCATACTATTTTGACATTATATTGAAAGATAAATACTTTTTGTTTTTCCCATGGGAAAACTGCCCAAATCATTTCCCATGGGAATATATTGTCCCAGGGGAAAATAAGCTTTTCCCATTGGAAAGGTCAACTTCGCGTCACATTTCTCGGAAAAATTAAAGTGTCACCGATGAAATAGAATATAATTTTGCAATCATTTGATATGTGCTTTCATATGATATAGTCGAAGCGCCCTAGCTCATTCGGAATTACTTGCTGTTTTTGCCAAAAACAGGCGCGGCAAAAAAATAACACGGCTGTTTCTACCTAAATCCCCAAAGGACAGTAGTGTTTGAAGTTTGTCTTGAATCTTGTCTTTTCCAACCTTAATGGTTTGTTTTCTGGTTGCTCTGGTTTCTGCCAAGTCTCTGAACACTTGCTTTGTGTCTGTCTAGGCTTTGTTGTTTTTATATTGTAAATATATGATAATTTATGTGTTAAACATATTGCCTGTTATTGATGCCTTGCTTGTTAGAGAATATAACCGGGAGGGGATATATTAATTTACACAGTCTCGTTTTAATGTGTTAACAATTACGGAGGGAGATATCCGCCGTGAGCATTTCTTGTTTTTTTGTCATTTTGAACTAAGTCTTGCATTATGAGAAATTGCAATATGCCTTATTTTATTTCTTAATTCTAGATTTGTAATTTCCTAATTTCTTAAACGCTAAATTCATTCGTTGTGCCTATTTTAAATTGTCAAATATTGCATTTTTGCATTGTTGCATTTTGCATTATTACATTGTTGTATGTTTGCATTGTTGCATTTTTGCCATTGTATTTTGTCCTTTTGAACTTGCATTATGACAAATGGCGACGTGCCTTATACCATTTCTAAATTTTAGATTTTTTAATTTCCTTATTTATTATTTTCAAGAAAGTATATTTGTAATATACAAGTTAAAAATGCAGAATACAAATGAAGAATGCAAAAATGCAATAAGTTGACAGTCGCATTATTACATCGGATGGCACTACTGATAGGGTGATACTGACCCCCTGTCGATTTTCCAGTTACTTCCCGGTACAGTAAACGATTTAATCCCAATTGCTTGCATGGTTTATAATACGATACGTTCAGACACTTTACATATTAATGTTTATAAAACATACTTAAAAAAAATAATGTTAGTAACGTTACATTTAGTTTAAGGTGTCGCAATATTTGTAGGACGAACGTCAACGTAACTGAGGTCATGAAAACAACAAAAAGATGTCATGATTTCACTTACAAATTGCCGCCGTATACAAGGTAAATTGACTACATTAAAGTGGAACTATTAAGTCGTAGGTCTGTTATGTGATAAACGGAATCTTACACTCGGCAGAGCCTTGTATCCTATCATTTTATCCAAATTAAAATCAATAATACACAGTCACTCATGTAAAATCCTCTATATTGGTACTTTGCAGAACGGAGTGGAACTAACCCGCATGCTCCTTTGATCCTTCGGTTAGTTACCTGGACCATATCATTTTAGCAAGTAGAGTTATACAGGTCCTTCTTGACCCTCTTGTTTTAATATAGGATAAATGATAAATAAATCAAAGGGCTTATTTTAATGATGAACATGTCAATATTGCAGTATCCCTTTAAAGCAACATATGAATTAATATTAGTTATTTATACAATCAAACCTAGGCGAGTCATTGAGCTTTGATCAGTTTTCCAGACGAAACTATTTCATTAACAATAATTAAATTCGGTCGGAACATTGGAACGCCTTTAGTGCATATACTCGTTAAATATAAAGCTGAAACACATTATAATGGTTGTATTCGTATTGACTTGACACTCATAAATATTCCAGATCGCATCCGTTTCTTTTAAATGTCACTTTGTCCTTTAAATATAGAACATGAGTACGTCCTTTTCAACACTTACATGTGTTCATACATTTTGTATGTGCTTAGTTCTAACAAAATGATTTCTTTTTTCCAAGCTACCATATTAGTATTTAATGTACCATCAATTGTTTACTCACAGGAATAATTAATACTATCTGCTAAAAGTATTAGTGGTGTTATGGATGGGATGTCCATCGATTATATACAGGAAATAAAGAATGATGTCTCTGAACATTATTTTCCCCTGGACGATGACCTCAATGGAGGTATTATAAAATGTCCAGGGCTTAGCGACGAAGACAGTTAATAAATTAAAAACTACTGAATTGAAAAATATGTTTCAGTTTTATTCACAGAAACATGGACAAACGAATTTATTGACTTAGAAGTTGAGAACTTTGAGTATTTTGTCTTGAATAGAACTGAAAACAAAAAAGCTAGTAAACGTAACTCAGGCGGTATAATTGTTTATCTCAGGAATGAATATGTGACTGATGATACTTTTATTTTTAGCTCTACCGGCCAAAGGCCAGGAGGGCTTATGCGATCACTTTTCGTCCGTTGTCCGTCCGTCTGTCCCTCTGGTTCCTTGGGTTGGCCTCTATCAAGGTTGTGTTTTTCGTTATCGTCGAATAATCAAAATGGCCGCCACGGCGACTCAAAGTTTACATAGAGTTATATAGGAAAATGTTAAAAATGACATCTTCTCTGAAACCACTTGAAGGATTTTGATGAAACTTAATCACAATGATATTTGGGATAGTGCCTCTCATATTTGTGTTTTCGAGGCCGCCAGTCATCTAAAATGGCCGCCTAGGCTAAAACTAGGTCAAATTTAAGTAAATTTCAAACGACATCTCCTCCGAAACCACTTATTCCATTCTTGTGAAATATCATATACATGTTCCTTGGGTTGGCCTCTATCAAGTTTGTGTTTTTCGTTTTCGTCTAATAATCAAAATGGCCACCACGACGACCCAAAGTTTACATAGAGTTATATAGGAAAAGGTTAAAAATGACATCTTCTCTGAAACCTCGTGAAGGATTTTGATGAAACTTAATCACCGTGATATTTGGGATAGTGCCTCTCAGATTTGTGTTTTTCGCGGCCGCCAGTCATTCAAGATGGCCGCCATGGCTAAAACTAGGCCAAATTTAAGGAAATTTCAAACGACATCTCCGAAACACTTATTCCATTCTTGTGAAATATCATATACATGTTCCATGGGTTAGCCTCTATCAAGTTTGTGTTTTTTGTTATCGTCAAATAATCAAAATGGCCGCCACGGCGACCTAAAGTTTACATAAGAGTTATATAGGAAAAGGTTAAAAATTACATCTTCTCTGAAACCGCCTGAAATATTTTGATGATATTTGGGATAGTCCCTCTCAGATTTGTGTTTTTTGCGGCCGTCAGTCATCCAAGATGGCCGCCATAGCTAAAACTAGGTCAAATTTAAATAGATTTCAAACGACATCTCCTCGGAAACCACTTATTCCATTCTTGTGAAATATCATAAACATGTTCCTTGGGTTAGCCTCTATAAAGTTTGTGTTTTTCATTATCGTCAAATAATCAAAATTATTCAAAATGGTCGCCACGATAACCCAGAGTTTACATAAAGTTATATATAGGAAACATGTTTCTTGGGTTGACCTCTATCAAGTTTATGTTTTTGAATAACATCATGCCAGTAGAGCGTCTACAGGCCCTCTTGGGCCTGTTGTTCAGATATGTGATGATAGTGTATGCATAAAAACTGATGGTAAACATTTTTCATTACAGAATGATATATTGTTTTGTTTATGCTATGTTATATTAGTAGCAGGCAGGCGTTAGTGGATACGAACCTTTTTTGATAGACTTGTTGATTTTATTACAATTGTAAACTCAAAGTTTGAAAGTGGTTTAAACTTTGTTTTATGTGGCGATATGCAAAGCCACACTTAAAATAATCCAGACTATGTAGTTGATGATAACGGTAACCATATGAATATATTACCAGACGAATACACCAATTATGATGAAATATATCGATTTTCTCAAGGGCAAAGTTATGAGTAATGGTAATTGTCTTTTAGACATGTGAAAACAACCCGGATTACGGATTTTAAACGGGCGAATGAGTAATGATAAAGGGTTATATACTTTTGTTGGAAATCGGAGGTGCAGCTTGGCTGATTATGTCCTAAGTACTCAAAACGTATATAAAATATGCATCAAAGATTGAGGTGAGTGAACCAAGTATTTTAAGCGATCATTGTATTATTTCATTCTCATTTGAATTTTCTAGACCGGTCTATACAGATGGATTTTTAAATACTAAGTTGATTTTAAATATGTGTGGGTTAATGATTTAAAGAGTGATTATATTGACCTGAGGTTAAACTGACGTTGTCTACCTTAAATCAGTCGATAAACGAAATGTACATGTATAAGTGATGTTAAATTGTATCGAGAGATTGTCGGATATTATCGATGAAGTTGTATCCCATTTAATTAAAAGAAAAGTTAATACTTTCACTGAAATAAATCGGCATACGGAAATAGGATTAGAGAGTCCTTATGTTGAATAAATATCGATTTGATAAGATTTAAATAGAGATAATATGGTTATGGCTAGATCACAATACAAAGCATGCATACGCAGATGTAAATATGATCTTGATAACATTCAAACAAATACATTTATTCAGGTGTAATCCATGTTAGAATAGTTGTTACCCTTTGACCAGATTTGTACTGGCGCTTAGTGTTCTCTATTTTACCGCCGTTTTGATCACGTGACTTTGAGTGAGTACTTTTGGACAATAGAAAACAGCTGTTTGAAAAGTCAAGTTGTGAACATGGTGGAACTTCTGCAGTTTATGTTTTGGAATGTTTGCTGGGTCAGTATTATTTTATTTGGTTTTATATTGAGCAGGTTTGACACAATACATTGTGCTTTAGATAATGTTATTACATGACGTTGTTGGAATTGTTATATTTCGGAAAACCATGTATTTTCGCGAAGTGTTCGTTGATGTAATGATGTTTTCAAGAGGGCAGTTATTCTTAGCATGACTGAACTTTTCTATCTGACTTCCATGTTATAACTTTTTAACTTGCAGTTGCATAACACAGCACGTTGATATCGAGCACAGAGAGAGGGTGGCCTGGGAGGGAGACAGAAACACTTGTCAAATATATTGGTAAGTGAAGTGTAGTATTGTAAAGCCATTATTGTTAAACCCTTGTTTTATCTTGGAGCCACTAGACACATGTTGAGTATACATAATGTTTAAGGTGACTTAAAGTGTATGCATTAAATCATAATTATGAAATGCGATTGCATAACTATATCATTTAATGTATGTGAAAGTAATATCTGATATAGATTATATATGAATAAGGTATGTGTACATTATATGTGATATGTTTTACATATGAATCATGTATGTGTATATTATATGTGTGTAGGATTATATGTGATAGAGATATTAAGTACATCTTAATAACTATATATTTCAGGGTGTTGACTGTCATCAGTCCGACACTGCCGAGTATTTATAGTTAGCAGTTATCGTTACCATGGATTGATATTATACATACCACGTTCATATTCATGCTGTACTGCACATCTTGGACATTACATTATTAAACATCAAACTTAGAAGGCATTGGTGTATATGAAAACTCCATAGAAAGCCCCAAAGTAACACAGTCTAGGCACAAAATTGTCAAGATGTATTGGAACATGTTGATAGAATGCTCAGGCATAATATTCAGATACGCAAGTTGAACAATATTTTAAGGCAGTTAATGATGTACTACCTTTTATTGATAGATATGAAAACAATGAATTTAATATTATATTTATTGAACGTAATATTAATATTACAGAGCTAGACAGGGGGTTACGTCATACCGTTACACAAAAAAAGGTAATATTAATAATGTGGAAAATTATCGCGGGATTGTTGAGTGCAGTGGGCAAATTGTTTACAAGACTATTAAATAATAAACTAGCTAATTGGGCGGAACACTCTAATGTATATATAGAAGCTCAATGCGGTTTTAGGTCTAACATGGGTAGATAACATATTTGTATTTCATGGCTTAATTTTTCATTATATAAATAATGGTAAAAACGTTATTGTGCATTTGTTGATTTTACAAAAGCTTTTGAATAAGTTGTTCATGAAAACTTGTGGTATAAAATGATAAATCTTGGAATCCGAGGTAAAATGTTTAACATTATTCATTCAATGTATGAGTCTGTTAAATCCCGAGTTAAGTATTGCAACTCACTGAGTGATGAGTATAGTTGTATGCTATGTTTGTGTGTCAGGGAGAGAGAGTGCTTATCTCCCTTTTTGTTTTCGATGTTTTTAAATAATTTTGATGAAACATTCTTAAATAATGGTATTGAAGGAATTGACGTTAATATGTTTAAAATGTTTCTAATATTATATGCTGATGATATGGTTATTTTGCAAATATTAAGGAAGATTTACAAAATACTTTAAATAGCATGGCCGACTACTGTAAAAGGTGGAAACTTGTTGTTAACCCTTTAAAAGGTAAGATAATGATATTTAAAAACGTGGTTCTCTGCCACGAGATATTCATTTTTATTATATTGATACTGTTCTAGAAATTGTTAATAGATTCAGCTACCTAGGAAATGTTTTTACAACTGGAGGATCATTCGCATATACAATGTACCAAATCAACACTTGCAGGTCAAGGGTTAAAGGCAATAAATGTCTTTATAAATTTACGGAATTATTAATTGAATATAGAATAGATTTATTTGATAAAATAATTACTCCTATTGTGAAGTATGGGGTTTCAATCAGGCGAATGACATTGCAAGCGTTCATTTACAATTTTGAAAACGACTTTTGGGGGTGAAAAAGACAACACAAAACGATTTCGTATACGGAGAATGGTTATTATGCGACATTATAATATCGTAAATTATTTGTTAAAATATTAAATAGAAATGAAAACAAATATGTTAAGAAAATGTAAATTCTGATGTTATATGATATAAATTTTGAAACCAAATATAAAGAATTGGGCTTCCTCAGCAAGAGAAATTTTATATCGAATGCGGTTTAATGATATATGGTTAACGCAAAGTTTTGATAACGTAAAACCGTTTTTGTGCAAATTTGAAAAAAGATTAAATGACAACTTTGTACAAAATTGTAAAATTAGATTAAATGATTTAGAAGAGCTTTATTTTATAATAATGCATGCAGTTTTAGAATTCAGTCATACCTCAGAGTATGTAACATATCAAACTTTAGAATTGCGTTGGTTAAATTAAGAGTCTCATCTCACAGATTAAAAATAGATTCAGGCCGATGGAATAAACCAAACAGAGCAACGATAATTGAGAGAAAATGTAATGTTTGTAATATTTTAGAAGATGAAGGTCGTTTTATGTTAGAATGCCAGTTATATTACGACCTGAGGAAACAATTTATCAAAAAATACTATTGGAATAGACCGAATATGCATAAAATGATTTTGTTAATTATTCAACATGTACAAAAGAAATAAGAAACGTCGTCATATTCACAAATAAAGCCTTTAATAAAAGGAACGAAACATGTTTGCCAATAATTGAAACTATATGTTGTATCATATATTTAAAAAGTGTTGCATGCAAATATAAAATTGTCCTTAGTCAAAAAACCTTCTCATAACAATGAAGAAGTCCATTATATATGAAAATTATAATTATTTGTTGTTTAATTCGAAGACTGAGTTTGACTGTCAGCCATATATTGTATATTTGTATATATCCTCATGGGCGGTTAGCCTATTGGAAATTTGAAAATAAACTATATACTATAAACTATTATAAAATGTAAAAAACGGGATTGATGTATGTGCTATAATTATTATATTGTGATTATAGACATATAAATCATCGTACATCGTATATTTATCAAATTCAGAGGTTGAAATTGAGTCTGGTGATAATGATACATGTAATTGTGTCTACGGTGATGGCAGAACACTATCTTGTCATGTGATTTTTATTTCATACAATAAAAGAAGGAAAAAACTATTTTTAGTTTATAGAAATTATATTCAGCAATGAAAATTCTCACATTCTTAAATAATTAATTGGTACCGTTTATGCCCGCCATTATCAGCAAGGAATACATTTCTACGTCGCATAGAATGACTATTGGTAATTTCCTGAACCATATATCACAAATGCTTTTTCTTTTCAGTAATATTCAATAATGGTAAAAAATAATGTTCAATGTCCCTTTAAATCAGATTCTGATAGTGCACCTAACCTCACTCTTAGACTTCTGTCATCCCAGTTAAACAGGCCAGTGCAAACATTATAAAGAATCCTCACGCGAACCGGGAATTACCGAAAACAGCCAAAACTAATTTCTTTTTTCCCAACATATATTTTAGTGATTATGAAAAAATGAATACATAATGTATATAGATCATTAAACCATCAGAAACATCAACACACATATCAAATTTGCAATCCCTTTTTTCAACCGAGTTTTAACCGGAAAATAACCAGGAAATCAACCGATTAATAGAATCACCCTTATTTTCGTTGCGCTATCTGGTGTAATTAAGCGAATGTCAACTTATTGCATTCTTGCATTCTTCATTTGTACCTTTTACATGTGTAACTTGTATATGACAAATCTACTTTCTTGAAAAGTTGTGTGTATTGATAAATCTATGACAAGGAAAATATTGCTACGAATTTTACGAATGTATTAAATAATGCAATTATCAATGTGTAAATTTGGCAGCTAGCAATTGAAGAAATTGAAAAATGTTTGATATATACGATGAGAATGGACAAAATAATACTAATAAATGTGAAAAGGTCAAACATAGTTCCATAATTCTGTAAAAAATATACTCGAAAACTCTTTGATGCAGAGACACATCATATCATCATGTGTGAATGTTATGTCAAGTGTAATAACGATCCTCGAAAACGTTTGAAGTGAAAGTCACATGAAGTTCATTATAGAGCGAAATTTTTAAGTCAAACAAAGGGCCAAACAACATGAACAAAAGGTAATAAATTAGGCAATCAACAATGCATGATGAAGAGGGACAGGAGGTCACCAGATATTATGTCTATAAGACGTTTGGGAACATTCAATTCGGAAATATTTGAGAAACACTGTGTTACAGGAACATTATTACAGTGGAAAACTTTAAGTCAAACAAGGAGCCCTATTTCTGTAATAAATTAGGCAATCAACAATGTGTTGGGTAGAAGGACATAAGATCATAAGTTGTTATGTGTACATGAGGTTTGGGAACAATTAATTCGAAAATATTTGAGACATTATGCAATATTAGAATAACACAATTTGTACATAGGGCCATAATTCTGTAATGATTTAGGCAATCAACAATGATTAGATGGACATAAGGTTTTACTTTCTGAAAGCGGGTGTATATGTTATGATGATGCAAATTAACGTATCTGATTTCATAGACGTGAAGGATTTAAACAAGAGAATCACGAGGACCTGTGAACTCTCTACTGGCTAACAAAGCTTTAATAAAAGTGGATTTCATACAAGTGAAATGCCTGACGACATTCGGACCGACTTTTTGAATTTAATTCAAAACAGTGCTTCTTTGTATCCATGTTTAAGGTGACAGCAGCCATTGTGAATGTTGTGTTGACCTATTTATTTACAAACTTGAAAGTCATAGACTTCGGCATCATCCATGTCATCATACATGCAAGTGATTTACATGATATAAGCAGTTTAGTAAAAACACTTAAAACAAATCGTTCACCTCTTCGATTACACTCTGCGTCATCAATACAAATTCCACTTCATATATAACTCTTCATTTCATAGAACTAAACCATATGTTTAAATCTTCATTCAGCAACCTCGTTATATGTTTCTTCTAATACTATTACCAGGATTTTTAATAATGACTCAAAAGTTTAAGTTACTGCTCTAGGATCATCTGTTTTGAGGAAATACCATATAAAGTCTCCTTTCAGAAATCGCTTAGTTCATTCAAGACGCATGGTGTTTCCCTCTATTAATAAGTGCAATGCTAAGAGGTGCAGTTGTTGCAATTATTTATCTTGCAAGTCCACCATTAAATCAGCTGTTTATGGTAGAATGTGTATTGTGTGTCTAGCTTCATATGTTGATTGACGTACATCTCACGTCATTTATGTTTTGACTTGAAATGCACCACGTTGCGGTATACGATATGTTGGGCAAACAGGTCTATCTTTAAAAGTTCGATTTCGTGAACATAAATATAATGTTAATCCTAAAAACTTAAAAAAATACTTGTACCAACACTTTCGTCAATCAGGTCATACATTTAGTAACGTTACTCTTCAACCGGCTGAATATATAATTTATGATAATGATGCTACTAACAGTTTTAAAATAAAAGCTACACATACAGCAGAACTTAAGTGGATGAAAAACGTACAGACACCATATTCACTCGGTCTTAATGACAATATTTATCAACAAGGATATTTTTCCAAAAGATCCTTATATTGACATTTTTTATATATTTTCTAATCGAAAGCGTAACTCTAGGTCTCATGGTCGTATGCGTAATGGTAACATCAAACGTAAATCGAGTGTAATTATTTCAGTTGATGTTTACATACTATTTTTAAACTGTCTGGAAAGCACTCTGTGCTTTCACGGCTTACTTCACTGTCCATTTCTTCACTTAAGTTGATCGACGAGGAAGCAGACAAAATATTAATTCTCACAGATCCCTTGTATAACACTGCTTCCGTAATTCAAAGCAACACACCACATGTTCTCCGACCCCATATTGAAAAGGAGTCTGATCACGTCAGGCTTTTTCTAAAAATACTATATCTTGATAACGGTATTGATTTCATTGACATGCCTAGTATTTTTCGCGATAATCATGTAGTTGATTCTATCCCTAATATTTCAAAAATTCGGAAAGTCCTGTAATTTGCTATGAGTATAAAAAACCTATTAGCAATATTATTTTCAACAACAAAAAAATAGTTTCTGACCTTGATATAGTAAATAACACTCCTAAGGAATGTGAATGTAACACATCAAAATGTTGTTATGCACCAGCAGGTCATGTCATCACTGGTAATTTTAAAATTGTTGATAAACGTATTCGGCATCTGTTTTTGAAAGATCCTAAGTATAGATTACCTTCCACTATCGATTGTAATGCCTGCCGTGCTCAGATAACCCAATCCATTGAGGAGTTTAGTATAAAATTGTGTCGTAGAGAACATGCGGACCCAAATTCTCTTTCTACTTGGAAAAAGTCAATTTTTAAAAGTATAGATACACGTATTAACTTTTATAATGCCAACCCCTCGTTATTTCGTCCGAGACCTAGGTTTTCCTTTCGTAATTTAAAATCGGGAATTCAAGAATTTCAGGGAATTCTAGAATTTCATAATAAATTTTAGTCCCTGCAGATGAATCAGCTAATAATGTAATTATTGTTTGACGCCTACATTACGTCAATGTTTTATCTCTGGAACTCGGTAGCACTAATTCATATACTCCAGTTCATTCTACTGAGGATGATGTTGTTTCCACACATATCACTCGGTGCACTACTTTCAAGGCTTGGGTAGACGAAAAAGCAGAACAAACTGCCAACTATGTACTGGATTCCTAAGTTATATAAACATCCGTATAAGGACCGCTTTATTTCGAATTCTAGTGCATGCACCACCAAAAACATCTCCAAACTTTTGTTAACTTCTTGTCTTACTGCCGTTAAAGATCACGTGAAACAATATTGTGATAAATCTTATGAAAACTCTGGGATTAATTTGTGTTGGTCTATTAACAATTCAGGAGACGTTCTTGATAAATTTGCAATAAACGTCAAGTTTCATCTTTTAGCACTTATGAGTTCTCTACACTATATACAACCTTACCACATCACCTCATCAAAGAATAGCGTATTGCTCTTATTCACAAAAAACTTTCGCTAGGGAAAATACTACATTTTTGGCCTGTAATAATATTAACGGCAGTTTAGACAATTACACTATGTGGACTTTCCAAGAAGTTTGTGAAGCACTCATCTTCTTATCAGATAATATTTTCATCAGGCATGGAACGACCGTTTATAGACAAATTATTGGTATCCCTATGGGTACGAAATGTGCACCCCTTGTTTTATATGGCTATGAAAGACATTTCATGTTGAGTCTTTCACCAGATACCCAGGAAGGTGTTTGAGGCTTTGAATGACACCTCTTGGTATCTGGATGACATGTTAAACATTGACAACCCTTTCCTTTCTACTATGGTTAACAATATATACCCTAAAGAACTTCAACTTAACAAAGAGAATATTCTTGATACTAACGTTTCTTTTCTTATTTAAATCTCTCCATTGTAAATGGTGAAATAATTAGTAAAATATATGACAAGAGCGAGGATTTTAATTTTGATATTGTTAATTATGCGCATCCCAGAGCAACTTCTTATGAGGTCTATGTGTCTCACTTTATTCGTTTTTCTAGAGCTTGTACTCGAGTCGAGGACTTTAATATTCGTAATCTTCGTAGAAGCTACTCCAACAGGGTTACCGTTACCATAAACATCGTAAAACCTTTGCAAAATGTTATTATCGTAAACCTGATCTTCTTTACAAATATAAAATAAAATACAGTTCGCCAATATGCTTTCCTTTTTAATTGTGCGATGACCGGACAGGATGTGGACCCTATGATGACGTCTACCTAAAGCCAAAAACGACGGTGACGTTTGATGCTTGTCTGCAATATTGTCGTGTCCTCAATGGTTTATTCTATTGTTGCTCTGGCTTCTACCCAGTCATTGAGTACCTTCTTTGTGGCTTTCTAGGCTATTTATTTTTGTATTTTTATATACACGAGCATCTTTGTGTTTCATTTATATTGCTTATTAATTATTGGGTTGACATTAGGGTAATTGCGACCCTCGACGGCCTTTTTTGCCACTGACCGATCCAAGGAGGTAGCTCTATTGGCAACCCTTTTGTGTTTGTGTTGTCTTTTTTGGCCTTTTATTCATCTTTAAAAAAATTCTTTGTTTCTGTGTGTGTTTGTGGTTGACTGTCGTCCTTGAATACTGCTTTTCCTGTTCGATTTTTATATCTATATGTATGTAGCAACGGCTAGCTTTAAATGGTCGCAATCTTGTATTTTACGTTGACTTAATTTTTACAAAACTTGAAAGCCGTAGACCTCACCATCATACATGTGATTTCGTTTAAAATCATCCAATCCGTTTAAAAGAGGATCATACGAGTGACCATGTCAGGCTAACGGTGTGATTATGATCTTGTATTTACCTACTCGAGGAGATACACTCTTCTAGAACATGTTACATCACGACAAATACATTCTTGACACGTTATGATATCACAGTTGCATATTTAAACAGTCTTACCACAATTTCTTTCATCGCTGTTGTCTGCGCAATCGTTGATCTTATCACACACGTAAAGCACCTTAATCCATTCTCCACTGCCACATTGGAATACATCCCATCTGTTTTCTGAGGTAATATTTCCCTCTGGCAGAGTAGAGATGACATCTAAATGAAATAAGTTACATATCATATTCGGGAAGATAACGGGTCAATGTTTCATCATGAGTGCACATTGGCATGCTGTTTTTGGCAGATAAGAAACCGTGGAAACAATGATTTTAGCGATGTTTTAAATAATTACGTACGGTGGAAAACAATGCTACGAAATATTTAATATTCATACACTAGATCATGTTCGTTTCAATTTACACTACTCGCAAAGAATAGTTTAATGATTTTCAGAACATAGTGGCGTATACTAGTAAAAGAATCTGAATTAACTTTACATGTTCTACCTGTATTTGCATGAGATGTCCATTCACACAATATGTCATTGTTAACATAGGCGCAGCCTTCGTAACCTCTCCACGTTAGAACTTTATCAGGCAACATGAAGCACCTGTCCTTTGTGGGTTGGTTTGATAACCTTTATTACAAAATAAAACTCAAGTTATGATTTACTTCTAAAAGTTACTATAAAGGTCGAAAATAAAATAAATATCATTTAAGGACCACAGTTAATCAGAAACACGCATCCAAACAATCAAAAATTACAAGGATAAATAAGATATGACACAAATGGGGATACCGCCTTGAAATAGTAAGTGGCTAAAATGCCCATAGGGGTTTATAACAGGTTATAGGCTGCACCGAATCTCACCTTTACCCTATTTGTCATCCCAATAATAATACAGGACATTGTAAATAAACAAATCCCTGACATGCTATATCCTCTATCATACTAGGCATCAGTAATAGGCAATATAAGTAAATCACAAAAATGAGCATGCATTTATGAATATAAAGAACAACTAAACAATCTCAAAGCAAATAATCTGATGACTAGGCAAATGTCAGATTAACAAGATAAATAAAGGTTATTTGATGATTATGGTGACGGTAGCCCTGATGGTATAGCTTGTATACAGGTAACGAACAGGAAAGACGTCAACTCGACTACAAACTCTAGAAAAATGAATAAATAGAGAAACATAGTATCTAGGGTCCAAAACCCAAGAGTGCTGACCTTATCGGGATAAAAACAAAACGTTCCCAACTGTATATTATATATTTCTCTTTATTGTTAGAAGCGTCCCTGAAGGTTTTTAAATCCTTAATGTAGATTTTAAGATCAGACAGTTGTGAAAATAAATAAAACTGTTGATTTCTTGAATGCTGATATCTGCAAGAATTTAACAACAATTTATTTTGTCTGTATATGCCTTATTCCCTTTATCGCTTTATGTGTAATGATACTTTGCACTAAATGACAAATTAATAAAGTGATGTATATGTTTATTTTCCGTTATTTGCTGTGATTTGTTTAAAGCTATTTAAAAGAGTGTGGGTAGACAGTAGTTATAAGCCATCGTGTGTGTGGGTCATAGAAAAACTTACCAGGTATGGCCTGTATATATGTGTGTGTGTGTGTGCGTGCGTGCGTGAGTGCGTGCGTGCGTGTGGATTTGTTTTGTACCGACCACTTACCAACGCATTTGAACAGGCAACCCTAGACACCAACTTCGACACAGCGGCTCGCCCAATAGCAGACGTGTTAGCCCACTCGGCCACCTAGTCACCTATAAAGATTGATTTCGGAAACCGGGTGATGCTAAAGCATTACTCTTGAATGCGTCGGATATCTTCGGGCGTTTCCGTCAAATAACGACAACCATAGCTTATGTTGATACGATAGAGGATTCGCATTACATGACATCACATGTTAGCCCACTCGGCCACTTAGTCAACCTATAAAGATTGATTTCGGAAAAAGTGTGATGCTAAGGCTCTACTCTTGAACGCGTCGGATATTTCGGGCTTTTCCGTTTAATAACGACAACCATAGCGTATATTGATACGACTGTTTTACGTCTATGTTTCGTACAATATGTTGCGTGTAACATGGCAGGTATGGACTGTAGTTAGTTTCCGTTTAATAACGACAACCATAGCGTATATTGATACGACTATTTTACGTCTATGTTTCGTACAATATGTTGCGTGTAACATGGCAGGTATGGACTGTAGTTAGCTACTTCACGCTTTTTGACGCAATAGTTGTCACACAATGATCTTAGGTAGAAACGTATTGGTCGTACATAGCTCTTGATAGCACTTGATGAATAACATGCTAATCCATTTTCCAGTTGAAACATATTCACCATTTGCATGCTATGTTCATGTTCCGTGGGGAAGCGAGAATTTTCATAACGTTGTTGGCGGAGCTAATGCAGGGCCGTTCAATTAATTTATATGTGCGTTAATTCATGTACAATTATAGGTGTTTTACAATTTATCTCTGGAAAGGGCAAACTTTTTAAGGGTCCTTTATTGTAGATATGAACATTGCTTCTGTTGCCACGTGTGGCACGGAATGAACGTGGAAAATGATTGTTTGGGCCGGGAAGTTGTTGCACAGTCGCTTTGCTAGAACCAGTCTTATGAAAATGGCGAGATTCACAGGAAATATGTGGTCAGTATATCTCTTTTATGCAGTTTTAGTGTACATTTGTATTCAATGGGCGTCGCCATTTTGTTTGGTGATATTGTTACATCCGATCAACTTGTTTAAGTTTCTCAAACATTGACTTGATACAACTAACATATGGAGTTAACCTTATTAAATATAGTTATAGTAGTCGATCATTAATTATAATACAAGATTAAATTGATAACGTTGTATTTTAGGTAAACTGGTTAACGATGAGATGATTGATATATATATATATACCTATATATATGCCGATGCGTATAAATGACGTTGTAGAATACATATACACTGCTACACGTCATAATTAGAGAGTGGCTCACATTTATTTACTAGATAATGATTTGTTTATGTTACGATGATTATATACGAGTGTTGTGTTAATAAACCGACGTCTTAAAGTATGTATCGTTACAGCTTAAGCCTCCTGGAGGTGTATAGGCCCTTTAGGTGCTTCAGCGTATAACGTAATGAGCAGGTGGAGACGGTCCCAGTACCAGGTGTTCGTAGAAGCGACAAACCCCAGAACACTTGTTTGGCCCGTCATCAAACCTCATTGGAGGAGCATCATATCATAACCTCGTTGGAGACTAATCCTCACGTCATCATCCCTTATAGAAGTATTTTGATGACAATCAACGCTAACTGGGGTCGCGCATCATGTTCATCAACTCACGCGCATCAGATACATTGCGTTAGATCATAATTCTTTGTAACGTTACTGATCATAAACATTGTTGTAACTTCAACAACACGTTCATTTCCTCTATAGATAGTCAACGTATTCAGTATTCGTGATACTACTTCGAACGTCTTATACTTTCATGAGAACAGTCTTTTTGATCTTTCATCTGTGTAGTCGCTTGTTTTTCTTTGATAATTGTATATACCTTTAACATATTTTAAAAGTTGCATCAAACTTCTGTAAATGCAGTCACCGACATTGATTCATTCCTGTTTTAGTCCAAACCACTAGGGTCATACGACAAGTCTGTAACATGCGTGGATGTATTATTGGATGTAACTTGTCACTTATAGCCTGTATCTGTACGAGTGTGGGCTTCTTCTGTGTTCTATACATTTCGTGGGTGTGGACTTACATGTAACATGACAGGTATGGGCAACTTGTATCCCAATGCATCTAAGTGTCTTAAAATACATGGGTATATATTCAGATGTAACATGACCGGCATGGCATGTTTCTGTTTGGATGTGGGCAACTTGAAGCCCACTGTCTCTATGTTCTGTACAATGCAGCGTTATAATACTTATGTGTAACATGACAGGTATGACCTACATCAGTTTGAGTGTAGGCAAATTGACGCCTACTGCGTTTATGCTCCATACAATAAGTAGATATATAATTACATGTAAGTGTAACTTGACCGTTATGACCTGTATCGGTTTAAGTGTGGGCAACTTGAATTCTTCTGCGTTTATCCTCCATACACTAAGTGGGTATATACTTACGTGTAACATGACCCGGTTGACCCTTATCTGTTTGGGTGTGCACACATTGAAGAACAGCGCCTTTGTGTTCCGTTCAATACGTGGGTATATATTTATGTATAACATGACCTGTATGGACTGTTTCTGTTTTCGTGTGGGCAACTTGAACTCTAATGTCTCTATGTTCCAAACAATAAGTTGGTATATACTTACGTGTAACACGACCGGTATGACTGATATCTGTTAGGGTGTAGGCAACTTGAGGCCGACTGGCTTTATGTTCCTTACAATACGTGGGTATATTATGTGTGCATGACATGAACTGTATGACATGTATCTGACTGGGTGTTAGCAAGGCGAATCCTTCTGCGCCTATGTCCTGTAGCATACGTGCTTATTTTCTGATACGAAACCTAATGTACGGCCTGCATCTGTTTGGGTGTGGACAACTTGAAGCCCTCTGCGTCTATGTTATGTACAATAAGTGGGTGTTATCTTACTTTTAACTTTACATGTATGGCCTGTATCTGTATGAGTGCGGGCAAATGAAACCTTATGACACTATGTTCTGTAAATTATGTGGGTGTGGTCTTGCGTGATTTATGGCATGTATGACCTGAATCTCTATTTGGTGTGGATACTTTGAGCCCACTTCATCTTTGTTCTGAACAATCCTACGCATTACTCGGTCCGTGTATTACCTTTCATACCCCATCCAATCCGTTCTCCAAGAAGAAAAAACAGGGTTGGCTTGGGTATGAAATTAAACCTAAATTTCGGCTTAATAAGTTTGAATATTGTAAAATTAAAACATTTTATAGGCAATTGTAAACAGGTTATCGTATTGTTTCAGTAAAAATGTTTCTAAACGTGTTTTATTGTCGAAATATCCGTTATAAAATCCTGCTAATATAAGGTTTCCCATCGCTTAATAGAATTAAGGTGGTACCACGTAATGGTGTAACATGACAGGTATAACCAGTGTTTGTCTGGAGTTTTGGCAACTTGAAGACCCCTGCCTCCATGTTATGTACAATATGTGGGAGGATACTTACGTCTGTCATGACTGTTACAGTACAGTAACATTGAAGAACCTTTTTGATTGTCAAGTTCCACTACGAACTACTATCACAGAATGTTTAGTGGTTTTGTCCACTCTGTCTATAGGCGACTCTATTGATCCATATCAATATATCCCATAAGATGCTGCTCTGGATATCGAAATTAAAATCAACTCTATTGTCATAAATTTAAGTTCAGATTATCATAGTTCAAATGCGTTTAAAAAGAGTATGAAGGGAGAAAACTGGATATCACCGAACACAACAAATACACTGTCTCGGCTTGATTGAGAGGTTTCACGAACAGTAATGACAACTGCTTGCTACCGTTCACGCCCTCTAGCATCGGATTGAGCAGATCATGTCAACAGTTCAGACATTTGAGCTATCCCGAAGATGGTATGCCTATGACGGTGAACATGAAATCTTCAACGATGTATTTTTATACCATTCTTTGGCCAGCGGCGTATGGTCAAAGTTTCTAAAAATATGCTTTGTCCTAATCAAGAAAACAATGGGCGAAATAAACAAAATGGAATTTAGTTGGGAGCAGAGGTTATGAAGCCTGTGTATCCCAAGAAACAGTCAAAATACTAAATTAAAAAGCAGGCATCATATCCTTAGGGTGATTAAATAATACGCAGAACCTTTAAAGCATGGAGTAATGGAACCACCTATATGAAATTAAAGTAAGAAAACAAAAGTAATTGAGAATATACCACAGATATCTGTTAATAAATATGGGCTCAGCGAGTTCCGATTGCAAGCACGGGGAGACGTAATACACTGAAAACAACAACACAATTTAACATTACGTGTAATACCAATGGGTAAAAAATGTCTACCATGGATGTCGTATTTATGAAGAGATTTAAATATTGTACTTAACGAATTCTCAAAATGCAATTGGCCATGTTTGATCAACCGTCACATTTCTGATCCTAAACATTAGACAATTGACTCTCCAAGGGTTAGGAAGTATATATATATATATTTTTTTTTTAATTGTGCCTCCAGACGAGTGTGTTATGATGTAGAGATACAGTTCATCAACGTGTGTTGCAGCTACCTTTTTTAAGGAGTGAATGTATAGGCTTGATTTCTTTGTATCTCGTCATAGCTAGGCGCCCTGCCGTAGTTCGTCCGAAGGTTGTCTGTCCTTGGTAGTTCACAAATATTTCTCCCTATATATAATTCTGCCTTGTGAACGTGAATCTCTTACGAGATCCCAATTTCGAAAGTTGCCGTAGTGAGTTCAAAGTCTTTACCTTTATTATATTTACTGAATTCGCAGTATCCCCAAGATTCGGCACCTTTCATTGTCACTGTCTCAATATAGCTGTGTGTGGTTGAATGCTTAAATGTGACCCACTCATATGAGCTATAATTGTATATATGTATGCGTCTATATGTTAATTGTGCCTCCAGACGAGTGTGTTATGATGTAGAGATACAGTTCATCAACGTGTGTTGCAGTTACCTTTGTTAAGGAGTGAATGCATACATTGTATTTCTGTGTATCTCGTCATAGCTAGGCGCCCTGCCGTAGTTCGTCCGAAAGTTGTCTGGCCTTGGTAGCTCACAAACATTTCTCCCTATATATAATTCTGCCTTGTGAACGTGAATCTCTTATGAGATCCCAATTTCGAAAGGTGACGTAGTGAATTCAAATTCTCTCCCTTTATTATATTTACTGAATTCACAGTATCCCCAAGATCCGGCATCTTTCATTGTCACTGTCTCAATATAGCTGTGTGTGGTTGAATGCTTAAATGTGACCCACTCATATGAGCTATAATTGTATGTATGTATGCGTCTATATGTTAATTGTGCTTCCAGACGAGTGTGTTATGATGTAGAGATACAGTTCATCAACGTGTGTTTCAGCTACCTTTTTTAGGGAGGTAGTGAATGCATACGCTTGATTTCTGTGTATCTCGTCATAGCTAGGTGCCCTGCCGTAGTTCGTCCGGAGGTTGTCTGACCTTGGTAGTTCACAAATATGTTTCCCTATATATAATTACAAGGAACACCAAACAACTTAACTTTTGCTTAACTTCACGTGGATAAGTCACAGATTAGTACCTTTCAAAATCTTATAAATGAGGTCAACGCAACACCCAAGTTGGCCGCCACTGCTACAAATTATAAAACAAACAATCTGTTCAAGAACTGTTACACATATTTAGAATTTGTTTTCCCACAATTGAACACTAGGTTGTGTTTCAGTGGCCCTATTCGGTCAATTATCATCTTTTTCTTTTATCTTTAAAAGTTTAACACATTGAATTTCAGATCATATTGCTCCCTTAAACACTGACTGCATCACATAACCTCTCAACCCCTCCTAATCCCCCTCACATACCTTCTTCCTACCTCTAAATTATACTATTTTCATAGTAATAAAAAAGAGGTCGAATCTCTTTTAACCTTATTCCGCTAGCTGTTTCTGCCGTTTTACGCCATTTTCGACTTATTATTTCTGCATTAAGTTTGGATTAAGTTAATTTAAATTAGGACATGGAACCGTGTCCTATCAATATAATTATAACTGTAACTGTTATTGTAGCACGGCCAACGTACGAGCTCGCCCGCCCCTCATTTTCATTTCCATGTTCAAACTCAGTTGAGGCCTTTTGGAAGGCACCACTGATTGAACAGTCTAACAGGCTAATAATAATAATAATAATACTCTTTGTAAATAAACTATTTTGAAATGTTTAGAAATTCTTAAAAATACTCTGGGATAAAAATCAAAGTTTCAATGTTTGTATATAGAAATATGAAAAAACTGAAAACTAATCTTCTCCTAACAAAAAGCAAAGTACATTTGTTGACAACATATTTTCAGAAACGATATCTATATCAAAGATTATGAAGTGAAAACCCCAGGGTCAAAAACGGTCTGTCTAAAGAGTCAAAAGTCATATACAGAGATGTATAGAATAAACGCGTGAATACCTTATTCTCAAATTAAGTGTGACCGTTGTATTTTAGAAATGATCAATTGTCAAGTGGGAAAGTGTCGATTCTTACGGATGGCGAGAGGTATATAATACTGGCTGTACCCAGGAAAAATAGGGTGGCTTCCTTTAGCACAAACATATCGACCGTCATATGTGGTTTAACATGTGCTAAAATGACGTAAAACACCATCCGAATGACCAATACTGCTTAGACTATGCTATCACATACATTTTTCTTTCAGACCTCTTGTTTGGTTAAACGTTTCAGACCTCTTGTTAAAGGTGCCATACCTCTTGTTTTTTTAAGTTAATTATTTCGATCTGGCACTTGATCACTACAATAAACCATATGTCTACCATATGTAGGAACATAAAGAAGTGTAACATATCGGAATCTAATATATGCTTACGCATAGTTTCCGTTTATCTTACCAGTTCGTGTACGTCAGTGGCGATCCGTCGGCCCACATGAAATCTGCATGAGTTCTATTCCCGTTCACTTTGTATAGACCTATACCTGAGAAATGTATAACATGTTTCATGTAAATCTGTTCAAAATCTTGTACTGAAATTTAGGCTGAAATTTCTTTCAAAACCTTCATAAACTTAATGGAATTGCATCGTTTTGTTCCTTTATAATATACAACGCTATCATTATATGTTACTACTATCAGACTTTAAATTAGCAATAAAATACACGGAAAGCGCTGGTTGGATTATATAATATGTATATAATGTAGTATAATTGAAGGTTTAAATTATTTTACAATTATTGTTTATTATTGTTTGTAAAGTAAAATTGGTCAGATACTGACAGTCGTAGAATGGTTGTCATCGTTATAATTCAAAGAAATGTTATCTAGTATACCCTCTCTCCTCTCTCTCTCTCTCTCTCTCTCTCTCTCTCTCGTTCAATATATTTTGTTTATCTCTTTCTTTTTTCTCTCTCTCTCTTTCTCTTTATAGCTCTTTCTCTATTTCTCTTCGTTGTTTTCTCTCACTCTCTATCTTTCTCTTGCTCTCTCTCTCTCATTTTCTCTCTCTATCTCTCTCTCTCTTTGTTTTCCTCTCTCTGTGTTGCTCTCTCTCTGTCTCTATCTCTCTGCCTATCCCTCTCTAATTGTTGCTCTCAGTCTGTCTGTGTTGCTCTTTCTGTCTCTATCTCTCTTGCTCTCTCCTATGTATGCTCAGAGAAGTCTGATACACGGAACCGACCGGGTGACATGCCCATTTGACTGACGAGGCTTAGAGAAGTATTTTAATTTAAGGACATTGAACCAGACGAGAATGTGTTTATTACCTTGGCCCTCTTTTCACATACTACATTTTTTGTTATTCTCATACATTGCCATATGTTCTAATCATTCTACACCCAAATGCAGCACAACCATATAACCAATCGTAACGTAAAACTATTAGTGTTTAATTGCTTTTGATGATTGGTTATATATTTGCAAATTGATGTAGGTAAACGACTACCGAAAAAGAATAGGTCAATGTTTTGTTTTGTTAAAAGCAAACATATAAGTTCAAAATAACATATAATATATAAGTAATATAAGGTAACAATAAACAATAAAACATGATGCTCAGTATTAACTAATGCCAGTATGTGTAGTTAACATGGAAAAACTTCATGGTCAAGGAAATCATAAACACTTGTCGAAGTTTATTTTGTGGCATACCTACGACTAACGACCATTCTCTGTAATTGGCATCAATATATTCAACAACCATGTCTTCTTTTCTTTTACTATTGATGGTTATTAGTTGACCCTTCCTTTTTGTACAATCCTTTGATTCTACTATGGCAAAACAGGATTTTCTGTTGAAGAAAAAATCAATCTCCCGTTTTGTTTGTATTGCATCAATAATATATTTTACAGCTAAGCTAGAATAACGAAGAGACAATGAAAGCTACACATTGTATTTAATTATATGCAAGCATATTAAAGTCAAAATGATCCTGGATTTATAAATAGAGGTGATAACATAAATACTGAAAAGTGGATCCCTTGAAACCAACAAACACAAGATAAAAGTAGCAGACTTGGTTTTATTGAGTCTGTTCATGAGAAGTAATGTAAAGTGCTACACCTTTCACGCCTCCTAGCACCGTCTTAAGCGATATTCTACTTTTAAACCACACATATTGAGTTTGATTATCCCAAAGGACCAGTAAGTTATACATTTAACACTACTGGTTTGTAGTCGGGGAGTTGGTGCTTGATTTATTGTTTCAAGATTGTCATATGGCCCTTTAAGAATACATAACTTACCTCCTAAGTATATTACATAATAACACGATAGTTGTTATTATATTCACATCTACTATGCGTCTGCATTAAACTATTGCTTTATATCATCTCGGATCATGCAATTATATTGACATTGATATTGTACTTACTTGCAATAGCCACGTTAATAAAAATCTATAAATGCATTGAAGGAGATAATTGAAACTAAACAATAAATAAATATTCTTAGTATAGTCACAAATCATATGCAATTGTAAGGATTAACTGCCATATTTCGATCTTTTATCGGGATATGAAAAAGTATAAGGTAGTTTGAGTTCGAGAATACACATACGATGGGCATTCATTATATAACGCAACTATGGTCCTAAAATTTAATTATGGTCCATTGTTGTAGTTATTGATAAGGATTATGTTAAAATGACCTTTCCCCCATTAATTTATAAAGTTTCAGATACTTCGATCCAATAAAAAAACGGGAAAAAAACATTTTGACTAAAAATCTGATTTCGACGGCCAATATGAACTTTTTCTGCCTAAACCACAAACTTTTATAACTTCCATAAAATTATGAAAATGTTAGTAGTTTTTATTTGTAATGTGTTTATTTTTGGGTTTATTGCTCCTTAAATGTTGTCAGTGCGACAAAATATCGCTTAAATGTTATGCTAAAAAGCGAAGAGCAACTTCAGGCTTTAATATTTTTGGAGGGGTATAACTAAAATTGTTGATTTTATATTAAATCTTAAGAGTCTCCCTTTCATTCGTTACCCATGTATTTAAAACCATTTTACGTCATATCTTCAAACTGAATTTGACTATTATTTTTTATCGGAATGTGATATTTTCAGGACTTTTATATTTCCAAGAAAACGGCATTTCTTGCCTTGAACTATATCTATGTTTAGTATTGAAAACATCGTTTACGTAATATTTAAACATACTTCTAGTTACAACAAAAGTTTGAATAAATTACTTTGCTGCAAAATGCATTTTTTTATGAATCCAACATTACGACCTATGTAAATTCATTAAACGTTTCTGCCGCATTTTAAGGCAGTGTATAAGAATATGTCTCTAACAAACAGTCGTCATAGACTTATATCTTCACTGATTTTAATAAAAATTTCAGAACGTGTCGCTAGAGGTTCATTCTATAAGAACATTTTCAAATTTCGTGTTTAAGCCTCACCCAACGTTAATACGACGGCTAGTTGCATTACATATTGAACGCTTCTCGTATGTACGACTTTTATAAACTTTACATTTTTGTTGTCGATGTTTTGGTGAAACAAACTATTTAGTTATTAAATATTATTTTACTCATTTGAATATATTAATATTCTGTTAAAAGTTTATAACGATACGAACCAATGGTATTGACCACAATATTGTATTACATACTCACTGGTCTATTTTCCTTGCCTGAATCCTACCATCACATCTTCTGTACCTTTCAGATGTACATTCGTTCATCACATCCATATCTGAACACGAAATACTGAATAATTACTTAGTATTCCAATATTCCCACATAACCTTTGACCGAATAGTGCAGTTCGGCGCTGATATGGTCCTTGGAGACACTGTTTCTCCTACGAAAGATCTCCGTACGTTTGGTATTCCTTGAGCATACATTTGTCATTTTAAATTTTGTGCAGAAGACGCACTTAAGGCATTTTTCTGTACTAAACTCATGAAATTCTAACCACGTAAAAACTTTTTTCCAACACGTGTTGGTTGTCCGTTACCTTGTTGCCATCGTGGAGCTCATTTACAGGTTTTTGTTATTGATTCTGCAGAACCGCTACAGAGACTATGTACTCGACTATCGTTTTTACGAACTTCGCCTTATTCGGCGTGAAAAAGCTCAGAATTTAGTTATTTAACACTACCGGAGACTGCCATTTTAGCGAGAGGTATTTTTAAAGCTGATATACCAGCAATTCCTCACTAAGTATATGTACGTTTTTTAATTCAGTAAAGTTATATTTATCTTGGACTATAAGCATCGGTATCTTATTATATATAAATGTTTATCTTTAAATAGTAAACGCCTAAAGAATGACCACCAATAAAGTTAACATATGTGTATGACTGAACTGTTGAATCTATTCCAAACGGTGGCAGAATATATCAAATATGTAGTCTTATCAGGCATATCTATTAACAAAGTATGGCTAGTTAACACATTAACGAACCAGCTTGAGATGATTAAACAGAAATGACGGTGGATATTTCTAGTTTTTGTTTGTAGGTGAGAAAAACAAAGTGAGCTTGGATGAACAGTGACTTGACGAAAATGACAGTAAAATACGACTCGAGAAGATATGAATTTATGTCAAACTCTGGAGTGAAAGTGGAAAATACTGCGTTGCCTGACACCACTAACATAAAAACAAACGGTGGCAGAAGATATAAAATATGTAATGTTACCGGGCATATCAATTAACAAAGTATGGATAGTTAACACAGCTTGAGATGATTAAAAAGAAATTGAAGGTGAGAAAAACAATGTGAGCTTGGATAAACAGCGACTTGACGACAACGACAGTAAAATACGACTCGAGAAGATATGAATTTATGTCAAACTCTGGAGTGAAAGTCGAAAATACTGCGTTGCTTGACACCACTAACATAACAAACACCAAAATGGCCAACTTACCAATTTCCTTGCATTTTCGTGGCCAGAAATAACTGTATTGTACCAAAAAGAATGCGTATAGCCTGGACATGTCGCAATCAGAATAGAAAAGTAGAAAAGTAGACTTAATTCATAACAGCCAAAGAACATATACAAAGTAGTGTGTCGTAAGACCTTGAAATTAAATTATTGTTGACATGAAAACATATTTATCTTTGTTTTTTGCATTTTGTAATGCAATTCGTGTTTTGCAGTACGGTGCTTTTATTTAATAGTCTATTAACACAATCTTAATGTTTGATAGTACAGTTCCATGTATAACCATTTCGCTAAACATGCCAATGAATACTGATTTTTTGTTAATTAACACATTTAGTGAAAAAATACTATAGAATAAAATGTTTGCACTTATCTGACCTTTGACCACTTTTTCAAGTACTGCAACGTTGAAATGTAATTCATTTTTGTTCTGATGCAGTATCCAAATATTTTAGAATAGTTATTTATATATAAATTAAAGAACGAACATTGATAATATACCACAATAAGGGTTTAAGTAGTAATGTTTGCACTAATTTGACCTTTGTCGTAGCTGTTGACCCGCAAGATGGAATTTACACTTGTTTTCTTTCCTTCTTCCTTTTGGGAATTCTTCTTATGTCTCTCTCATAGTCAGAATGTCATGATACCTCGTGTTTAAACCGAGATTATAACCCAGGCTACTTAGTTTACCGTACTAGCGCTTTACTAACTAAGCTCTACATTTACCCGTTTACATATACCCCCACTAGACTGAATTCTTCAAGGAATGTCTATTTATTCAGGAGGACCACAGCTGGTGTTTCTCAGTATGATCCCGGACGACCCCACCCCCTAAAATATAATATTACAAATTCATTATTCATTTAGTGTATACAAGCGCCAATATAACACTTCATGCGTGATTAATCAATGCAGTTGTATACACGTTTTACAAATTATATATACTTATTATTAACTCGAATACTTTCTTGACTATGGAAGAGTCACAAGAAGTAATTGTATTGGCATCATGCAAACTAAACCGCCAAATAACGACAAAATTACACCACAAAATGGTGTATCAAAATTCTACCCAGTCGTACAGGTCATATAATAATGTTTATGTGCAGATTAAAAGTACAGGTTTATTAAATAGTTTTTAAAATACCCGTGATTGAATATTCCTAAAATGAATTATGGTAACTCAGTTTGACGCTCCAGTTTTTGGGGTTGGCTTTGCTGGTTAAAGCCGTTTATATTTTGTCTATAGAGTTTGGATCCTCACAATATGCAAGTTATATAAATACGTCGTCATTAGTAGGTTTCGAAACGGTATACATATGTTGTAAAATGTGGCTGTTGTTGGCGGGATAGCTAATTTAAATAAGTAGAGAAGTTAATAATTACCACATCCTTCTTCGTCAAATCCATTCTTGCAATGAGATATCCCGTCACATATCAGATTGTACGGTATACATGAACCATCCGTACATTCAAAGCTTTTAGCGTCGGAACAGCCAATACCTATAATTTAAAAGAATCAAGTATCCACATTGGCATACTTAATGTACATGGCGACTCGTACTAACATTTTCTTAAATAAGTCATGTAGGGCGTTAACGGTTTAATGGTATCAGTTCTAATAACCCGAGGAATGGGATACATTGTCAATTAACTATAAGATAATTTATATCCAATTCGCATTGTGTGATGGTTTTATAAATAACACTCATCGCGCTATTTTAATAACTAAACGTATCATAATCACTGGGTTTGCAGACAGGGCTTAGCCCAATAAACGATAAAGAAATGAAACTGTTTGAGCAAAACTAAGATATAACATTACTACCATAGAGTATGGTAAAACGATTTCTCGCAAACTTCTTATCTATTGTAGAAATATATATTGATGTATACATAAATGTCGAAAAGGCATTCAAATGCAGAAATGCAGCATTCAAGGACCACAGTCAACCAAAAACACGAACTAAAACAAATACCAGTCTCATAGAAGAATAAAAGATAATATGATATCACTAACACAAATGGGTTGGCAATATGGCTACCGCATTGGAACGGTAAAAAAAAAGTCGCTGAGGATTTCAACCTGGTTCTAGGATACACGAATCCTCACACTTACCCTACTGTCATCTCAATAAAACGGGACAATGCAAACAAAGATATCCCCACCAGGTTATATTCTTTAACAAACAAGGCAAATTTAATAGGCAATATAAGTGTAACACATACATGATCATGTATACATGCATATAAAAAAGCCTAGAAAGCCACAAAGCAAGACTTAGTACTCAATTTCATAGACAATATTTAATACAAATATCAAACGCTACCGCCATTTGAGGATTTAGGTAGACGTCATCATAGGGTCCACACTATGTCACGTAATCGCACAATCAAAGGGAAAGCATAGTGGCGAACTGTCATCAACCAAACCACTAAACATGCATTGCTTTTCAAAATGATAGGGTTATAACCTCGTTTACAAGCATGCATTAACGTGATAATGACCTTATTCTTATGATAATTATATTGATCTTACTGGACATCACACCACTATAGAAGTCCGGTTGTAAGTCAGGTTGTGATAGTCCTGGTCGCAAAAGAGTTCTTAATTTTTTTTTATATTTTAAAAGTAGATCAGAGCTACGATAATAACATATTGCAAAGGTTTATGGTAACGGTAGCTCTGCTGGAGTAGCTTCTTATTTACTCCTCAACACGACTACACGCTCTAGAAAAATGAATACTTTGAGAAACATAAACCCCATAAGAAGTAGCTCGAGGAACATAAATATCTATGTGGGGATAATTAAAAATGTAAAAATTAAAATCATCTCTATTGTCATAGATTTTACTAATCATTTCACCATTTTCAATAGATAGATGTAAATCAAGAAAGAAGCGACAGTATCATACATGTTAGCTTTGCTGCGTTCAATTTCTTTAGAATAGATTGTATTAACCATTGTAGTAGAAAAGAAAGGATTGTAAATGTTCAATATGTCATCCAGACACCGAGAGGTGTCACAAAAGGCTTCAATTAGATCTGCTTGAGTATCTGGTGAACGACTCAGCATGAAATGTCTTTCATAGCAATACAAGAACAAGTCTGCGACAAGAGGTGTACACTTTAAACTCATCTTTTCAATTATAAAGAGGGGTAACAAATGTATACCGAGACAACCGTTATAATGTTTCTGGTCCAGTAATTGCTTAATACAATAGTTTAATGGTCCAAAACATAAAACATAACTTAAGGGCATGAAAGGGAGCAACCTCTTTTCACTACCGTTCACGAAGTCTCAATCAAACCTAAACTGCAATATTGTTTGTATTTATTGTATTCGGCTATTTTCAAATATCTCCTTTTATACTATTTTTTTGTTATTTAGTAGGTAACTATAATCAGTTAAAACTTTTATATATATCTTAAAATTGAATATGATACAGTTAGTGACTTTAATATGTCTTATTAGGTTTTGTGTGGCAAACTGATATTTGTATATCTTATGTATATTTTATTAAAAGACTGATTTCGTTTTTTATGAAATTAATACTATAGTATACCTGAAAAAAAGAGTATGATAATGGACCTTTGGAAACGGCCGAAAACGACACACACGAATTATTGCAGTTTCGGTTTGACTGAGACTGTTCATAAGCTAAATCGAGCTTAGATCTAGGAGAGAAATTGGAGTTTATGTATGGTAACCCTTGGAAGCAACAACACAAACCAGAGAGACAAATATCAAATTAGTGTTTACGGAGTCATGTTCATGAGAGGTTATATAAGGTGAAAACACCTCGTACACCGCCTTTGCACCGACTTAAGCGGTATTTTAGTTCAGCTCCACAATGATTTCGATTGATGATAAAAATGAGCAGTAAATAATATCCATATTGATTTTGTAGTGACGTCTTACAGTTGGCATATACAGGTAGTAGTCAAACTCAAACAAGTGAGAAAGGTAGCAGTAAAAGTACTTATTTCATTGTGCATTTACTTGTCGTTATAGAGGCCTCTATTTGAAACACGCCTGCCTCTATTTTTAACAGTTGAAAAAACACGGACCTACTAGACCATGACTACACATTTAATAAAGTACTGGTCACATTCAGATGCTTAAATTTCAGTTAACATTATCATGAGTATGGGCAAATTAATATCAAAATACAAATCACAGCACAAGAAAAAAACGCATACTATTTAAAAATGGAGTGTAAAGCTTGTAATATTACTTACTACAGTTCGTTTCGTCCATTCCATTTTTGCAGTCGTTTTGGCTGTCACACACAACGTTTTTATCCACACATCGACCATTACCACAGTCAAACGCATCTTGAAAAGTGCACACTAAAACACAATATACGTGAAATGTTTGTAGCATTTAAAGTCAATAGATAGATAGATAGTATAAACGTCTGTTATACACTTTTCAAGCATCAACACAATAGTGTAAATAAGGAAATCCATGTCATGTCTATAAATGTAAACAAGAAAAGCTGCACACGTATATATACTGAGAGAAAACAGTTTAGGAAGTTTTTTAGATGAAATAATACTGTATACAAGATATACTGACATTTAGGAACTTTACGGGCTTGACCCCTACTTTCATTTATTCGTTGTCATTAAGATTTTAGACGTTTAATGATGTGTGTTTAATAAAATATTGTGTCTATTGCCGTAGTTTCTTGATTTTACAACCAAAAATGTATTATTTCCAGAGTGCAACAAAAACTTGCTAAACCTTTTCCTTCCTTGAAATATTTAACGCTACATTGATTGGAAAGAAAATGTTTTGGTGATTTCAATTAAAAATCAAGTCAATTAAATAGTCACCTGCAACATCAAATAGTTTAAGGTATTAGGTTTCATTTCTATTTTGTCTGCATGGGGAGTTTGTGTTTTGTGAATGTGGCGTTTCCTGACATGTATTTTTCTCTGTTGTTGTTTTTTTGTACAATTTATGAACTCAGATATTATCAACCCTTTGGCGAGATTTTACCTTATTTGTATTCATATGCAAGTTGTACTTTCCGATTGTAGAAGTGACAGATTGTCTATCGCTCTTTGCAATCTTTCTAATTGTAAATATAGGGAAAATGTTTATAAATCTTCATATAGTCAGTTTTAATGCGAGTAAAGGCTTCTACTCTATTGTTCCTTCTTTAAAATTTGATTATAAGTCAACAGTAATGTTACTCGGTTTTATTTAGCCATGCATTTCCTATTTTAGATATGTTACTATGTCCTTCATAGGAATTGAGCTATTATGGAGAGAGAGCTCATATGCAGGTTTTGCAAAATCTTCCTAGCGGTAAAAATGCAAATACCAAATATGGCAGTTTTTGGATGATTTCCTTCGATACTAAATTGCAGAAGAATAGATCATTTGCTAGTGATAGTGAAAACATAGCGAAATGTATGAAACATATATCCAAGGATCGTTAGTCGGAGACATGTGCAAATGTCAAGTTACTAATAAAAGGTCTTTGTGTAGTTACCGTTGTTGATAGAAGAAGGATAACCAGGTAATATTCGTTCAATTGATCATGTTAACTGCATAACCTACATATGGTAAGCCAAATAAATAAATATGTCATTGTTATTAGTATACAAAAATAAAACAGAAACGTATACAACCATATTTAAAGCTTTGCGTGTGACATGGTGTACACATATATAGAATATAATAATTTCAAAAACAAAAAACATCATTGTTTAAATGTATAACATTTATCGTTGAATATTGTAAACTTTAGCGGATCTTAAAACTTTGTAACTTTTAATGTTGTGTAAACTTTTGGGGGCCTCAGAATTGTAACTTTTAACGTCAGTTGTACACTATAGCATCAAATTTGTTGTTACCTTTAACGTCAGTTGTAACATTAAGCGTTATTGTAACCTTTAGCGTTCCTTCAAGGGTAAAGGGTTAAAAATATGGCTACCGCCTTGGAACGGTCAATGGCTAAAAGGTTCGCTTGGAGTTTAAACCAGGTTCTAGAGTTCAACAAACCTCACTCTTACCGTATGGTCATCCCGATAAAACGGGCCAGTGTAAGTAAAGATTATCCCCGACAGGTTATACACGCTAACAAACAACCCTTATATTATTTCAATAAAATGCATGGTAAGATCATTATCATCTTGTTGCTGACAGCAACATGTTAATAGCACATATCGGTTCCCTTAACGCAATCATGCCATGACTGCACTTTCGTAAATTTCTCATGATAGACTCGTACGTTTTTTCTTTTCTTTAAAATAGTACATATAAAGACATGGTTTTATATTTAAGCGTAATACGCGTTTACTATAGTACCTCCCTTAGCATGCTTATGGAGTTATTGTAAGTGCTCTTATGGAGTTATGACATTGAACTGTAATGAACTGTAATGATCAGTTCAGTGTGCAACATTACCGAAACTGAACTTGTTATTTATTGTATATACTGAATGTTAACTTGATCATGTTGATATAATTTTCTGATTAATCAATAATACAGAGATACCTTTTTAAGAATAATGTAAACAAGACATTATGTAAACATGTTATTGTGTCAACAAAGGCAGTTCATTTTTAATTAGTAGCATACTGACATTTCAGAAACAGTTATTAAAATATTGACTTTTACATTTAACATCATCTTAAATGTCAGTATAAATACAGCCTTTTGGGGTTGTTATTTGTTCAGTATCTGGTTCAGTATATTTTCATTGAGAATTTAAATTAATTAATTAGATAACAATTATCGTGCTCATCACATTGGATTATTTGGACTATTGTGAATAAATAAACCAGGAAAGGCTTAAGAGAAATTGAATTAAAAGGACAATTAAACGTTTTGAATAAAAGGATACTTGACAATTTAGATTAAAGGGACATGTGCCAATATTATTTCGACTTTATTCTTATATCGGATGTTGAATAAATATTGGATCCATTTCTTGTATTTTCTGTAAATGGATAATTTTCATTGTAGTATTTGAATACATTTGTTGATTATATTTTAAAAATAGGTGTGGCTGGTTTTGAGTCCTTTCTTGTTAATCTTTACCCGTAACATGAGTAATGCCTCTAATAAATAAATATCGGATAAGTATCATTCTAATATTTCCACTCTCATATTTGTATAGATCATTGATCAAATATCTAAAGAAAAGTGATTTTCTGAAAATATTACGGAGTTATTGCTTTGATGGGACGATATGTCATTTTTGTTACTGTATTATGTGTTGCCATTTATACAAATATCATTGTCATGTTTATATTTGCAGTCGTTTGATAATGAACGTATACTGTCTATATAAAGTATGACTGAATATATTTCAATAAAAACATATGAATACATTATTTATCTGAACTTACCACATCCTTGTCTTGTGTCATTATGACAAAGGTTATAGTCAGAGCAATACAATGCGGATTCATAAAGGCCGGAACAAAAAGCATCCCCGCGTTCAACAGCACAGTAAAAGCTCTTCCCCTGTTTGCAGTCTAATCTTCCAGATAGACACGTCCAAGCTGTTGAAATAAATCAAGATTGCAATATTATTGATTTAGTGGACAGGCCCTTTCCGCAATGTGCAATGTTACTTCATACATGTTCGCGTGTTACTCTGCCTGCAGTAGCCTTATAATGTATGTATACTTTACGTATACACAATCGTTGAAATAAAGGCATATATTATACCTCATTTGCCTAACTTATTCTTTGCGCAATGTCACGTCATCCGGTCACTATTCTGTTATAGTGATTGCACCGGTTCGAGATCTATATTTTCGGACGTGTAAAATGAACGACGTCATTTAAATAAAACATAAAACGCATTGTTTTAATTTGTTGGTCGGATTTGATATAATATAACTAAACATGTAAGGCGGTTCGGTCTATAACAATGTTTGTTGACAGGGCAGTCAGGTTTAAGTGTTGCGCGTCTTGTGTAATAATATTAATATATACATCATAGGGTAAAAATAAAGAATTAGCCTGTTTTTTGTTTGTAAATGACATTGCTAATTTATAAATACAGTTGACACTCCTTGATAGGAGAGTAAAGGAGAGACTATAGGCGATCTGAAAGAATAATTCAAATACGAGTAAAACCAGCAAACATGTAATAAAAATGTACATATGCAGCAATGAAATAGTTTGGTCGGAAAAACCTGACGACTCGGCTACTTTTTGGTTCATAAATCGTAGATATTATATCAAGTGATTCCCTAAGACTATAATACATTAGTGTATTGTGATCTGCTTACATTTTTGTTTAACCCTGTGCGCAATTGCTCACAATATGAATTCCGTATCAATTGTTATTGATGATTTAATATCTGATTTCAAAATAATTCAATAGACTTTTAATCATGTTAATGCGAGTTATTTAATGCATGTGCACGTTTCATTGCCGGAACCTCCAGGCTCCGACTGTATTTATCCCGGACTCAGAAAGCTGCTATGGGTGTTGACTGTATATCAACGTCATTTTACTGTTCATAAAACAACTGCATTTTAGTAAGAATATCGGGACGCAGTCAAATTGGTATGCAGGCATGTTATGGGTCTTCTACTACTTGAATTACATATCAATTTTAGGGATACAGTCTACTCATTATGATCTACGAATGCGCGTAGAACTAGTTTAATGTTTTTTCACTACAAGAATTAAATGTAAATTTCAGGGATACGGTGTATCAATCTGTTCTCAGCATACGAATACAGCTGGATCCAAATCACTATCGTCACTGATTATTGATTAATGTTAAACTTTATTAAAGGGACAAACGTAAATCTTGATTTTTTAAAAGCTCGCGGCAACCCCGTTAGTTTTTCTACATAACTTGCCTTTGTTCAATAATTACTATTCATTATAAGAATAATATAACGAAAATCTTGTTTGAATAATTTCATTATTACTAACTCTTTGTTTGTACAGGTATATATGTATCTCTTTTTGGTGATGTCTGATTTTAAAACAAGCAACACCCCTTCAATCGTTAAACAGAGTTGATGAAACTCTAACTGAAGCATCTATTTAAGAGTAAATTTACATTGCTAAAAACTGGAATTACCTTCACAGACACTAATCTTTCAATCCAATTGCTATTATTTTATCATTAAGTTGTCTTTTTGTTTAGAACTATGATAATTTACCAATTCTTCATATTCCAACCACGATATGTCATCACATTCTAATCATGAAACAACATTGTATTTAGTGATCAATTACACACACTATTTTCGATGTATATTATATTCATATTATAAATATACAACACAGATGCCAGAATTAAAAACATGTTCTTTTTGTCTCATGACGACTAGTTTATCTAGTGCTCAAAATAATTTCATAATAATTTGTGTTTTGATTGTAAATTGAAGCACATTACATTAATGAGGGCTATTTATACTGCTTTAGTTTAACTAAATTTGGACAACAAATGACAAGCATGTGACCATAATGGACAAAATGAAATGTATCTGGTTTTGTGGGCTTTTATAAAACAACACACAATTACCTTCATCCCCATGCTATCTAACATGCGCTAAATGCCAAAAGCTGTATGTGGCGAAACCGGTATACCTTTGATTCGATGACACCCACAGAACAATGTATAGTTTGAAAAATATTTGTAAGGAAAACCTAAACTAGATTTTATTTTTAATTCACATGTTTCGGTTAGTAGTAATTTGTTTTGGGTATATACTATTTTATCGCTGCCTCTTGCTCGTTTTGCCATTCCAGTTGTTTTGTTGTTTGACTGAATGCAGATATAAAATCACAATAACATATTTAGTGAAAACAGACTAACACACACACACACACACACACACACACACACACACACACACAAACACACACACACACATATATATATATCACACACATATATATATATATATATATATATATAACACATATATATATGTGTTATATATATATATATATTATATATTTCTCCCTATATATATATTATATATATATAGGGAGAAATATTTGTGAACTACCAAGGACAGACAACCTTCAGACAAACTACGGCAGGGCGCCTAGCTATGACGAGATACACAGAAATCAAGCGTTTGAATTCCCTCCTTAAAAAAGTTAGCTGCAACACACGTTGACGAACTGTATCTCTACATCATAACACACTCGTCTGGAGGCACAATTAACATATAGACGCATACATACATACAATTATAGCTCATATGAGTGGGCCACATTCCAGCATTCAACCACACACAGCGTTATTGAGACAGTGACAATGAAAGGTGCCGGATCTTGGGGATACTGTGAATTTAGTAAATATAATAAAGGGAGAGAATTTGAACTCACTACGGCAACTTTCGAAATTAGGATCGCGTAAGAGATTCACGTTCACAAGGCAGAATTATATATAGGGAGAAATGTTTGTGAACTACAAAGGACAGACAACCTTCGGACGAACTACGTCAGGGCGCCTAGCTATGACGAGATACACAGAAATCAAGCGTATGAATTCACTCCTTAAAAAAGGTAGCTGCAACACACGTTGATGAACTGTATCTCTACATCATAACACACTCGTCTGGAGGCACAATTAACATATAGACGCATACATATATACAATTATAGCTCATATGAGTGGGCCACATTTAAGCATTCAACCACACACAGCTGTATTGAGACAGTGACAATGAAAGGTGCCGGATCTTGGGGATACTTTGAATTCAGTAAATATAATAAAGGGAGATAATTTGAACTCACTACGTATATATATATATATAAATACGTTAGCGTGCTTAGGGCGATGTGCTTCAAAACATGGTATTAAGATTAGGTTTTCTAAGTCTTTAATTAGCAGTTCGATTTTGATGATACTTGTCATATATAATCCTTGCCGTTAATAAATTAGCTTAGCAGATCTTATTTTTCTTTAAGATGTCTGTTTTTTGAAAAATAACAAAAAATCGTTTCCTTGCCTTCAAGATGCTCGCCTTAATGACACGGAACAAATATAGAAAGTGTACTAAATACAGTTAGTACCTTAGGCGTAGTGGACCTATTGACGGTTTACAAAGTATTTCCGGCCTAAACAAATATATGATTGGGAATTCTAATTTGTAAAAATCTAGTTTAAGCCATGGTTGCCATCTTGAATTTCCGCCGACCTGAAATGTTGCTAGGATCAACTAGACATCAGGAGCAGCATCCCTGTGCATTCCCGTGAAGTTTCATGAAAATCCGTCAAGCACTTTCAGAGAGTAGTCGCTTCAAATGTTTACTATATAACTCTATTTAAACAAAGATGGCCGCTGGCAGCCATGTTTATCTTTGACAAGGACCATCATCATGTCATGCTGATCATTTTAGAAAAAGTCCCATATCTATATCACTTATAGTTTTCAAGAAGTAGTCGCTACACATTTGTTTTTTAAGAATCTATTTTTAGCTTTGGCGGCAATGTTGGATTTCTCATCAATGTGAATTTTTGCTAGGATCAACCAGATTTCATGGGCAACATTCCTGTAAAGTTTCATGAAAATCCATCTTGTTTTGTCAGAGGTATAGTCGTTACAAAAAATAGTTTACGGACAGAAAGATGGACGCCGGACGCCGCACCACGGCATAAGTTCTGCTGATCTTTGATCAGTAGAGCTAAAAACAAAAGAAAGATAACTTCTACCATTAATTGTGAGATTATGTTTGTCAATAAGAGCAAGCTTATGCTTATTTGTGTAACATTACAATCTCGCGATACAGGCCCCACGATACGATACGTGTATCGTAGGAGAAAGTATCGCGATATATTCGTATCGCGATTAATCGTTGTACCCTTAGTTATTGCGGTTAGATGAATATGTGTGGGAAGTTTCATGTACATAGGTCAAATACTTTTTAAGTTATGGCCAGGTATGAGCTTGGTTAAGTTGCAGGTTAAAGTTTTATGAAAAAGGGCATAACTCTGCCTAAAATGAAAGTCGGAATTATTGGACATGTTTAACTACATTCCTTGAGGTAAAATGAATATGTGTGTCAAGTTTTATGAACATACGTCAACTTCTTTTCAAGTCATGGCCAAGGATAGATTGCAGGTTAAAGTGTGACGGACAACGATGACAGACGACAGCAAAAGTGATCCCTAAGTGTCTGCCATGTTTTGCAGGTGACACAACAAAATAGCTGTTTTTCCCTATGACTTGTAACAGTATAATTTCAGGAAGTATACATGTAAGAACATGTTTGTGGCAGTGGTGCTTCGGGAGTGGGGGTTAAAACGTAATTTGGCAATATATTCCAGAATATGTATGTTATAAAGGTGAAGGTGAACCTTAGGTACCAGTCACCTCAGGTTTACCCTAAGTGTCTGGCCTGGTGTGGAGTCTCTTCCTACTGTACATAAATGACCTACCAGTAAATATCACTTCATAGGTAAGATTATTTGCAAATGATACAGCTATTTATATCACTATTTACACTACAACAAACAGTAGCACATTCCGAAGAGACCTAGACACTCTTCAGCAATTGGAGAAATAATGGGAGAGGGATTTTAATCCAGGTAATTACCTAGTCTTTAATATAACAGTCTAGGCATCCATCAATCAAATACTCCTAAATACTCTACATGGACAGGTACTTCAGTGAACAGACCATGCAAAATACCTTTGTGTTAATATTAGTAAGCTGGAATATGTGTGAAGATAACATAGCTAAGTCTTCTAATCGAACACTGGGTTTTATCGAACAAACAAGAAACATGGAAATTCAACTTAAACCAGGTTTTCTATAAGCTACCACCGACAACGTTCGTTTCAATATTTCTTTCCATATAACCTACCTACAAACCAAGTTTCTCTTCAATTTTTCAATGCTAACTGAAGTTATACATCTCGTTCTCGTGGCACACGTACAAAACCCCAATACTTGATAATTAGAAATAGTCACGTGTGGTGTCAGACCGGTGAAATTCAACCCATTGAACAAAATCCAAAATGTGCTTGGAGATCAGTCACATGTTTTACAATATTCGTTCACTTTTACACACATTTGGCTCGCAAACTGTCCCATATCTGGAAAACAAACACTGATTCAGTTTTCAATATTTCTCGTCATTCATTCACACTGTGTTATTTGAAATAAACATTTCAAAACCGCATAAAAAAAGTCCTGACAACACAGTAAAATACTTATATTCATACAACATACATAATACTTTAACATCAAGTTACACGTTAGATTTAAAACAATGAAAACTAGATATGTGTCCTTAGGACACATATGCCCTCACTTAACATAAACACTGATAAAAACGTTCAACTTAGGTGCGCATCTTCACTAACTGGTCAACATACCTGTAAAGTTTGGCGACCATGGGTTAAATAGCAATGGAGGAGAGCGACACAATTCAGTCCCTATTTTGACTAGTAGGTCAAGGGCCACAACTCTGTGGTTCTTGGTCCAAAAAAACAACAAAAAAAACTCAGGTTCGCATCTTCACTTGCTTGTCAACATTTCTTTAAAGTTTGGTGACCATGGCCATTGCCACTAAATTTGAACAAAAGTTTGGAGTAAAACAAGGAATAATTGAAGCCCAAATATGTTTAAGATTTTTATAAATAACTAAGTCGCAATATTTTCCGATGATGATAAACCAGTAGATAATGTTAAAATACATTGTGTATTGTGCGCTGACGATTTAATCTTATTGTCATAAAGTCAAACTGGCTTACAGAAATGTCTTGATAAATTTTCAGATTACTGTGAATAGAATTGTCTTTGTGTAAATTTAAGTCAAACGCAAGTCATAGTTTCCGGTAGAGGTAAAGTTACTCAAGTAAATATATATTATAGATCTCATCTGATGCAGTCGAATACCTATAAATATCTCGGCATTTTATTTTCTGACAACGGTACATTCAGTAATTATCAAGAAGCTTTATATAAACAGGGCTTGAGAGCATGTTTTAAGTTATTAAAACGTTTCAATAATACTAGTGCTAGTGTTAAGAGTTTTATACATCTTTTAGACTCTACAATTTAGCCAATACTTTTATACTCTTGTGAACTATGGGGTACTGTCAATGTAGAATCCAAGTTAATTAAGTCTGTAAATTACAGCATCGAAAATTCTTTTCGTAACCTGCCATGTGATAAATTACATTTAATAGTATTAAAATGTGTGCTTGCTGTTAACAAGAAACCTACTAATGATGCCTTGTTAGGTGATACAGGCCGTTATCCTTTATATGTTGAAATTTTAAAACATTCTATTAAGTATTTTCAGAGACTTTTGGAAGCTCAGCCTTCCACTTTATTATATTCAACATTAAGGGAGAGCTGCTCTCTACATCACTGAGAAGGGAAAAACAATTTGGGTTTCAAGTATTTATTTTGTAATGTATTACATGGGTACTAAACCATACCAGTACCAGAACAAAAAATGTAGCTGCACAAGTTACATCGAAAGCAATTCGTGATTTTAAGTCAAATTGGTCAAAACGGCTCAGTATACGTGTTGAGGGTATTGGAAAACTGCGTACTTATGATACTTTTAAGAATGTATTTGAGTTTGAAAAATCTTTGCATGTTGTTAAGGAACCTAAGGTTAGATATTGTCTTACTAAAATTAGAATAAGCGCACATAAATTGGAAATAGAACAAAATTATTCCATTAACAGTCGGACTCTGTGAACTTTGTGATACTAATGACATTGAAAGTGAAATTCATGTTATGTTGGAATGTCCAAAATATGCTACAGTAAGAAATTACTTTATAACAGAGATCTCTAATACATGCAAAAATTGCAATACTTTATCATGCAAAAATCAGTTTGTTTTCTTGTTAGGTAATGAAGATGAATATATAATCAATAGAACAGCAGGGTTTATTTACTCATGGTTAATAACATATATTCTATTCTATGCCCTGGCCTATATTTTATAAAGCATCTATATTGTCAAATGACCAAAACTATATCAAAGAACCTTAATTGGAAATATGATTGATCAACTGTACACCAGAAATGTCGCAGTATTATTATTACCAATTCTTGAAGTTTTTTGGTTGTTTTTTCATAAAATTCTTGAAGTTGGTCCACTGTAGTCTGTACAGAAAGCTTTCCAACGTAAAACAAACAACAGCTTCTTCTCATTCATGTAACAATTCTCATTGTAAAACCGGGTAATACTACTACAGCTAGGCAGTGAAAAGCACTTTGTCTATTTACAGTGCAGTTTGATTCTCAGAACTGAACATTTTCAAGAACTTTTTGTTTTATTATTATAGTGTTTTAATTAGTTAAAGTTAATAATTCCAGAAGTATTAAAAAAAAAAATAATCCTAACCTGATCATATACATTTGGGCATATTTGTTTTTTCAGAAGACCTGGTCACTTTCATGTCAATGGATCTACTGTTTCTGTTTTGGAGGTAATAATACAGATAATTTAGAAAACTTAAATGGTGTATATGCAACATGTCTGTAGATACTGCATGTTTTGGCTATAGTCAGTCCGAGAAATATAAATTGTAAACTCAGTTTAACATGTTAAGTCATTGGTTTTCGCTGTAAGCATGTTAACTGTAATCAAGGATTTCTATCGGCTGCAACTATTCTGAGCCAATAAAAGATGTTAATCCTAACAAGTAGCCTACTGCTGGAGTATTTGACCACACCGGAAATTGAACCCAAGACATCTTATTTATGCCATGTTTTACAATATGCTCATTACAC